>CM076570.1:1161079924-1161604057 GCA_034641835.2 Pinus albicaulis | reverse complement strand
TAGTTGTAACGTCTCTTCTTTCCCAACATTTTTTTTTTTATATAGTATAACTCTATCCTCCTAATTGTCGCAACCATTCAGATTGCCATCAAATTTCCACAATTATGACATTCTACTGAACAAAGGTTTTTTTTTTATTCCTTCTTGTATTCATAGGTGTATCTTTGGTTGACTATCCTAGTATTTTTTTTTCTTCCCACAAGGTTTTGATGGCTTATATTTCCCATATATATATTTTACACACCCAATTGTTATGGTTATCGTTGGCCATAGAACTTTTATCTATGCACTCAAATTTTACCCACACTCCTTTATAGTATTCATCACACATAAGCTTTGGATTTCGTTGTCATTTTCATATGGTTGCATAGTGAAGATGTTATGCATATGCTTTTAAGTCCTCGTTCCATTTCACAAGGTTATGAAGCTATGTCTTGATAACGAATTATCCCAAGTTCTGGACGTTTTAATTCAATTTGTCTCATCTCTCGTTTATCATTTCTATGAGTTCAATTCAACCTTACGGCCATGGTCTACTTTTGTAATTATTGTACCCATGCTACCATGTATGTCTCATGTACCTTCCACTGTGACCATTTTTTGGTGAGGGTAGACAACATTAAAGTCGTTGTACTTCTTCTGCTACATTGGCAAGTTTGATTTAATGTGGTTAGCAGTTGGTAACTCGTCGAGCTTTCCACGTCGACTGGGGTGAATGGCATTCTGTGGATTCAATGTTTTGATTTGTTATCTCTCAACGCATTTTGGTCATGTGTACACGCAATGGTTTGTGCATTTACATTTTTATATTTGCAACGTATGGTTGTTCATTAATAAAGCCAATCTTGTGACACGGTTTGGAGTACTGTGAAATCGATTACAATGGATTTTAATTTAATGGATTTTGATTTCTCCCCAATCGATGTGCATGCATCCCATCGATCTGTTGACACCTGGATGGTGGAGATGATTCAGATCTGATAGGGTTTTTTTCTCTTTTTGGTGTAATGAGTCGTATTAATTTCGGAGTTGTCAAAGGAATTGTTCTTTTGCCCTCCATTCTTCTTGACCGACTCCTAGTGCCAATAATTTGCTCATTTGGGGAAAGAGAAATGTCAGGCTCTTCCCGGTTTCTGAGCGTAACCATTTTTTCATTTCATAGCTCTTCAGGTATGTAATATTAGGCATTTTCCTTATTAGTATGACTACCCTCGATTTTTATTTACCCTATCGTTGAACTTGTAACACCATCTCAGCCTCCTATAATTCAACCTCCGGTTGATTATCATTCTGCTATAGCGTGCTGGAGTTTTGGTTCTATCACTACTTCGTGTATTTTGGTTAAAGTTCCTTGTTACATTTATGTGCTAATATCAAATCCTTGGTGGGTAGGAAATTTATTTCCTCATGTCTTCTATGATCATATTCACTTCCTTCGCCGCATTTCCTTGGTTCTAAGCGAGGAATCACTACTCCAGGTAAGCCGTCGGTTCATTGGAACCAGTTCATCCTGTATTTTATTTTCGTTCTGGTGAACATTGTTGCACTACGCATATATATTTTCTGCAGGTCGTAGTTGGTGACAAAGTATTCCACTCTCAGAGGTAACCCTTGTTTTTATGCTCAGTTTGAATATATTATTTTTTGAAGTGCCCTCATATCGTCTTATTATAACTATCTCTCACGTTGCCCTCATTTTATTTCAGGTAGGTTCGAATCTCGTGAAGGGTTCTCTTAATTGGTATTTGGTGAATTTGTAATTCACTCAACTTGACGTCGGTATATCCTGGAATTTCAGGTCGGTATCGACGCATCCTTAGTCAAAGTGTGACCATGCTCTCTCATTGTTATTATACAAAATTGTTCAGACAATTTAATTTTCATTGTTGTAAAAGTTTCTACTGTAGTAACAACTTTTGCCAGAGACTGGGATTGTTAATAATTTTAAATCCGGGCAATGAACTTCCCGAAATAATTAAGTTCTGAAATATTATTATGAAAACATGATACCCTAATTCCATAGTTGGTTTCCATATTTTCATACATATATTTATCGACCATTCATCTCTGTTATTAATGACAAATGGTGTCGAGATTTATATTTCATGTTATCACTCATTTTATTTTTTTTCCAGTAATTATCTTCTTAATTTTGATTGAAGGAAATAATAAGTTCACTAGTATTATTTTTCCTTTCCGTTCCTCCTCATAATAATAGCATAAATGAATATAAGTCTCTCTATTACAAGATTTTTCAAGTTTACAATAGCTCAGTGAATGAATAATTACAATTTCCATAGGGTCTATAATTTTTTGTGTATTATATGACTCCAACAGTGGACTCTCCTTATACTCCTTGGTTTGAAGTTCTCTTATAATAGTTACTTGTGTCAACCATAATATTTTCTGCAGCTGTATATATATAATTTCTCCTAGTAGACAATTTCAGGGTATCTAGTGTTCAACTAACACTCTTAACCAACATTTTATATAAATCGGATGGAGGAAATATTTGTTACCCTTCATAGTTATGTAGTGTGTGTTCATTTTATAGAAATTTGCTTATATTTATTTTCCAATAATACATTCAGTTTGGAGACTCCTCAAGTAAATGAGGTAGGACAGGTTGCTGGTTTATGTTTATTTCTTAGGCTAAATTTGGTTACAGGTTTAATAAACCATATTAGCTCTGTTTAAGTCTGAATGTCTTTAACTCAATTAAAAGTACTCATCCATCCTTTATTCTTTTTTTTTGCATAGAAGTTAAATCTATTGATATACATACACTGTTAATCCAAAAAATCTATGGATCTGCACTGCATATATTTAATCACTCCTCCACACATATTTTGAGTTTTTCTAGTGGTCACTGATTGAATTCTATTTTTAACATAAATAGATTAAAGTTACACAATTATAAATTATGAGGTAGTATAAATCTCCAGATTTAAACCAGTCTCTAGTTTAGAGTTTCTGGCTGATTTTCTTCATAATTTCTGGTTCCTACAACTATTCAGAACTGAGAGGATTAACTTCTTCTAATAATTCTGTAAATGTATGGAACACAAGAACTAAAATATTGTAAGAAATTCATTTATTCATAAACACTATGAGCATACCACTTCTGCAGTTGACCAATTCTCCCAACGTTAGAGTCCCTCTATCTCCAGAACTCACCCCCAAGCTGAGATCACCTCCAGAACAGACCAACCTCTAATCTGTTCAGGAATAGCTTATTTAAGTTTTTTCTCCCCAAAGCCTGTTTCTAATTCTCCGTCCAGAATTTCAAGATGATTTTCTTTCTGTTTTCCTAGGCTTCCCTTATTTAGGGATTTTTAAAGCTTCTTTCTGCTTTTCCCAGCTTTTTACCTCTTCCCAACTACTCTCCACCTCATTGGGGAAACTAGATTTTCCTCAAAATCTAATTTCGAAATAAATTCTTTCAAGGATTTTTGAAAGAATTTTGGGGAAAGTATTTTCCTCTTTCCATCCTCATGGATTTAGCAAGTGATCTCATAATTCTCATTTGGTCAATCTGCACATAATTTTTTATTTTTTTTCATAATTAAATATTTAATTACATCCACAAAATACTTATCCATTAGGGCTCCCTCCCCTTTGGATTAAAGTTCAAATGTATAACTTTGAAAGAACATAAAACTAGGGGTGTTACACTAGTATATTTGACCTACTAGAAATTATTATGTGATTTTACATGCATGAGGAGCTTGAGTCATGTAAAAAGATATAAATAACTTATGTGAGATGTGGCTCATATAAAACCCTTGCATAAGGCAATTGGATGTGTTATTTGATAAGGATTTTTTATTCATGTTATTTCTTGAATAAATATTACAAATCTCTCTCATGTCTCATGTGTGAAATGATAAGAAAATATTTTGTATTTTATGCATAATAGCTAGTGAGTTACCTATATTTCGAAAAAAACAATATTTAGGGTGTAAAAATATTTGGTAAATAAATAAATATATTTGTATGGAAGGAAGAAATTATTATGTTAGAACTCTTCAAAAAGAATTGAAGAGAAAAATATATCCTTGTATGCGTTATTGGAATAAATTCTTGGAGAGGAAAACTAGTAATGACATGCTTTATTATGTAATATTATTTAAAGAAACATATATGATTGCATGCATGGGAAAAGTATAGTTTTGGATGTTATATTTCTAGAGAAAAGGAAGATGCAATCGCATAATATTTATTGTGTTAACTTTCTTTTGGGAAAAATAATGTGTATTTTGCTAACCTAAAGGGATTAGATATGGTATTAGGTTTATTTTGAGAATATTATGCATAGTTATTGGGTTGTATCTTTTGGATGAGATGGAAATGTCCCTTTGCATGCATGAAAGAATAAGTGGTATCCGTTTGACCCATTGGAAATGAAATGTGTTTATTTTTCCATGAAATATTTATTTAGTTTATTTTGGAAAGAAATATATGTTTTACATACAAGAAGAACAAGTTATGTTATTAAATGCACAAAATTTTAACTAGTATTTTAACTTTGTTTGAAATTGAGCTGTCATGGTTATACATAATAAACAATATGAATACCTCATGGGTGGAAAAGATTTTTTTGGAAAAGAACATTCATTCACATGCATAAGTAGAGCATCTATTCCGTTAATCCCTTCGCAAAAGAAAGCATAAGTGTAGGAAAAAAAAAAATTCCTTGTTGGGATATTTATCTTGAAAGATTGTTATGCATTTGCATGCACAATATTATTAAATAGTATGTAAACTTTACTTAGGAAATAATATGAAAGTGCATGCACGATTTTGTTAGCATTTTTTGGAAAGATGATGCTTGATAGTGATTTATTTGTTACTAATGCATCTGAAATGATGTTAAAGAAGGAATTTGATGTCAATTTGGTTATGTTTTATACATGCATACAAATAGTGTTGAAGTGTCACAAATAAATATTTGTTATTGGTTTATTAATAATTTATCTAATTGTGATATGAAGTGTGCTGACGACAACAATGACAAGAAAAGAGTGTGACTTGAGAAAATGATTTTTCAAGTTTAACATTGTGGAAGATAAAGACTTGTTAGTCCATGCAGGTTTGGTAGTTCCAACTGCAGGATGACCCACTAAAGGAAACATTCTGACTACAAAGACTAAGACTGAGTATCTATGGGTAAAGGGTATCATGATGATTTTAATAGATTATAGCTAGTTATGATGATTTTAATAGATTATATCAAGGGATGGACTTCCTTATAGCCATTGAATGAGGGGTGACAACCCTCATGAGCGTTTAATAATAAAATTAAACATTTTTTGGTTTTCACCCTATGAGTTTTCCAAGGTATATCGGTGTCTAATGATGTAATTGTTCATTGTGTCATTTTGATGACGTTAATTTCTTTCAGGATGTGATGTTTATTTTATTCCTTAATGTGATTTACTAATTGAGTTAAAATGATCAGGGAATAGATGCATAGTTATAACAGGAGATTTAAGTTAATATGCTACAACAAGGAGAGTTAATTCTTGTGTAACTCACTATGCTTTTTCCTAAATATCTCTCTAGGTTATAATGATGGTTATTCTAATTGTAATGAAGGAATATGGAACACAAATTATAAATTTACACATTGTTAAATTGTAATATCCCACTCAAAGGCTCTGATACCACTGTAATATCCCGTTTCAGGGATATCTCAAAAACACGTCAAACTCCAACCAGAGATTGACTGGGACGGCATTTACCGGATATGTCGCCTCTAAAATAGGAAGAGATACAGAGGCTACCTGGCCCTTTCCAGAATCTATATTAGAGTGAAATATAAATTCACCAAGTGGTATAGAACTATACATACAATATTATACGGCAACTACGACAACTTATCCAGAAAATGAATTTCTCATCGACTCATGCATGAAAAATGCATCCTTCAGGTATGATGGCTTTAGCTATCATATAATATGTCTGGAAATTATTAGAAACCAAAATAAATAATAGCAGCAACCTTTAATCAGATTTTAAGGGAAAAAATGTGGGGAAAAGTGAGGATTTTGGCCCTAAAATGAGTGTATAAAAAAATATGTGTAAATTTATGGGTCAAGGTTCTGCAATATGTTATATTAGGTCAATAGGGACTTCCATGTCGAATTTTAGCTCAAAAAAAGGCGTTTTTATATGTTAAACAGTTCCTCCTTCCCGACTAGTCAAGAAAAACCCTAATTTCCCATGACTTTGAGTATGGAGAATTTTACTGAAGCAAGGGAAGCGTATTTTATGAAGGTATAAGATGTAAAACACTAATAAAAACTAGATAATTGTTTTAGGAACATTTAATAGGCATTCAACAAGGTTAAACAACAGTTTTACATAGAAAAACCCTCAAGAATGAGGTGCCGCAAGACAAGAGAATGATCCAGAAACCCTTCACCATTTTCTCCTGAAGCTGTGAGAAAAGAAGATGAATTTATATCCAAGAATAATTTATAGCAAAAAGAGAGAGTACAAGTCTTGAGGAAACAACCTCTCAAGAGAAGAAATGCAAGCCTCAATAATACATGTACATGAACATGAAGAACACTGCTATTTCTGCATAAAACCAGGCTATGAAAAACACAGTCTATGATAGAGTACTTCTCCAGAAAGATTTCAACACATGGATATGGCAAGATATGGCCCAAATACAATAGGGGAGCAAAGCTCTAACGCTTCTTAGCAAAAATACCTCAATCCTTCACGGGATTTGCTGAAATACACAAAATGGAAAAAATGCTGGAGTTGTTGGGTGATGCACGGAAATCTCTGCAAAACCCAGAATCTCTCCATACTATGCATATAAAAATGCAACTCAATAACTGCCCAAATAAAACTCCAAATTAGGGCAATTTCACACACTATCATTTGCGGAAGCTTGTGACATATGTTCACAACTTTTTTATGGTTTATAAAAACCATACTTCAACACCACCCTAAAACTCAATTCCTTCATGTGAAAGATTTAGAACTGAACTTCAACCGATGATATGAAACCATCAACAATCAATTTTTCATGTGACTAAACCCAAAACTTCAAATCACATTTGGAATCCAATTCACAAGTTTTATACTCAAATGTCAATATTGAATAATTGACATTAAAACCACATCGCCCTTGACTTCTCTGACCATTCAAAGTTGTTCTTGGTCCATCACTCAACAATTCACATTAGTTATATGACTCATTCAGTACTTTTCACCATATCATAAGACCAATGTTAGCACAACATTAAACCTTAGACCAAAGTGTTCATACTCTTCGATCGAATTTATGACTTCTGACTTCAAAGTGACAAATATAAATGTTTTCCAAGTCATACTTACCTCCAAACACCTTCCTAAAAGCAATGAGACACATCATCCTTGCCCCAATGTCAATTGAAGACCTTTACGCTTTCATTTCTAGTAGTCACGCTACTAAAATGTGAATTTTTAATCACAGATCCGTCTGGCTCTGCGTTTAGATTATTCTAACGCTGCATTCGAATACTACTTCAATAAACACCTCCGCTTTTGATCCATTCAATGGATGATGCTCCTTTACATTTCAATTGACCACCAGCTACCCACGTCTTCGTGGCCTTCCTTGGTAACTGCCCACAAGTCGAAGCTCCATTTATATATCTTTCTGCTCAACAACAACGCATCTTATGCCATTGCTTTTTCCATCAGTCATTCGATCACCTGTAATATGATTCGATGAGGCTATGGCTACACTACGACGATTTCAATTGCTTCCAATGATTTTACATTTCCTCCATAGATCACACCGAGTTTAAACAAATTTCTGCGTCCTTGTTCTTCAGAGTTCTTCACTGATTTTCAAACTCAAGACCTGCAACCTTCACACAGCGCTCACCTTTGACTTCCCATTTTACAACTATGTTCTCCTTTGCTGTTGCACATTCAACAACCAGAGATCGATGAAAATATGTTCACATTGCTTATGTCTTTCATCAAAAGTTTGCACCTCATTGACTTCTTATACCGTGACATAAACATAAGAATCAATATCGATTTATATAAATCGAATTCTTTCTTTTTCTGAACTCAAATCCTCTTCAATCAGGAACTACTTCTTAATTTGAAGCTCCTGAACCCTGCAATTTTAATTCATGCCAAACACATCTACACCTGTGGTTAAATCCACAAATAAACCCAAACCACGATTTCAAACATTAGTTTTGTGCTCTTACACAACAGTTCATTTAGATTTTCATCCAAGCAATTGCGCCATCCATGAAATCAACTTTCCAAAGCCGACATATCAAACCCAACTTGATTGATATTCGATCCAGTCCTCCTCCAGGATGATATATTCCTTTTCCTGCATCTTCTTCACAAATGCATATTTAATTCAATTCAATGCATAAATCGATTTTAATTGAAATCGATTTTCTCCTCCTATGCTTATTTCACAGAAATCCAAGCATTCTTTAAATAGAATTTAACCAAGAATATATATATAATTCACACAGAAATTCCAAAACAAATCCCTTATAATCAAATGTAATTAATTACAAAAATCCTCTTCATCCATGGCTAGATTTTCATATCAATGGCCCTTTTACAAAAACCTGTAGGCTTACAAACTTTGTTGTCCAAACCTCACCTCTAAACACTCTATATTTCCTAATCTATTTGGCCTTTTAGGTTCATTAATTTATACAAATTGAATTGAACCAATTTAGGTTCAAATCCCTTTAATCACTCAACAAAGTCCCCAAATATCTCAACACCCCTATAATCTAGATTTTATCCCTAAAATGTTGAAACTAAATCTAACTTAGGCTCATAATTAATTCTAAAATATCTCAAGTCTAATTCCTCTCATGTTCTCCAAATTATTTGGAAACATTTACAAATCCTCACGTATAATTAATTAAAAACATCATTTAATCACTCAAAAATCTCATTAATATTTACATGGAATTAATATTTCCTCACAAACATGAGACCCCTAGGTTTAATAAAAATAAAAAGTACTTTTCTAAGCTAATGCTCCTGCATCAGACTGCCAAGGTTGAAAATGATCATGAACTCCTGATCATGCGTTCAAATATTTCTCTGCCTGGATCCCACACTTTGTTCTGCAAGTTATGATCAACATCTGCTGATCTTTGTTGCTTTTCTCTAGGTCTCCATATCTTATGCTGTCATGCTCCACTCGATGCACTTTCATAGTCTGTCTCTGTCTTTATTTTTCTGTTGTTGCTCTTCCTTG
Source organism: Pinus albicaulis (assembly GCA_034641835.2). Classification (NCBI taxonomy): domain Eukaryota; kingdom Viridiplantae; phylum Streptophyta; class Pinopsida; order Pinales; family Pinaceae; genus Pinus; species Pinus albicaulis. The sequence goes on along the minus strand of CM076570.1, from coordinate 1,161,594,801 downwards.
CTGATGTCTTCCTTTGAGACACTTTCAACATGATTCTTCTGATTAATTCAATTTCTCTATCCAATAAATCTGTAGACTGCTAATTTCTTACTACCTACTAAGCTCTTACTCGCTTAGTTCTTACTTCTATGCTTGCTTCTGTTCTTACTTGCTCAGTTCTTACTGCCACCCAATCATCCATGCCCTCTTGTTTTCTGAAACAGAAAACTTCTTCTTTGTCTTCTCCTATCAACAAATTACTGGACTGGTACATTGTGTACTCTCTTCTTCTATCTTCATCACTCCGCATCTGCAATTTCCAATTCTGAAATTGAGATTTCTTTTTCTGCACTGAATCTTGACTATTCAGCATCATTTCCAGCAACATAACGTCCTCATCCCATGGATTTGAAATTTCCATAGAATTTTCTTCTTCCTTCATTTGACTGCTCAACTGAGTCAAATGTTCTTTAGCACCTGCAATAACACCTGCATTCACAAAACACTTGTTAAAACAAAAATCATAAGGCCTCAGTGCCTTACTTTCCTCTGCCAGCACCTCAGTATGTTGTCCTGAATTTTCCATCTCAATCAGCACATCAGTATGCCGATTCTCTCTGCCCAAAGAATTTTCTGAAGAACTCTCAAGATTGTCAACCAGTCCTTCCTTCACACTATCTGTTTCCATGATGTATTTCTTCTTTTGTTAACTGTACTGAACTCTTTCTTCTGCTGCAATCTCCCTGTCATACTCTGAATTTACCAACAAGTATTCCAACAATGCAATCTCTCTATGGCATTGCTAAAGTATATCATCATGTACCATCCCTGCATTCACACACAAACTTTCAGTTTGAAAATCGCAAAGTTCAATAGTCTCAACTGTTGGTTTATATACCAGCCCTTCAAGTGAATCCTCTTCTTCATTCACAAGAACTTCCTCTTGTACCGTAACAACTTAAAGTAAAAATGCAACACTACTTTCTTATTTAGAGTATTTATCTCCTGAAATATTCTTTTCCATGCTTGTGATAGCTTCACAAGATTGCACATCCTCCTTATTAAAACTTGTAATCACATCACAATTTTCAGCTACAAAAATACAAGGGTTTACATTATCTAGCTGATCTGGATTTACCCAATAGTTCAAGAAATCATCAACGATCTCCTCTTCTGTTTCACCAATGGAAACCTCCACTTTCAACTCAGTTCCTCTGAGTTGTGTACACCCCAACTGTACATCCATCATCTGCTTGAGCTGCCTTAGCTCTTCTGTTAACTGCATGTTTATCTGTTGATCTCTTTTTTGTTGTAGCCTCTGCCATTTCACTTTCTTCCTCATGAGCCAACCCACTCTCTGGCTTTCCTCTATCCTCATCTTCAATTTATCAAACTGTTTCCTGATCTCAGCTAACTCTTTGTCATATTCTGCATCAGCTAACTGCTGTCTTATGCCATTTGCCTTGGCATCTTCTTTCTCCCTCTTTCTACTATGGCCTGTCTCTGAACCTCTGCTCTCTCCTCTATGACTTTCAGTATTCACCTTCTTCACCATGATTTTCTCACCCATTAGTTGCACCAAGCCTCTACAATAGCAAGCTCTCCTGCTGCCACTTACCTCACCAATCCTTTCCTCTGGATCTGGTATTTTGGTAATCACCAGTCCTCTGCTGGAACCTTTTGAGCATTTCTTCACTGCTCCTTTAGGCTTCACTCATCTACAACTTTATTCAACCTTTGTTGAATCTTCAGGTTCTACCACTCTCTCTTAGATTCCCTTGCTAGACTCCTTCATCACTGCTCTCAAGCTGTGATCTGCTTCTTCCCACTGAGATTTTCTTAATATGCCTGCAAACCAAATTTGTCAAGCATAACCTTCAAACCAAAGTTAAATAATACCTATCAGCTCACCTTCAATATTCTGTATAATCTTGCTTCACTTCTTCAACTGCACTGCATCTCTGTGCTGCAATCTTCATCATTTTCAAAATCTGATTTGTTTTATCACATGCAATTAATTCAATTTAAAAAACTTGAATCTTCACACAGAGCTATTCCAGCTCTGATACCACTTGATGCAGGGAAAACCCTGCAAAACCCATAATCTCTCCATACTATGCATATAAAAATGCATCTCAATAACTGTCCAAATAAAACTCCAAATTAGGGCAATTTCACACACTATCATTTGCGGAAGCTTGTGAAATATGTTCACAATTTTTTTATGGTTTATAAAAGCCATACTTCAACACCACTCTAAAACTCAATTGCTTCATGTGGAAGCTTTAGAACTGAACTTCAACCGATGATATGAAACCATCAACAATCAATTTTTCATATGATTAAACCCAAAACTTCAAATCACATTTGGAATCCAATTCACAAGTTTTATACTCAAATGTCAATATTGAATAATTGACATTAGAACCACATCACCCTTGACTTCTCTGACCATTCAAAGTTGTTCTTCGTCCATCACTCAACAATTCGCATTATTTATACGACTCATTCAATACTTTTCACCATATCATAAGACCAATGTTAACACAACATTAAACCTTACACCAAAGTGTTTATACTCTTCAATCGAATTTATGACTTGTGACTTCAAAGTGACAGATATAAATGTTTTCCAAGTCATACTTACCTCCACATGTCTTCCTAAAAGAGATGAGACACATCATCCTTGCCCCAATGTCAATTGAAGACCTTTACGCTCTCATTTCTAGTAGTCACGCTACTAAAATATGAATTTTTAATCACAATCCGTCTGGCTCTGCGTTAAGATTATTCTAACGCTGCATTCAAATACTACTTCAATAAACACCTCCGCTTTTGGTCCATTCAACGGATGATGCTCCTTCACATTTCAATCAACCACAAGTTGCCCACATCTTCATGGCTTTCCTTGGTAATTGCCCACAAGTCGAAGCTCTGTTTATATATCTTTCTGATCAACAACAGCGCATCTTATGCCATTACTTCTGCCATCAGTCATTTGATCACCTGAAATGTGATTCGACCAGGCTATGGATACACTACGGAAATTTCAATTGCTTCCAACGCTTTTACATTTCCTCCATAGATCACACAGAGTTTAAAAAAATTTCTGCGTCCTTCTTCTTCAGAGTTCTTCACTAATTTTCAGACTCAAGACCTACAACCTTCACAAAGCGCTCACCTTTGGCTTCCCATTTTACAACTATGTTCTCCTTTGCTGTTGCACATTCAGCAACCAGAGATCGATGAAAATACATTCACATTGCTTATGTATTTCATCAAAAGGCCGCACCTCATCGAGTTCTTATACTGTGACATAAACATAAGAATCAATATTGATTTATATAAATCAAATTCTTTCTTTTTCCAACTCAGATCCTCTTTAATTAGGAAATACGTCTTAATTTGAAGCTCCTGAACCCTGCAATTTTAATTCATGCCAAACACATCTACACCTGTGGTTAAATCCACCAATAAATCCAAACCACAATTTCACACATTAGTTCTGCGCTCTTACACAACAGTTCATTTAGATTCTCATCCAAGCAATTGCGCCATCCATGAAATCGAATTTCCAAAGCCGACATATCAAACCCAAATTGATTGATATTCGATCCAGTCCTCCTCCAGGATGATCGATCCCTTTTCCTGCATCTTCTTCACAAATGCAGATTTAATTCAATTCAATGCATAAATCGATTTTAACTGAAATCGATTTTCTCCTCCTATGCTTATTTCACAGAAATCCAAGCATTATTTAAACTGAATTTAACCAAGAATATATATATATATATATATATATATATATATATATAATTCACACAGAAATTCCAAAACAAATCCCTTATAATAAAATGTAATTAATTACAAAAATCCTCTTCGTCCATGGCCAGATTTTCAAATCAATGGCCCTTTTACAAAAGCCCGTAGGCTTACAAAACCTCACCTCTAAACACTCTATATTTCTTGATCTATTTGGCCTTTGAGGCTCATTAATCTATACAAATTGAATTGAACCAATTTAGGTTCAAATCCCTTTAAGCACTCAACAAAGTCCCCAAATATCTCAACACCCCTATAATCTAGATTTTATCCCTAAAATATTGAAACTAAATCTAACTTAGGCTCATAATTAATTCTAAAATATCTCAAGTCTAATTCCTCTCATGTCCTCCAAATTATTTGGAAACATTTACAAATCGTCACATATAATTAATTAAAAACATCATTTAATCACTCAAAAATCTCATTAATATTTACATAGAATTAATATTTCCTCACAAACATGAGACCCCTAGGTTTAATAAAAATACAAAGTACTTTTCCGAGCTAATGCTCTTGCATCACTGGGCAACTACTGCAACTCAATTCTGGAACTCAATAGAGAAGGCTGAAGATGATGAATAATCTGAAATAGACCTCCTCCAATGGATCTCCAAAGTGGAAGGCTGATCCTTACACTTGAGATCACACCCAAAAAACAATCTGCAAACCCTCACTGCCGCAACACCATGAAAATAATGCAGTAACAGAGAGGGACTGCGCAGTAGTGGAATAAAACACTTTGGCCAAGTGCCAAGATCTGAAATCATCTCCAATTTCCTCCAATCTGATCCTCCAAAGGGAAGAAAGACTCTCCCTCTGAAAAACAAGAGAAGGAAGTGGTGTCGTAAAGTCGCCACGGCAACACCCTACAACCCAGTATTATGCTGCTACAGCAATAACACTATCCTGGAAGATGATGCTAAAAAAACTAACCTTGCCCGAGCAGGCACTCGAAGTCCCCCGAGGCTAAGGGTGAGATCTCTGCACGGAGACACTCGGTCGCACTAAACAATGCTACAGACAGGCTAAACAACCAGTGTGCTAAAGAAGACAAATGTCTCACTCAACAATTAATAACTCAAGCATGATTGAAATGAGGAGGCTCCTCCATCTTTTATAATGTTGGTTTCCCTCCAAAACCCAATGTAGCCTCTCTCTCTCCTCCACATCCTCATCCTTATCTACACAGAAGCTTCTCGAGTGTATATAGGCCCTCTCCTCCATGTGGTGTTGGGTCCCGCCTCGACTCCCACTTAAGTCACAACGTTGTGCTACTAGGTGGATATCTTATTTCACTTAAGTGAGTTAGACCCTCTTCACTCACTTTTTATTTATTTACAACTATAGATGGAAAATGAAACAAAATAGAATATTCCAATTAGTTGTCTCTAATTAGGAATATTACATAAATTTAAAAAAAAATAATCCTAACTTCATGCATTTTCCTACGCGGTTATCGGGGTATGTTACAAATGGTATCAAAGAAAAAGGTTGCAAAACTTGCACATTTTGGAATTCATTATGAAAAGAAGAAGTAGAGATATGATGCTAGTGGGCATCATCTCAGGTATGATTTTAATTAAACTTGTAGTATACTACAATTAAAATGAGATGCATGATGCATGATTAATGACCACATGAAAGAGTAGAAAGTTATAATGTTTTTCTAAAAGTTGTGATCATGAAATTTGAATATGGGTTTGGATAAAATACAATAAAACCTGTATTATACCTATGAACCATCCTAAGCACTCACTGGTTATAGTGCAGATTAATTACCAACCTTTTCATGTATAATATTAGAAAAATAATTATGGTGCATAAGAAAAAAAAAATTAGTGCAGAAACATGGCTAAAGCTACCATGCACTACTTATAAATAATGAATTCATGTATGGTTGGTGTGATAACTAAATAATTTAGAAGTTGGTGTTGACCCTGAAGAGGAAAATGGAATGTTGTGAAAAGAAATCTAACGAACCTCTTTAGTTGTTAAATATAAGCAATGAGTGAAGTGGAACTCACATCATTAACTTAGTGTCAATGAAAAAATCATAGTAGCATAATTTTGGGTTATCTTTCTTCATTTAGAGTTGTTAAAGAAAATTTGCATTCCATGTGTTTGAAATAAATGAGATCAAAAGTTTTGTTTTTTTAAATAATTGCGTTCGTGGAAGTTTTGGATGTGATTAATCTTAAAATCAAGGGGTTTTCATAACTTGAGATCATGTAACCCTCCTGTTGATTCCAAGAAAAATCTATGTTCAGACTTGGATTGATAATTTGGTCGACTTTCCTGATTAGACGCTCCTATAGAGATTGTTGGTTGCGTTTTTGGTAGAAATTTTACCATTGATGATAGGAATATGATTCATGCTATTCTATAAATTCTAGTTCTACTATCTCTCTAAAAGTTTAAACATATTTATGGAGATTTATTTCATGTCTGCTAACTAGTCCCTCAAAGGCGGTACATTGTATGCTTGTCAAATATTTGGTAGAATGTCTCATTGACCATAGATTTAAAGCTTGCAAATTGTTGTTAAAATTCCTAAATAAATGTACATTGCATGCCTGGAAACTATTTGTTGGAATGTCGAATTTGTTGTAGATTTAATTCTTTCACACTATTTGATAAAAGTCTAAAGTGGTTGTAGATTGCACGATTGAAAATTATTTTCCCAAAATTTTGCAATGGTTTTCGATTACATGGCTGCAAGCTAATGGTAAGGAAAGAAAAAAATCGCATTTTATGTCCTAGGGTTGAATGGAACTATTATTTCTTTACAATATTGATGGTTGGTAAGTTGAGGCCTTAAATAAAGTATAATTCTATGTTATGAAATATATGTTAATGTATTTTTTCTAAGTTACATGATTATTATTATGTGGAAATTTGGAATGTATATGATTTATATTACATGTGATGAATTGTTGTAAATGTACTTTGAGAAATTGTGGGACCCATGTTGAGGGTCAAGTATAGATGCGTGGTCTATATAAATATTCATTTGCTTTAATTATAATATAAAAATGGACAATTATGTAAATTACAATGGATTTGTAAACATTGAATATTTTTAGACATTGAATTATCATTGGATTCAATGATTATGGAAGCCATGATGAGGATAATGTGATGATGCAATATTTTATTTTATTATTGAGTTAATGAATACATTGCTTTGGGTATTCAGTAAATAACTCTAGAGCTTTAGAAGAATTCTTGCCAGCTTATGAAAAGCTATTGCTGGTTAAGTTTAACTTGGACCTTCCCTAAAACTATCCTAAAAATCCCTAGGAGAAAATAATAACGAGGATAATATTAACATAATGGGAGAGAAAGATTTTGTTAATGACTTAGTTGGAGATAAATACTAAGTGGGGTAAAATAAAGCATAGCGGGAGAGAAAAGCATGCTTTAAAGAAAAAGACGAGTATCTTTTTCAAAAAATATAAAACAAAAAGGCCAAGGAAAAAAGGTTGGCAGACCGTAAAGAACGACGCTGCTAAAAATCTAATGGGAAGAAAGCACCAAGGAATCAATGAGGTGTTGATTCTAGTGGCAAGTAGATCTTAGCTCGGTGGATAACTATTGGAGATAGTTCATGGTTGGGTGGAATATGCTCGGTTCCTCAATAATTCCTAGAAATTAACTACGATTAGATGAAATTATGTCAATGCTCAAAATTATCTAATGATGTTGGACGTTATAATAGACTATAAATTTCATGTCTCAAAGTTGTTGCACGTGTTATAGTTTTGCATGCATGATGTATAAATTTATCTTAGCAACAATTTCGATGAAATAGGTTGTGTTTGTAGGTTTTTATGAGAAAATGAACATGTCATGAATGACTTATATATATGCATGCATAGAGGAAATTAATTGAAATATATAGGTGACTAAAAAAAATCATGCTAGATAAAATAATGAGTTATTGAACTTTAAATTCCTGACACACTAGAGGAAAATGGCTAGAGATTAATGCCATGAGTTTGAATCTGATTGAAATTGTTGTGGGTGCAAAAGAGAGTAATTTGGAAGGGAATGGTAGGAGATAAATAGCATGAGTTTGAATTTGATTGAAATTATTGTGGGAGAGAAAGACAGTAATTTGCAGACAACACTAGCAGAAGAGAAAGACTAGTGTAACTCCTAAATAAAACGCAACATGCACTTGATAGAGTTTTTATTATCATTTTGATGATTAAAGGGCTAAGTGCTCCTTGAGCTTTTGTGGAAGTATTATGATTTAAGTATTAATTTACATTTCTTAAATAATTGGTAAAGAAAATTAAAGGTTAATGTTCCAACAAGAGAAGAACATCAAGGATGATGTTCTCTTTAAGGGAGGGAGTTTGTAATACCCCTGGCTTAAGCCACCATCAAAACTCTCATAAAACGAGGGTTGTTCAATAATTAAATATTATTAATTATAATATTGACATTACATGAAGAGTATTCTTATAATTCTTAATTACAAGAATATTGGAAGAATTATTTCTTAATTATTTTATTTATAAGAATTTATATTCTTCTATAGAAATAAATTATATTTCCAAGTTGGTATCTTTTATTAGTTTTACAAATAATGAGTAATAATTTTGGAAAATCTATGGATAAGTGATATTTTTCTCATAAGGAAAAATCATATCTACCTTTAAAGGAAAAGCATGAGAGATTTATGCAGTGCTTTTGTGATTTAGAAAAAATCATATTTATGGATGCTTTATGGAAAGCTTTTATGATTTAGAGAAACTATTCTATTTTCTTAATTCTATTTATTGTAAGCCTATGCGAAAAATAGAAGGAGGAATGAGAGAATACATGGAGAATGGAGCCAAGGAAGAGGAAGAAGGAATTCTAAGCATACATCAAAAGATAAGTAACTATGTTCTTTGAAAATTCTTTTGTTTGCATATGCGGCATGATGATATAATAATGGAATTTATTTTCTAGGAAAAATTCTTATGATAAACAATCAAGATTAATTCTTGAGAAAACCTCTATATAATTTTTTGAATAGAGGAATAACTATTTTATTCATTGAATTCTTAGAGGAATTCATGTGTTGTGAATTCACAAAAGTCTTTCAGGGCTAAATAATTTTGTGAATTGCATGAGTTATTGGAAAATAGGGTCTAAATATGAATTTGTATCTCCCAAACCGAAAGAGTTATAAAAAAAGTTAAAGAGTTTTTTTGTAAAAGATGATGTTATGATCAAAAGCCTCTTTTAGATTTTAAAAATGAATTTCCCAGGTCTCGAAAACCGTGTCCATAATTGATGACAAAAAAAAGGGATTATTTAATATTTAATTCTGAAAAAATGAACTCCAAATATTTGTTAGACTCTTCCAAACTTTAAGACCTGTGTAAAAAATGAGAGAGGTTATTTTTAATGGGCCCGTTAGCAACAAAACCCTCTTTCGGGTTTCGAAAAATCATTTCCATTTGGTTGGAAACCACGTCCAAATTTGATGACAAAAACAAGAAATTATTTAATATTTAAATCTGGAAAATGGGAAGCAAAGATTCATTCAAATCTTAAAAACCGTGACACTTGTGAAAAAAATGGGAGATGTTATTTTTAATAAGTCTGTCCAAACAAAAACCTCCTTTGGTTTTCTGAAATTTGTTTCCATATTTTAATAATACATGTCCAAAGTTGATGGCTAAAACAAGAACAAAATAGACTAAAATAAAGTGCTTCTAACTGATATTTCATCGAGATAAACATAATTTCTTATGTACATATAGAAATAATAATTGTTATGATCTTTCTTTAAAAAGAATTAAGTTATTCATTTTAAGAGATTACAAAGTATGATCTCATGATGCATATGCATTAAAAGTTTTAAAGTGAAATATTGGACTCTTGAATAGAGTGTGTGCTTAGGTGCACATGAATAATATCTAGTATATTTGACCTACTAGAAATTATTATGTGATTTTACACGCACGAGGAGCTTGAGTCATGTAAAAAGATATAAATAACTTACGTGAGGGGTAGCTGACATAAAACCCTTCTGTAAGGCAATTGGTTCTGTTATTTGATAAGAATTTTTTATTCATGTTATTTCTTGAAGAAATATTACAAATCTCTCTCATGTGTGAAATGATAAGAAAATATTTTTTATTTCATGTATAATAGCTAGGGAGTTAGCTATATTTTGGAAAAAGAATACTTAGGGTGTAAAAATCCTTAAAAAATAAATATATATATTTGTATGCAAGGAAGCAATTATTATGTTAGAACTCTTCAAAGAGAATTGAAGAGAAAAATATATCCTTGTATGTGTTATTGGAATAGGTTCTTGAAGAGGAAAACTAGTAATCACATTCTTTATTATGTAATATTATTTAGAGAAACATATATGCTTGCATGCATGGGAAAATTATAGTTTTGGGTATTAGATTTCTAGAGAAAATGAAGATGCAATCACATAATATTTATTGTGTTAGCCTTCTTTTGGGAAAAATAATATGTATTTTGCAAACCTAAAGGGATTAGCTATGGTATTAGCTCTATTTGAGAATATTATGCATAGTTATTGGGTTATAACTTTTTGATGAGATGGAAATGTCCATTTGCATGCATGAAAGAATAAGTGTTATGTGTTTGACCCATTGGAAAAGAAATGTGTTTATTTTTCCATGAAATATTTATTTAGTTTCTTTTGGAAAGAAATATCTTTTTTACATACAAGAAGAACAAGTTATGTTTTTGAATGCACAAAATTTTAGCTAGTATTTTAACTTTGTTTGAAATCAAGCACGCATGGTTATACATAATAACCATTATGAATAGCTCATTGGTGGAAAATATGTTTTTGGAAAATAACATGCATTCACATGCATAAGTATAGAATCTACTGTGTTAATCCCTTTGGAAAAGAAAACATAAGAGTAGGAAAAATAATAAATTGCTTGTTGGGATGGTTATCTTGAATGATTGTTACGCATTTTCATGCACAATATTATTATATAGTATGTTAAATTTCCTTTGGAAATAATATGAAAGTACATGGGAGATTTTGTTAGGATTTGTTGGAAAGATGATGCTTGATAGTGATTTATTTTTTACTAATGCATGCGAAAAGATGTTAAAGAAGAAATTTGATGTCAATTTGGTTATGTTTTATACATGCATACAAATAGTGTTGAAGTGTCACAAATAAAGATTGATTATTGGTTTATTAATAATTTATCTAATCATGATATGAAGTGTGCTGACGACAACAATGACAAGAAAAGAGGGTGACTTGAGAAAATGATTTTTCAAGTTTAACATTGTGGAAGATAAAGATTTGTTAGTCCATGTAGGTTTGGTAGTTCCAACTACAGGATGACCCACTAAAGGAAACATTCTAACTACAAATACTGAGACTGAGGATCCATGGGTAAAATGGTATCATGATGATTTTAATAGCTTATAGCTAGTTATGTTTCATTTAAGATTATTTTTCTATGTAATTTTTATGAAAATGATCAAGGGATGGAATTCTTTATAGCCATTGAATGAGGGGTTACAACCCTCATGAGCGTTTAATAATAAAATTAAACATTTTTTGGTTTTCACCCTACGGGGTTTCCAGGGTATATTGGTGTCTAATGATGTGATTATTCATTGTTTCATTTTCATGATGTTAATTTCTTTCATGGTGTGATGTTTATATTATTAATTAATGTGATTTACTAATTTAGTTAAAATGATCATGGAATTGATGCATAGTTATAACAGAAAATTTAAGTTAATATGCTACAACAAGGAGAGTTAGTTCTTGTGTAACTCACTATGATTTTTACTAAATACCTCTCTAGGTGATAATGATGGTTATTATAATGGTTAATGAAGGAATATGGAAGGTAAATTATAAATTTACACAACGGTAAATTTAAAAAAAAAAAATCCTAACTTCATGCATTTTCCTGCGAGGTTATCGGGGTATGTTTCAAATGGTATCAGAGCAAAAGGTTGCAACACTGGTGCCTTTTGGGAATCATTATGAAAAGAAGAAGTAGAAATATGATGCTAGTGGGCATCATCTCAAGTATGATTTTAATTAAACTTGTAGTATACTACAATTAACATGAGATACATGATGCATGATTAATGGCTACATGAAAGAGTAGAAGGTTATAATGTTTCTTTAAAAGTTGTGCTCATGAGATTTGGATATGGGTTCGGATAAAATACAATAAAACCTCTATTGTACCTATGAACCATCCTGAGCACTCACTGGTTATAGTGCAGCTTAATTACCAACCTTTGCATGCATAGTATTAGAAAAATGATTATGGTGGATAAGAAAAAAAAATAGTGGAAAAACATGGCTAAAGTTACCAAGAGCTACTTATAAAGAATGAATTCATGTATGTTTGGTGCGATAACTAAATAATTTAGAAGTTGGGGTTGACCCTGAAGAGGAAAATGGAAGGTTGTTAGAAAAAATCTAACGAACCCCTTCAGTTGTTAAAAATAAGCAATGAGTGAAGTGGAACTCACATCGTTAACTTAAATTCAATGAAAAACTCATAGTAGAATAATTGTGGGTTCTATTTCTTCATTTAGAGTTGTAGAAGAAAGTTTTCATTCCATGTGTTCGAAATAAATGAGATCCAAAGCTTTTTTGTTTTAAATATTTGCATCTGTGGAAGTTTTTGATGTGATTAATCTTAACATCAAGGGGTTTTCATACCTTGCGATCATGTAACCCTCGTGTTGATTTCAAGAAAAGTCTATGTTCACAGTTGGATCCATAATTTGGTTGAATTTCCTGATTAAACGCTCCTGTAGGGATTGTTGGTTGTGTTGTTGGAGGAAATTTTACCATTTATGACAGGAATATGATTCATGCTATTCTATAAATTCTAGTTTTACTATCTCTCTAAAAGCTTAAACATATTTATGGAATTTTTTTTCATGTCTACTAACTAGTCCCTCAATGGCAGTAGATTTTATGCATGTCAAATATTTGGTAGAATGTCTCATTGACCATAGATTGCATGCATGCAAATTATTGTTAAAATTCCACAATGGATGTAGATTGCATGCTTGCAAACTGTTTGTTGGAATGTTGAATTCATTGTAGATTCCTCTTTTGCACACTATTTTCCCAAAATTCCTCAATGGTTTTCACTTACATGGCTACAAGCTAATGGTAAGGAAAGAAAAAAAATTGCATTTTATGTCCTAGGGTTGAATGTGTAACATACCCCGATAACCTCGCAGGAAAATGCATGGAGTTAGGAATTGTTTTCAACATTTACAAATATGTAACCTTATAAATTACTTTCTATATTTCCACATTAACCATTTCAATAACCATCATCATCAGTTAGAGAAATGTTTAGTAAAAATCATAGTGAGTTACTCAACCATTAACTCTCCTTGTTGTAGCATACTAACTTAAATTTCCTGCTATAGCTATGCATCAATCCAATGATAATTTTAAATCAATTATTATATCACATAATTGAAAATATAAACATGAAATAAATTAACATCATGAAAATGACACAATGAAAAATCACATCATTAGACACCTATATACCCTGGAAACCCCGTAAGATAAAGACCACCAAATGTTTAATTTTACTATTAAACGCTTGTGAGGGTTGTCACCCCTTACTCAATGGTTATAAGTGAGTCCATCCCTTGACCATTGTCATAAAAATTACATAGGAAATATTATCTTAAATGAAACATAACTAGCTATAAGCTATTGCAATCATCATGATACCATTTACGAACGGATCCTAAGTCTCAATCTTTGTAGTTGAGTTATTTCCTTTAGTAGTGATCCTGCAGTTGGAACTACTAAACTTGCATAGACTAACAAATCTTTATCTGCCATAATGTTCAACTTGTAAAATCCTTTTTCTCAAGTCACCCTCTTTTCCTGTCATTGTTGTCGTCAGCACACTCGATATCATGATTAGACAAATTATTAATAGTCCAATAACAAATATTTATTTTTAACACTCGAACACTATTTTTCTGCATGTATTAAACATAACCACGTTGTCATGAAATTGCTTCTTTAACGTCATTTCACATGCATTAGTAACAAATAAATAACTATCAAACATCATCTTTCCAACAAACAATAACAAAATCTTGCATTCACTTTAATATTATTTCCAAAGGAAAGCTAACATACTATATAATAATATTGTGCATGCTAATGCATAACAAGCTTTCAAGATAACTATCCCAACAAGAAATTTCTTTTTTTCCTACTCTTATGTTTCTTTTCCAAAGGTATTAACGCAATATATGTTATACTTATGCATGTGAATGAATGTTCTTTTCCAAAAACATCTTTTCCACCCAAGAGCTCCTCGATTTCAAACAAAGTTAGCATACTAGTTATAATTTTGTGCATGCAATAACATATCTTTTTGTTCATGCATGGAAAACATATATTTATTTCTAAAATAAACTAAATAAATATTTCATCGAAAAATAAACACATTTATTTTACAACGGGTCAAACGCATACCACTAATTCTTCATGGATGCAAAGGGACATTTCCATCTCATCCAAAACATATAACCCCATAACTATGCATAATATTCTCAAAATAAAGCTAATACCATAGCGAATCCCTTTAGGTTAGCAAAATACATATTATTTTTCCCAAAATAAGACTAACACAATAAATATTATGTGATTGCATCTTCCCTTTCTCTAGAAATCTAATACCCAAAACTATACTTTCCCCATGCACGCAAGCATATATGTTTCTCTAAATAATATTACATAATAAAGCATGTGATTACTCTTTTTCCTCTTCAAGAAATAATGCATACAAGGATATTTTTTTGTCTTCAATTGTTTTTGAAGAGTTCTAACACAATAATTGCTTCCTTGAATACAAATAAATATATTTATTTTCCAAGGATTTTTACACCCTAATTATTCTTTTTCCAAAATATAGCTAACTCACTAGCTATTATGCATGAAATATTTTCTTATCATTTCGCACACCAGAGAGATTTATAATATTTCCTCAAGAAATAACATGAATAACAAATCATTCTCAAATAACACAACCAATTTCCTTTCATGCAAAGTTTTATTTGAGCTACCCCCCACATAAGTTATTTATATCTTTTCATATGACTTGAGCTCTTCATGCATGTAAAATCACATAATAATTTCTATTAGATAAAATATACTAGATATTATTCATGTGCACCTAAGCACATACTCTCTTCAAGGGTCCAATATTTCTCTTTAAAAAATTTAATGCATATGCATCATGAGAACATACTTGGTAATTATATAAATTAATTCCTTGTAAATAATCATCAGAATAATTATTATATCTTTATCTTCATAAACAATTTTTCTTATCTCATTGAAAAATGAAATGGAAGCACTATGTTTTACTATCATTTACCTATTTTAGTCATCCACTTCAAATGCGTATTATGAACATATGGAAATGCATTTCAGAAAACCAAAAGAGGTTTGTGTTTGGAATGGGCTTATTAAAAATAATCTCTTTTGATTTTCTTCATAGGTGTCACTAGCCCATTTTTCCAGATTTAAATATTAAATAATTTCCTATTTTTGTCATCAAATTTGGACACGGTTTCTAACCAAATGAAAACCATTTTTTGAAAACCCAAATTGGTTTTTGTTTTTAATAGGTTCATTCAAGATAACCTCTCACAATATTTACAAAAGTGTTATGGTTTGGAAGACTCAAATGAATATTTGGAGCTAATTTTTCCAGATTTAAATAATAAATAATTCCTTGTTTTTTTACATCAATTTAGGACACTGTTTTCGAGACATGGGAAACGAATTTTTAAAATTTGAAAGAGGCTTTTGGTCATAACTTCATATTTTATAGAGCCCTCTTTCACTTGTTTCATATCTATTTCGGTTTGGGAGATACAAAGTCATATTTAGACCCTATTTTCCAATAACTCATGCAATTCACAGAATTATTTAGCCCTGAAAGACTTTTATGAATTCACAACACATAATTTCTTCTAAAAATTCAATGAATAAAACACTTATTCCTCTATTCACAAAATTATATATAGGTTTTCTTACGAATTAATCTTGATTGTTTATCATATGAATTTTTCCTAGCAAATAAATTCCATTATTATATCATCATGCCCCATATGCAAACACAATATTTTTCAAAGAACATAGTTACTTATCTTTTTATGCATGCTTGTAATTCCCTTTTCCTCTTCCTTGGCTCCATTATCCATGCATTCTCTCATTCCTCCTTCTATTTTTCTCATAGGCTTACAATAAATATAATTAATAAAATGGAATAGCTTTTCTAAACCATAAAAGCATTCCATAAATGACCCATAAATCTGGTCTTTCCTAAATCACAAAAGAATTCAATAAATCTCTCATGCTTTTCTTTTTAAGGTAGATTTTTTTTTTTGCAGCATGAGAAAAATATCACTTATTAATATTTTTTTCAAAACCTATTACGCATTAACGAATTGAGATATTATGATTTGGTTTTCTGCTTTGAGCTAAGTTAGTAAGAAATGTTTTTTATATTGTAACCTCTCTTTGCATATAAATAGAAAATAGGAGAATCCTTAAAATTTACAAAAAAAAAAAAAAAAACTTCTATTACGCATTATTTCTAAAATCATAAAAGGTACCAACTTGGAAATATAATTTATTTCTATAGAAGAATATAAATTATTCTAAATAAGATAATTAAGAAATAATTCTTCCAATATTCTTATAATTAAGGGTTACAAGAATATTCTTCATGTAATATCAATATAATAATTAATAATATTTAATTATTTAACAACCCTCATTTTATTAGAGTTTTTTACTGTGGTTTGTGCCTTGGATATTATAGAATGGGACTATTATTTCCCTACAATATTGATGGTTGGTAAGTTGAAGCCTTAAACAAAGTATAATGCTATGGTATGAAATATATGTTAATATCTTTTTTCTAAGTTACATGATTTTTATTATGTGGAAATTTGGAATGTATACCACTTATATTACATGTGATGAATTGTTTTCAATGTAATTTGAGAAATTGTGGGAACCATGTTGAGGGTCAAGTATAGATGTGTGGTCTATATAAATATTAATTTTTTTTAATGATAATATACAAATGGATAATTATGTAAATTACAATGGATTTGTATACATTCACTATTTTTAGACATTGAAATATTATTGGATTGAATGGCTATGGAAGCCATGATGAGGATAATGTGATGATGTAATATTTTATTTTGTTATTGAGTTAATGAATACATTGTTTTGGGTATTCAAGAAATAACTATAGAGTTTTAGAAGAATTCTTACAAGCTTATGAAAAGCTATTAGTGGTTAAGTTTAACTTGGACCTTCCCTAAAAGTCTCCTAAAAATCCCTAGGAGAAAATAATAAAGAGGAAAGTATTAACATAATGGGAGAGAGAGATTTTGTTAATGAATTAGTTAAAGATAAATACTAAGTGGGGTAAAATAGAGCATAGTGGGAGAGAAATGTATGCTTTAAAGAAAATAAGAGTATGTTTTTCGAAAAATATAAAACAAAAACGCCTAGGAAAAAAGGTTGACAGACCTTTAAGCAGGACGCTACTAAAAATATACTAGGAAGAAAGCACCAAGGAATCAATGAGGTTGTTGATTCTAGTGGCAAGTAGATCTTAGCTTGGTGGGTAACTATTGGAGATAGTTCATGGTTGGGTGGAATATGCTCAGTACCTCAATAATTCCAAGAAATTAACTATGGTTAGATGAAATTATGTCTATGCTCAAAATTATATAAAGATGTTGGATGTTACAATAGACTGTAGATTTCATGTCTCAAAGTTGTTGCATGTGTTATAGTTTTGCACGCATGACATATAAAATTATCTTAGCAAAAATTTCAATGAAATAGGTTGTGTTTGTAGGTTTTTATAAGAAAATGAACATGTCACAAATGACTTATATATATGCATGCATAGAGGAAATTAATTGAAATATATAGGCGACTGAAAGAACTCATGTTAGATAAAATAATGAGTTATTAAACTTTAAATTCCTAACACACTAGAGGAAAATGATTGGAGATTAATGCCATGAGTTTGAATCTGATTAAAATTACTGTGGGAGAGAAAGAGAGTAATTTTCAAGGGAAATGGCAGGAGATAAATACCATGAGTTTTAATTTGATTGAAATTATTGTGGGAGAGAAAGACAGTAATTTGTAAACAACACTAGCGGGAGAGAAAGACTAGTGTAACTCTTAAATAAAATGCAACAACACTTGATAGAGATTTTCTTATCATTTTGATGATTAAAAGGCTAAGTGATCCTTGAGCTTTTGTGGAAGTATTATGATTTAGGTATTATTTTAAATTTCCTTAATAATTGATAATGAAAAGTAAAGGTTAATGTTCCAACAAGAGAAGAACATCGAGGACAATGTTCTCTTTAAGGGGGGGAGTGTGTAATACCCCTGGCTTAAGCCACTGTAAAAACTCTCATAAAATGAGGGTTGTTAAATAATTAAATATTATTAATTATAATATTGATATTACATGAAGAATATTCTTATCATTATTAATTATAATAATATTGGAAAAATTATTTCTTTATTATTTTATTTATAATATTTCATATTCTTCTATACGAATAAATTATATTTCCAAGTTGGTATCTTTTATGAGTCTTAGAAATAATGAGTAATAGTTTTGGAAAAACTATGGATAAGTGATATTTCTATCATAAGTAAAAAGCCAATATACCTTTAAATGAAAATCATGAGAGTTTTAAGGAGTGCTTTTGTGATTTATGAAAAATCATATTTATGGACACTTTATGGAAATATTTTATGATTTAGAAAAGCTATTCGATTTTCTTAATTCTATTTATTGTAAGCCTATGAGAAAAATAGGAGGAGGAATGAGAGAATGCATGGAGAATGGAGCCAAGGAAGAGGAAGAAATAATTCCAAGCATGCATCAAAAGATAATTCACTATGTTCTTTGAAAATTATTTTGTTTGCGGATGGGGCATCATGATATAATAATGAAATTTATTTGCTAGGAAAAAATCATATGATAAACAATCAAGATTAATTCTTGAGAAAACCTCTATATAATTTTGTGAATAGAGGAATAAGTGTTTTATTCATTTAATTCTTAGAAGAATTCATGTTTTTTCAATTGACAAAAGTCTTTCAGGGATAAATAATTATGTGAATTTCATGAGTTATTGGAAAATAGGGTCTAAATATTACTTTGTATCTCCCAAACGGAAATAGATATGAAAAAAGTGAAAGAGGTTTTTGTAAAAGATGATGTTATGACCAAAATCCTCTTTCAAATTTTAAAAACTAGTTTCCCATGTCTCGAAAACCATGGCCATAACTGACGAAAATTTTAGGGGATTATTTAATATTTAATTCTGGAAAAATGAACTCCAAATATTTGTTATAATATTCCAAACCGTAACACCTGTGTAAAAACTGAGAGATTTTATTTTTAATGGGTTCATTAGCAACAAAAACCTCTTTTTTTTTTCCAAAAATATTTTCCATTTGGTTGGAATCTGTGTCCAAATTTGATGACAAAAACATGAAATTATTTAATATTTAAATCTTGAAAAATGGGAAGCAAAGATTCATTCAAATCTTAAAAACTGTGATACCTGTGAAAAAAATGAGAGAGGTTATTTTTAATAAGTTTGTTCCAAACAAAAAACTCCTTTGGTTTTCTGAAATTCATTTACATATGTTCGTAATATGCGTCCAAATTTGATGGCTAAAACAAAAACAAAAGAGAGTAAAATAAAGTGCTTTTAATTGATATTTCAACGGGATAAAAATAATTGTTTATGTACATACAGAAATAATAATTATGTTGATAATTATTTAAAAGGAATTAAGTTATTTATTTTAAGATATCACCAGGTATGTTCTCATGATGCATATGCATTAAAAATTTTAAAGTGAAATTTTGGACTCTTGAAGAGAGTATGTGCTTAGGTGCACATGAATAATATCTAGTAGATTTGACCTACTAGAAATTATTATGTGATTTTACATGCACGAGGAGCTTGAGTCATGTAAAAGGATATAAATAACTTATGTGAGGGGTACCTCACGTAAACCTCTTGCGTAAGGAAATTGGTTGTGTTATTTGATAAAGATTTGTTATTCATGTTATTTCTTGCAGAAATATTACAAATCTCTCTCATGTGTGAAATAATAAGAAAATATTTTGTATTTCATGCATAATAGCTAGTGAGATAGCTATTTTTTTGGAAAAAAGAATAATTAGGGTGTAAAAATTCTTAGAAAATAAATATATATATTTGTATGCATGGAAGCAATTCTTATGTTAGAACTCTTCAAAAAGAATTGAAAATAAAAATATATCCTTCTACGTGGTATTGGAATAGATTCTTGGAGAGGAAAACTATTAATCACATGCTTTATTATATAATATTATTTAGAGAAACATATATGCTTGCATGCATGGGAAAAGTATAGTTTTGGGTATTATATTTCTAGAGAAAAGGAAGATTCAATCACATAATATTTATTGTGTTAGCCTTCTTTTGGGAAAAATAATATGTATTTTGGAAACCTAAATGGATTTGCTATGGTATTAGCTTTATTTTGAGAATATTATGCATAGTTATTGGGTTATATATTTTGGATGAGATGGAAATGTCCCTTTTCATACATGAAATAATAAATGGTATGTGTTTGACCCATTGGAAAAGAAATGTGTTTATTTTTACAAGAAATATATATCTAGTTTATTTTCAAAAGAAATATATGTTTTACATACAAGAAGAACAAGTTATGTTATTGAATGCACAAAATTTTAACTAGTATTTTAACTTTGTTTGAAATCGAGCTAGCATGGTTATAAATGATAACCATTATAAATATCTCATGGGTGGAAAATATGTTTTTGGAAAAGAACATGCATTCACATGCATAAGTATATCATCTATTGTGTTAATGCCTTTGGAAAAGAAAACATAAGAGTAGGAAAAAAAATAAATTTCTTCTTGGGATAGTTATCTTGAAAGATTTTTATGCATTTTCATGCACAATATTATTATGTAGTATGTTAAATTTACTTTGGAAATAATATGAAAGTGCATGCAATATTTTGTTAACATTTTTTGGAAATATAACCCTTGATAGTGATTTATTTGTTACTAATGCATGTGAAATGATGTTAAAGAAGGAATTTGATATCAATTTGGTTATGTTTTATACATGCATACAAATAGTATTGAAGTTTCACAAATAAATATTGATTATTGGTTTATTAATAATAATTTTGTAATATTCCTAATTAGCGGCATTAATTGGAATATTCGATTTTGTATAGTTTTACCATTTATGGTTTGTAAATAAGTAAAAAGTGAGTAAAGGGGGTCTAACTCACTTAGATGGAATAAAACACCTTCCTAGTAGCACAACGTTGTGACTTAAGGGGGAGCCAAGGGGGGCTACACACCACGTTGAGGAGGGGGCCTACGTCCACTCTAGAAGCTTCTGCATAGATAAGGATGAGGATGTGGAGGAGATAGAGGCTACGTTGGTTTTTGAGGGAAACCAATGCTATAAAATATGGAGGAGCCTCCTCATTTGGATCATTCTGGATTTTTCGATTTTAGAGTGAGACTTTGGTCTTCTTTCGCACGCCGGCTATTTAGCCTGTCTGCAGCACTGTTTAGTGCATCGAGTGTCTCCATGCGGAGATCTCACCCTTAGCCCCGGGGGACTTCGAGTGCCTGCTCGGGCAAGGTTTGTTTCCTTGAATTTTGCAAGTTGTTTCATTGTTTGGGTTTGTTACGGAACTGGAGCTGAGAGAGACTACGCAGTCACTAGGAGAGAGGACGTAGTCCCTTGTGGCAGAGCTTCGGTTTGGGTGTTTCTGCAGGTGATTTCGCCAGGATTTCGAGCAGAGGATCAGCCTTTGCCTGTCAGTGGGTTTTGGCAGAGTTTCTGGCAGTATTTTAGCTGTTTCTATCCAGCTACTGCGTTGTCCCTTGGAGGCCAGCGTAATTCACTGGGGAGGCAGTTTCTGGTTGTTTCTAGGGTCGGCCATTCTTGGAATGGTTTGTGGATCTTGTCGGGGTTGTTGAGGAGAAGAGGTTTCTGATTTTCATCTCATTCTGGCAAGGGGATCATCCCCTAATTTTCAGTCGCTTCTAGCAGTAGCAGCTACACGGCATTTCTCCAGCAGCTGGGACGCAGTTCTTGGAGTGGCCATTTCTTGTTATTTCTGAGGGTGCTTTCTCACTTTCCTTGCACAAGATTTCCTCTTGTACTTCATTGCATTTCTCAGATTAATAAAATGGCTCAGCATTTTCTTTATATGTTTTCTGGTTAAGTTGCCATAGTTTTCGTGGTTGCCGTAGTTGTTGTATTCTCTTTCTATTTATATTGCTTTGTTTAAGTGCTATAGTTCTATACCACTTGGTTTGTTCTTCTATCACTCATAGACAGAGTCTGGAAAGGGCCATGTAGCCTCCAGATCTCGTACTCTCTTAGATGCGACATATTCGGTAAATTCCCTCCCAGTCAATCTTTGGTTGAATTTTGGTGTGTTTTTGAGATATCCTAAAAATGGGATATAACAGTGGTATCAGAGCATAGTTCTGGCTCAGCCTGTGGTCTATGAAATCGGGGAAGAGACCATACAGAGGTGTGGCAAGAATTTTGGAGAGCAGTGATTGAGAGTAGTAGCTGCAGTGCCAAAAACGAAATTGGAAGAGGGCCAAACTACAAAGGGTCAGATTTTGGAGTTTGGAATTAGAAGAAACCATTTACGGGTTTTTTTGAGTTTTGGGCAAGGATCACCTTCCCAAATTCCTATAATTTTCTGAGTAGCTTTCAGTGGGTAAATCGGAGGTCGAAGTCAAGCAACAGTGCAGTTTTTGAGGAGCCTGTAGACACATAGCAGGAGGAGCCGATGGAAGGTGATGATGGTGCGAAGAGATTTGGGGAGATGCTCCTCAAATCAGTACAGGATCTGTCGAGGGAGATTGAGGTGATGGGGCAGAGATTCATCGCTATGGAGGCTAGACAGCGTGAAACCCCAAGGGGTTTCCAGATTGGCAAACGATCAGGCACATCCCACCATTTGTCGGAGCATGATGCCACTCAGTATATGGCATCACGTACACCCACGCCTTCCACTATGCCCACTTTTCTGGATACACACACAGGGGCAGGAGCATAGTAGGAGCCATAGCCTGGTCACATGGGTGATTATTTCGTCGAGTATCAGGCATATGGGCAGGAGTTCAGGGATGCCCTTCCATTCAGAGATTTTGTTCAGCTCCAGCGAGATAGAAAACCCTGCAACTTTCACAGAGGGAACAAACACTCACATAACCGGGGCTTATAATGCACAGTGGGCAGATTCCATTTACTGACATTTGATGGGTCATCCAAGTGTTCGAAAAAATATTGGGTGGAGAAGTTGGATACCTCTTTCCATCTTGACCAAGTATCGAAGTGGGAAACCATCAAAATGGTTACCTCGCACTTGGAGGATGAGGGCACGCAGGATTGTAGGGAGTTCGAGGATACACCTAGCGTGACACAGGACTCACCCTCATTAGAGACCTCCTTGATCGTGTCGGTTGATATCATAGTGGAGAAGGTAGAGCCTACTCCAGTAGATCCATCCATTGAGGTGATGACCGGAGTCGTGTCCGAGTCTTTGGGTGTTAGAAGCACACGACAGATGGGTGAGGTATCAGGAGATGTATCCACATTCGATGAGGCACTAGGAGATACAGAGGTATTGGATGATGGTCGCAGACAGCGGTATCATCAGCTTCGAGCAGACCTTCTAGTTTTTAAAGGGAAGGCCACGTCAGTACGGGAGGCCATTCTGTTGCAGGACAAGGAGCTGGAGGGCATGAGAGTGGCTTGTGCTGATTCAGCAGCCAAGTTGGCCCGCATTGGGGAATGACTGGATTCCCTGATGGTACAACCAGAGGGCATGTTGGAGCGTCAGATCATTCCCCTTCAGGCATGCATGGATGAGACTAGTAGCAGTGTTGGGTCACCTCTTCCCATTGGAGAGAGAGAGGCGGAGCCACCTAGCCAGATCTCATATGTTGACTTGGATAGCAGTATGAGACGATTAGAGTTGCACAAGGTACATCATCCACATGTTGAGGTTGGATGGCGAGAGATTTTGAGTTGGTACCCAGTCGAGTGGGTTATGGAGATGGTGATAGACCCGAGTATAGTTCAGCAGGAGTTTCCAGGTGCTGGGGATACAGGAACCCTAGCTTGGCATTGGGATCTAGGCGGGATCACCTATCATTTCCCAGGCAGGTCAGTTGACTATGTCCTAGAGGGTACAGTTGGCATAGTAGTAGAGAATGCGCATTCACTAGGGGAGTTTTTATCAGCTCCAGTGGCCAACCAGTTTATGGGCAGACTCCCTAGGTTGTCTTGGTATGAAACTTATACACGGGATCACGGGGTGGTCAACATACCTTGGCAGGAGCTTGTTGGAGGAGGTGGCATTGGCAGGCCACCAAATGGTGCATTGTATGGGGCCAAGGATTCTTCACCTTTGTGTGGGGCACAGAGGACGCAGCGGAGCCGAGAAGTGGTGGTAAAACTACTGACACATAGGGAGATTCACTTCTCAGACCCCTCGAGATGGATTTGGAGTGATGATCCATTCGTCGGCTGGTATAGTGATGCAACGGTGGAGACGATGATACCAATTGGGGGTAGTCCAACATGTAGAGGCACAGATCTAGGTCATCACATCCAGTGATGTATGGGAGCCTCTAGAATTGAAAAGTGGACTATCGATGGACATGGAGTTGCATGGTGGTGTACCGTAGTGTGTGGGACTGCATTGGGGAGTAGGAGTGTCCTACATCACATTGAGCGCTCGCAGGGAGTGACTAATGCCTGGACACAGTCAGGGCATGAGATGGTACAGGGTGGTACAACAGTAGCTTGGGGTATCCAACAGTATACAGGGGTATGCCTCAGCGTGCAGTGGCATGTCGAGGAGTGCATGGATGATCGGTGGTATGTGAGGGCATACGGTGCTGCACAGCAGGGTTTTAGAGCATTGCCTCTAGGGAGACTCACAGATAGGGACACTGGGCTTACCTTTTGGGGTATTTCACCCAGGATCGACGGGGCGATAAATGAGCGATACTTGATGGTATCTGTGGGGACTCACGCACCTGACCCTCTTCTACATCACTCACGGGCACAGCCGATTTTTTTGTTGTCCTTTGGCACTTTGGGCATGAGCAGCGGGGTACACGAGGCTCACCCAAGATATTTGGATGGCACTCAGCACACTAGGGGAGAGACTTCCCAACAGTGGCACTGGGTTTGTGTGCTAGTTGACAGCCACAGGTTAGGGGATGAGATGATCCTCTGCAGGGGTGACACATCAATCATTACTGAGCCTACGCTTGGGGAGTAGGTCATGAGGGAGACATGCATCATTTTTCCCTCAGGGCATGTCGAGATCATGCACGAGCAGAGTATACTGGGTACAGCAGAGGTAGCATCCCAGTATGTGTCTGGGCTCCAGTCACTATATCGATGCTTTATCGAGAGGGTGGATGGCATGTTCAATGTAGATGATATGGCGGAGGTAGAACAAGAGGGCATTCCTTCTGTATGCCAGGGTGAGGACTCTTTTTCATATGAGTCCATAGGATTAGTTGAGGATGCTCTTGGGGAGCAAGATCACTCACACATAGATGGAGACAGTAGACCAGAGCTGCATCCCAGTGTACAGGGTGAGCAGTCAGGGGACTCTATGGGAGATGCTCTGGGAAATAAGGCACTTGTGACGATCCAGCCAGAGCCGTATATGATGGAGCTTGAGTCAGTAGAGGAGGATGCTATGCACATCATGCATGATAGTCCTTTGGGGGAGACCCAAATGGAGGCTCGCATCGAGTCTGTGATGGATATGCGGCTAACCACGGGGACAACCATTGAGGAGGAGCAGTCAGATGCATTGACATCGAGTACGGTGACAGTAGTTGCAGATACATATCCTCTGGAGGTGTTCGAGGTTGATGGGATTGTTCTACAGGGGAATAGTAGACATTAGGAGCTATTGGATATGGTGGAGCATCCATCTGTGGGTCAACATAGGGATGAGGCGCATATAGATGTACTCGCAGTCAGCAGAGCTATAGTGTTTTTAGTGGGTAGCACTCTCCAGGAGTACATCGATGGATCTTGCAACATACCTTGCCCACTTTGGCCAATTATAGAGAGAGGGGATTCCTTCTATAGGCAGATTTCATTGGCAGACAAGGCAGAGTAGTGGGAGTTGATTATGGGCTGGCGACAACACTCCAGGAATGTTCCATATGTAGTTGTTGTTGCTACAACAGATTCTTCTTCCAGGATGGACTGGCAAGAGATCATGAGTTGGTACCCTCTTGATGTTACGGTATTCCTCGTAGGCAGCATAGCGGAGCAGGGGCCCTTGGACATAGTAGATGTTACAGATCCCAGTTGGCAGGAGGGCACTGGTTGTCGTTACTTCAGGGCTCCTTCCCGATTTCAGGAGAGCAGGATCAACATGGGATTGAGTCAGGACTTCGATTGGATAGAGGTGATGAGCTGGTATGTAGTTGGAGGGGCATTATATGCAGTTACAGGTACAACACTGCAGGAGCCCGGGAGCATTGATTCGTATTGGTTGGCTTCACCTCTTAGAGCATCAGTCATAGCCAGAGGCAGTGCGCATTCTGAGTCATGGGACTTGGGTGATTATTGGCCATGGTGGCGATGGGATCCAGGAGGATTATTGGTTGGCTGGTACTGTGAGAGGTTAGTTTGGGATCCTGGCATTGAGAGATCCCTTCACATCAGGGTGATGCAGAGGTCAGAGAGGTTTCAGTGGCATATCTGGGACCCAGGCACATTTTGCAGTGTCAGTGAGGAGCATCAGCTAGAGAGGAGGCTTGTTCAGGCATTGCTTGAGGACAAGCAATTTTTGCCAGATGAGGATGCCACTTGGGAGAGCGAGTAGATTTTGTAGCATCCATCACTTCTGCTGCTTGAGGGCAATAAAAATTTTGTTGGGGGGGACTGTAATATTCCTAATTAGCGACAAATAATTGGAATATTCGATTTGGTATATTTTTTCCGTCTATGGGTTGTAAATAAATAAAAAAGTGAGTAAAGAGGGTCTAACTCACTTTAGTGGAATAAAACACCTTCCTAGTAGCACAACGTTGTGACTTAAGGGGGGAGCCAAGGGGGGCCACACACCACGTGGAGGAGGGGGCCTACATGCACTCTAGAAGATTCTACGTAGATAAGGATGAGGATGTGGAGGAGATAGAGACTACATTGGTTTTGGAGGGAAACCAATGCTATAAAAGATGGAGGAGCCTCCTCATTTGGATCATTCTGGATTTGTTGATTTTAGAGTGAGACTTTGGTCTTCTTTCACACGCCGGATGTTTAGCCTATCTGCAGCACTGTTTAGTGCACCGAGTGTCTCCATGCGGAGATCTCACCCTTAGCCCCCGGGGACTTCGAGTGCCTGCTCGGGAAAGGTTTGTTTTCTTGCATTTTGCAAGTCATTTATTGTTTGGGTGTTGTGGAGTTGGAGCTTAGAGAGACTGCGCAGTCACTGGAGAGAGGACATAGTCCCTTGTGGTGGAGATTCAGTTTGGGTGTTCCTGCAGGTGATTTCGCCAGGATTTCGAGCAGAGGGTCAGCCCTTGCCGCATTCTAGCTGTTTCTATCCAGCTACTGCGCTATCGCTTGGAGGCCAGCGTAATTCACTGGGGAGGTAGTTTCTGGTTGTTTCTAGGGTTGACCATTCCTAGAATGGTTTGTGGATCTTGTCAGGGTTGTTGAGGAGAAGAGGTTTCTGATTTTCATCTCATTCCAGCGAGGGGATCAGCCCCTAATTTTCAGTTGCTTCCAGCAATAGCAGCTACACAACATTTCTCCAGCAGCTGGGACGCAGTTCTTGGAGCGGCCATTTCTTGTTATTTCTGAGGGTGCTTTCTCACTTGCCTTGCGTAAGATTGCCTCTTGTACTTAATTGCATTTATTAGACTAATAAAATGGCTCAAAATTTTCTTTATATGTTTTATGGTTAAGTTGTCGTAGTTGTCGTGGTTGTCGTAGTTGCTGTATTCTCTTTCTATTTCTATTGTTGTGTTTAAGCACTATAGTTCTATACCACTTGGTGTGTTCTTCTATCACTCGTAGACAGAGTCTGGAAAGGGCCAGTTAGCCTACGGATCTCGTACTCTCTTAGAGGCGACATATCTGGTAAATTCCCTCCCAGTCAATCTCTGGTTGGAGTTTGGTGTGTTTTTGAGATATCCCTGAAACGGGATATTACAAATTTATCTAATCATGATATGAAGTGTGCTGAAAATAGAAATGAGAGGAAAAGAGGGTGACTTGAGAAAATGACTTTCAAGTTTAACATTGTGGAAGATAAATATTTTTCAGTCCATGCAAGTTTGGTAGTACAAACTACAGGATGACCCACTGAAGGAAACATTCTGAATACAAAAATTTAGACTGAGGATCCATGGGTCAAATAGTATCATGATGATTTTAATAGCTTATAGCTAGGAATTTTTCATTTAAGATTATTTTTCTATGTAATTTTTATGAAAATGGTCAAGGGATGGACTTCCTTATAGTCATTGAGTGATGAGTGACAACCCTCATGAGCGTTTAATAATAAAATTAAACATTTGTTGGTTCTCACCCTACGGGGTTTCCAGGGTATATCGGTGTCTAATGATGTGATTGTTCATTGTGTCATTTTCATGATGTTAATTTCTTTCATGATGTGATATTTATATTATTCATTAATGTGATTTACTAATTGAGTTAAAATGATCATGGAATCGATGCATAGTTATAACAGGAAATTTAAGTTAATATGCTACAACAAGGAGATTTAATTCATGTGTAACTCAATATGATTTTTCCTAAATATCTCTTTAGGTGATAATGATGGTTATTCTAATGGTTAATGAAGGAATATGGAAGGTAAATTAGAAAGTTACACATTGGTAAATTTAAAAAAAAATTCCTAACTTCATGCATTTTCTTGCGAGGTTATCAGGGTATGTGACAAATGGTATCAGAGAAAAAGGTTGTAACACTAGCACCTTTTGGGAATCATTATGAAAAGAAAAAGTAGAAATATGATGATAATGGGCATCATCTTAGGTATGATTTCATTTAAACTTGTAGTATAGTACAATTAACATGAGATATATGGTTCATGATTAATGATTGCATGAAAGAGTAGAATGTTATAATGTTTCTTTAAAATTTGTGCTCATGACATTTGAATATGGGTTTGGATAAAATCAAATAAAACCTCTATTGTACCTATGAACCATCATGAGCACTCACTGGTTATAGCATAGATTAATTACCAACCTTTGCATGCATAATTAGAAAAATGATTATTGTGCATAAGAAAAAAAAAATGGAAAAAATGGCTAAAGTTTTCATGCACTACTTTTAAAGAATGAATTCATGTATGGTTAGTGTGATAACTAAATAATTTAGAAGTTGGGGTTGAACCTGAAGAGGACAATGGAATGTTGTGAAAAAAATATAACGAACCTCTTTAGTTGTTAAAAATAAGAAATGAGTGAAGTGGAACTCACATCGTTAACTTAAAGTCAATGAAAAACACATAGTAGCATAATTTTGGGTTCTCTTTCTTCATTTAGAGTTGTAGAAGAAAGTTTTCATTCCATGCGTTCGAAATAAATGAGATCCAAAGTTTTGTTGTTTTAAATAATTGCATCCGTGGAAGTTTTGGATGTGATTAATCTTAGCATCAAGGGGTTTTCATACCTTGAGATCATGTAACCCTCATTTTGATTCCAAGAAAAAACTATGTTCAAACTTAGATCCATAATTTGGTTGACTTTCTTGATTAGGCACTCCTGTAGGGATTGTTGGTTGTGTTGTTGGAAGAAATTTTACCATTGATGATATGAATATGATTAATGCTATTATATAAATTCTAGTTTTACTATCTCTCATAAAGTTTAAACATATTTGTGGAAATTTCTTTCATGTCTGCTAATCAGTGCCTCAATCGCGGTAGATTGTATGCTTGCCAAATATCTGGTAGAATGTCTCATTGACCATAGATTACATGCTTGCAAATTGTTGTTAAAATTCCTTAATGGATGTATATTGCATGCTTGCAAACTGTTTGTTGGAATGTCGAATTGGTTGTAGATTGCATGATTGCAAATTATTTTCCCAAAATTCCTCAATGGTTTTCTCTTACATGGCTGCAAGCTAATGGTAAGGAAAGAAAAAAAATCGCATTTTATGTCCTAGGGTTGAATGGGACTGCTATTTCTCTACAATATTGATGGTTGGTAAGTTGAGGCCTTAAATAAAGTATAATTCTATGGCATGAAATATATGTTAATGTCTTTCTTCTAAGTTACATGATTATTATTATGTGGAAATTTGGAATGTATATCGCTTATATTACATGTGACGAATTGTTGTCAATGTACTTTGAGAAATTGTGGGACCCATGTTGAGGGTCAAGTATAGATGTGTGGTCTATATAAATACTCATTTTCTTTAATGAAAATATACAAATGGAAAATTATGTAAATTACAATGGATTTGTAGACATTCACTATTTTTAGACATTGAATTACTATTGGATTCAATGGCTATGGAAGCCATGATGAAGATAATGTGATGATGTAATATTTCATTTTATTATTGAGTTAATGAATACATTATTTTGGGTATTAAGGAAATAACTCTAGATTTTTAGAATAATTCTTGCCAGCTTATGAAAAGCTATTGCTGGTTAAGTTCAACTTGGACCTTCCTAAAAAGTCTCCTAAAAATCCCTAGCAGAAAATAATAAAGAGGAAAATATTAACATAATGGGAGAGAAAGGTTTTGTTAATGACTTAGTTGGAGATAAATACTAAGTGGGGTAAAATAAAGCATAGCGGGAGAGAAAGGGATGCTTTAGAGAAAAAAAAGAGTATCTTTTTCGAAAAATATAAAACAAAAAGGCCTAGGCAAAAAGGTTAGCAGACCTTAAAGCAGGACACTGCTAAAAATCTGCTGCGAAGAAAGCACCAAGGAATCAATGAGGTTGTTGGTTCTAGTGGCAAGTAGATCTTAGCTCGGTGGGTAACTATTGGAGATAGTTCACGGTTAGGTGGAATATGCTCAGTTCCTCAATAATTCCTAGAAATTAACTAAGGTTAGATGAAATCATGTCTATGCTCAAAATTATCTAAAGATTTTGGATGTTACAATAGACTGTAAATTTCATGTCTCAAAGTTGTTTCATGTGTGATAGTTTTGCATCCATGATATACAAATTATTTTAGCAACAATTTCGATCAAATAGTTTGTGTTTGTAGGTTTTTATGAGAAAATGAAAATGTCATAAATGACTTATATATATGCATGCATACAGTAAATTAATTGAAATATATAGGCAACTGAAAGAACTCATGTTGGATAAAATAATGAGTTATTGAACTTTAAATTCCTAACACACTAGAGGAAAATGGTTGGAGATTAATGCCATGAGTTTGAATCTGATTGAAATTATTGTGGGTGAGAAATAGAGTAATTTTCAAGGGAAATGGCAGGAGATAAATACCACGAGTTTGAATTTGATTGAAATTATTGTAGGAGAGAAAGACAGTAATTTTCAAAAAACACTAGCGAGAGAGAAAGACTAGTGTACCTCCTAAATAAAATGAAACATGCACTTGATAGAGTTTTTCTTATCATTCTGATGATTACAAAACTAAGTGCACCTTGAGCTTTTGTGGAAGTATTATTATTTAAGTACTATTTTACATTTCCTAAATAATTGGTAACGAAAATTAAATTTTAATGTTCCAACAAGAGAAGAACATCAAGGACGATGTTCTCTTTAAGGGGGGGTGTTTTTAATATTCCTGACATAAGCCACTGTAAAAAATCTCATAAAATGAGGGTTGTTAAATAATTAAATACTATTAATTATGATATTGATATTACATGAAGAATATTCTTGTAATTTTTAATTATAAGAATATTGGAAGAATTATTTGTTAATTATTTTATTTATAAGAATTTATATTCTTCTATATAAATAAATTATATTTCCAAGTTGGTATCTTTTCTGAGTTTTAGAAATAATGAGTAATAGTTTTGGAAAAACTATGGATAAGTGATACTTTTCTCATAGGGAAAAAAACTCTGATGATTACACAACTAAGGGCTCCTTGAGATTTTGTGGAAGTATAATGATTTAAGTACTATTTTACATTTCCTAAATAATTGGTAATGAAAATTAAAGTTTAATGTTCCAACAAGAGAAGAACATCAAGGACGATGTTCTCTTTAAGGGGGGGAGTTTTTAATATTCCTGACATAAGCCACTGTAAAAACTCTCATAAAATGAGGGTTGTTAAATAATTAAATACTATTAATTATGATATTGATATTACATGAAGAATATTCTTGTAATTTTTAATTATAATAATATTGGAAGAATTATTTCTTAATTATTTTATTTATAAGAATTTAAATTCTTCTATATAAATAAATTATATTTCCAAGTTGGTATCTTTTCTGAGTTTTAGAAATAATGAGTAATAGTTTTGGAAAAACTATGGATAAGTGATATTTTTCTCATAGGGAAAAAAACAAATCTACCTTTAAGAGAAAAGCACAGGAGATTTATGGAGTGATTTTGTGATTTAGGAGAAATCAGATTTATGGATGCTTTATGGAAAAATTTTATGATTTAGAAAAGATATTCCATTTTCTTAATTCTATTTATTGTAAGACTATGAGAAAAATAGAATGAGGAATGAGAGAATGCATGGACAATGGTGCCAAGGAATAGGAAGAAGTAATTCCAAGCATGCATCAAAATATAAGTAACTATGTTGTTCGAAAATTCTTTTGTTTGCATATGGGGCATCATGATATAATAATGTAATTTATTTTCTAGGAGAAATTCATATGATAAACAATCAATATTAATTATTAAGAAAAGCTCCATATCATTTTGTGAATAGAGGAATAAGTGGTTTATTCATTTAATTCTTGGAAGAATTCATGTGTTTTGAATTCACAAAAGTATTTCAGGGCTAAATAATTTTGTGAATTGCATGAGTTATTTGAAAATAGGGTCTAAATATGACTTTCTATCCCCTAAACCGAAATAGATATGAAAAAAGTGAAAGATGTTTTTGTAAAAGATGATGTTATGACCAAGAGCCTCTTTCATATTTTAAATATTAGTTTCCCAGGTCTCGAAAATCGTGTCCAGAATTGATGACAAAAACATGGGATTATTTAATATTTAATTATGGAAAAATGAATTCCAAATATTTGATAGAATCTTCAAAACCATAACACCTATGTAAACACGAAGAGAGGTTATTTTTAATGGGCCCATTAACAACAAAAACCTCTTTTGGTTTTCCAAGAATCGTTTCCATTTGGTTGGAAATCATGTCCAAATTTGATGAAAAAAACATGAAATTATTTAATATTTAAATCTGGAAAAATGGGAAGTAAAGATTCATTCAAATCTTAAAAACCGTGATACCTGTGAAAAAAATGAGAGAGGTTATTTTTAATAAGTCTGTTCCAAAAAAAAAATCCTTTGGTTTTCTGAAATTCGTTTCCATATGTTCGTGATACATGTCCAAATGTAACACCCCCAATTTCTGTGTTGAATTTGAAAAATTAGATGTGTGAACTTTAAGTCCTAAGGGGAGTGGACCCCAAAGGATAAGTATGGTGTGAATGTATTTGCATATTTAATTTGAGGAAATAAATAAAATAATTGTGCATTTTTACCAAGATGAGAATTAGAGATCACTTGCCAAATCCATGAGGATGGATAAGGCAACAAATCCCCACAATCTTTCAAAAATACTTGAAAGAAATTAATTTAGATTCTGAGGAGGAATCTAAATTTCCCCAATGAAGAGGAGTAGTTGGGAAGAGGTAAAGAAAAGATGGAAAAGCTGAGGAAAAGCATAAAACAGCTTTAAAGAATCCCAAAATGGGAAGCTTAGGCTAAACAGGAAAGAAAGCATCCTGCTATTCTGGACGCAGAATTAGAAACATGCTTGGGGAATTATGAGCTTAAATAAGTTGCTCCTAAGAAGATCAGGGGTTGGTCTGTCTTGGGAGGTGATCTCAGCTCGGGGGTGAGTCCTGGGAGACAAAGAGGACTCTAAGGTTGGGAGGTTGGTCATTTGCAATTGTGGTATGTTCTGAAATTCTTGTTACTTTGTCTTATGATAGTATGAATTGGCTACATATAAAATCGAATTTTATTAATATGAGTGATTTTTTAGTACTAAATTTACCAGAGTCCATCCTAAGGCTTTCACCTTCCAGATTCTGGTTAGTTATAGAACATAAATCCATAGAGTAGAAACCCACAGAAACTTTAAACCAAAGACGGTTTAAATCTGAAGGTACTTGGTCTCTACAGTGAATAAATATTTAATTTGTATTACATGTATGTATACAAAGGTGAAAATATATGCTCATATGTAGGTTAGAAAGATAATTGCTTGATTTTATATCAGTCGTACTTTTAACCAGAAGGAACACCACGAGGTGCCCCTTTTCTATTTTGCATGATGGAAAAATACTAATATGTAAAATAGAATTATATAAAGATTTTAAACCATGATTGGTTCAAGTCTATGGATATTTATTTCAATAGAAAAATTTATGTAGGAATGGTAATCTACTTCTGCCTCATATCATAGTTCAAAACTATACATAAATATAGAGCCAGAACTTTAGACTATGTATTCTTATTAAGCCAAGAAGTAAATCTATATTATAGAAGTGCCATAGCAATTTATAACAAAGCATAGTGGCCATTGCATTCGAAATTTACTACCAACATTGAACTATATAGCATATAAAAAAAGAAAGGGAACTCCATATACCTTTAAATTCCACTATGAATTCAGAAAATATGTAAATGTGAAATCAAAAAGAGAAACAATAAATAAACCGTGAACTAATCATATGGTATGAGCCCGATTCTCAATAAATCGTGGTTGCAAACATTATATATATACATATGAACCACGATTTAAAATTTATGAGTTAAATACACGAATTATACATATATACGAATTCCAAAGTAGATAGGTGGAACGAACGGTCAAACCATATTGAAATAGGCGGGTTTGTCGACTCACTGTACATGGACATAAAATTAAAACAAATCCTTCTACCACACCCTCGTAAATATTTCATTGAAATTTAGGGTTCTGTCTGAGCAAATACCACAATATAATTTTGAAACACTGTGTAGTTAACCAAGTGCGGCAATTAAATCTACGAAACAACGCGTAGGCAGCAAATGCCGAGAACAAAAAAAAAATCCCTGCGCAGAAGGCCGAGGGTATATACTACGAGCAGTAGATTTTTATATATGGTAGCAGGTGGAAAAATCAATTTGCAAGACGACGCAGCTATGCCAAATCGTATGAGGAATGTACGAGCATTAAACTAACCGAAATACAAAAACGCCATCGCATGATGGGAGGAAATGACCGAGCCATGCTAATAAGAACATATAAACAAATTCATAAGGTAGGTTCTGTCAGAGAGCGTTGATCTCTGACGATATTAGATTTCTGGGAACACAAATAAATAGATAGAATACGAAACTCTCTGAAGGCGGATGGCAGACTAGTGAGCAACCCGAGAGTAGGGTTCTCTTTCAATCTTGATAACCCAACGATTTAAACAGAAAAAATTTAAAGCAATTAGTTAATACGGCGAAAAGAAAATATCAGTAAGTCTGGCGTAGTGAGGTTACCCAATTCAAGTCAATCACAATCTGAAGCCTGGCGTCGAGCGTAGAAAAACCTGGAAAAAATTTCAGGGATCGGCGTGTAGACAGATAATGGGTTCTATCCATGGCGACGAGTACTGAGAGCGGAAATACGTGACCTGCAAAAAGAAAGAGAAACCCTACGAGTCAAACAACTCATCGTAACGTCAACAGACTACCATTATTTATGCTAATAAAAACAAGGAGAGTTATGAAACCTAAAGAGAGCGGCCGGGGAAACCTCGTCTTCGGCAATGTCTGCACGAATAACCTGAAAACGAATTAGAGACAGCACTTACTGCGATATTCGAAGAAGTGCAGGTATAAAGCAATGATAGAGGTAGGGTAAAAAAATAAAACGATAAACCTGGCTGTGGAGTTTCTTTCACGAGCAGGAGATTTACACCTACACGCTATTGTATTATCTCTGCACAAAACACTAGGAACGAATCATGCTTTAGGTAAAGAAATTGAGAACAATGACAACCGCAACGACAAGAATAAGATCCAACTTAAACCGAACTAGCTATATAGATACTCTTAAGCGGAGGACGAGAGGAATGACATCGAATTGTTGCCACGAAGATCAAACAGATGGGTAGGGTAAAACCCTAATCCCACTGCCCTAGGAAGTCAGAAAATCCCAATGTCGATTTGGAAAAACCCAGCTTCGTCGATCTACTAGTGCGATTCGATGTAACTGGGGTTGCAGAGGTGGTACGAAGATGCAGCATGGCATCCTAGTTCTGTAGTCTGCACAGCTGCAACGATCGCCCCTTTTGTACCATCCAGCTGTGTGCTACGCCTAGAATTTATACTGGTGGTAGGATAACCCTAGGATTCAAAAGGCCCCAATACAGAGATTGGCGCACCTCGTGCTGGGCCAAAAGAGAGTAGCGAAGAGAAACGTGACACGTAACGCACTTACAGGGCATGGGTACTAACACGCCGGCATCCAATGCTTGAATCTCTCGAACAAGAAGCCGGCCCTGCATCCAAAAACCTTCAGACATCATAGTTAACACATGTTAAATCATAGCATACGATCACAAACCTACGCTGCTATTCCTGTCAATAGCCAGTACGCATAGGCATATTTTGCATATAAACAAGTCAGATTTTATATAAACTGGTTCAAATCATAACAATACTAATCCGACGCAGGCGATAATGAACATCAACCACTCCACCAAATTTTATGAGTAGGATGAATGGGTAGGTCTCGACACCTCATAATCAACAATCGGACCTCAGTCACACCCATTAACAATGCGTGTCTACACAGCATAATGATTACCAATTCACGGTGTATATATCAATGGACCAGTTGCCTTACGCTCCCCGACGACGTAGTCTCGCTGACGAGCGAAGCTAGTAGTACGTGCCAATGTATAATATGCAAAACAATATTCGACATGTTATGGAAATATGCAGCGGGTTCAATAATACTATCAATGATATATACAAGTGGTATAGCTATACGAATTTAGTGCTAATACAAAAAAAAGAAAGGGTTTTAAAAATATATATAGATAGGTGTCATATATATGTGTGCGCCTTCACGTCATAGTATAAAAGGGTAGAAATACATATGTGTTTTATAAAGGGGTGGGTTATATAATGTATCAAAGGGCGTACTTTATATATATATATATAGATTATATATGTGGTGTAAATATATGTGACATATATCTATGTGAATTCCAAAAATATGGTCAAGGGATAGGACATCTATAGATATAGATGTTTTATATATATATATATACATGCATTATGTAGGTATGCCCAGAAAGCCTATGCTTATATTATGTCTAAAACTAATATCGCATGCTAACACCAAGGAGTATGGAAGTTAGATGTATAGTGTGGTAAAGTATACCGGGGGAGTATTTAATGCTTATAGGAAGGGATAGTGGGAAAGAAAGCCTGAAGTGATAAGAAATACTAGGTGAGTAAAGGAAATTTTAACCAGAAAATGTAAAAGTTAACTCCTTACTCAAACAACCAGGTAAACGAAACCCCGTATATAGGGAAAGAAAAAAAAAAAAAATTCTTGAACTGGAGGTGTTACACCAAAGTTCATGGATAAAACAGAAATAAAACAGAGTAAAATAAAGTGCTTCTATTTGATATTTCAACGGGATAAAAATAATTATTTATGTACATATAAAAATAATAATTATGTTGATAATTACTTAAAAGCAATTAAGTTATTTAGTTTAAGAGATTACCAAGTATGTTCTCATGATGCATATGCATTAAAACTTTTAAAGTGAAATATTGGACTCTTGAAGAGAGTATGTGCTTAGGTGCACATGAATAATAGCTAGTATATTTGACCTACTAGAAATTATTATGTGATTTTACATGCATGAGGAGCTTGAGTCATGTAAAAAGATATTAAATAACTTATGTGAGGGGTAGCTCGCATAAAACCCTTAAGTAAGGAAATTGGTTGTGTTATTTGATAAGGATTTGTTATTCATGTTATTTCTTGAAGAAATATTACAAATCTCTCTCATGTGTGAAATGATAAGAAAATATTTTATATTTCATGTATAATAGCTTGTGAGTTAGCTATTTTTTGGAAAAAGAATAATTAGGGTGTATAAATCCTTAGAAAATAAATATATGTATGCAAGGAAGCAATTATTATGTTAGAACTCTTCAAAAAGAATTGAAGAAAAAAATATATCCTTGTACGCGTTATTGGGAAATATTCTTGGAGAGGAAAACTAGTAATCACATGCATTATTATGTAATATTATTTAGAGAAACATATATGCTTGCATGCATGATAAAAGTATAGTTTCGGGTATTATATTTCTATAAAAAAGGAAGATGCAATCACACAAAATTTATTGTGTTTGCCTTCTTTAGGGAAAAATAATATGTATTTTGCAAACCTAAAGGGATTAGTTATGGTATTAGCTTTATTTTGAGAATATTATGCATAGTTATTGGGTTATATCTTTTGGATGAGATGAAAATTTGCCTTTGCATGTATGAAAGAATAAGTGGTATGCGTTTGACCCATTAGAAAAGAAATGTGTTTATTTTTCCATGAAATATTTATTTAGTTTATTTTGGAAAGAAATATATGTTTTACTTACAAGAAGAACAAGTTATGTTATTGAATGCACAAAATTTTAACTAGTGGTTTAACTTTGTTTGAAATTGAGCTAGCATGGTTATACATAATAACCATTATGAATAGCTCATGGGTGGAAAAGAGTTTTTTGGAAAAGAATGTGCATTCACATAAATAAGTATAGCATCTATTGCATTTATCCCTTTGGAAAAAAA
Source organism: Pinus albicaulis (assembly GCA_034641835.2). Lineage (NCBI taxonomy): Eukaryota > Viridiplantae > Streptophyta > Pinopsida > Pinales > Pinaceae > Pinus > Pinus albicaulis. The sequence continues at coordinate 1,161,555,796 of CM076570.1, read as the reverse complement.
AAAACATAAGAGTAGGCAGAAAAATAAATTTCTTTATGGGATAGTTATCTTTAAAGATTGTTATGCATTTTCATGCACAATATTGTTATATAGTATGTTAACTTTCCTTTGGAACTAATATGAAAGTGCATGCAAGATTTTGTTAGAATTTTTTGGAAAGATGATGCTTGATATTGATTTATTTGTTACTAATGCATGTGAAATGATGTTAAAGAAGGAATTTTATGTCAATTTGGTTATGTTTTATACATGCATACAAATAGTGTTGAAATATCACATATAAATATTTATTATTGGTTTATTAATAATTTATCTAATCATGATATCAAGTGTTATGATGACATCAATGACAGGAAAAGAGGGTGACTTGAGAAAATGATTTTTCAAGTTTAACATTGTGGAAGATAGAGATTTGTTAGTCCATGCAGGTTTGGTAGTTCCAACTACAGGATGACCCATTGAAGGAAACATTCCTACTACAAACACTGAGACTGATGATCCCTGGGTGAAATGGTATCATGATGGTTTTAATAGCTTATAGCTAGTTATGTTTCATTTAATATTAATTTTCTATGTAATTTTTATGACAATGGTCAAGGGATGGCCTTCCTTATAGCCATTGAGTGAGGGGTGACAACCCTCATGAGTGTTTAATAATAAAATTAAACGTTTTCTGGTTTTCACCCTATGGGGTTTCCAGGGTATATTGGTGTCTAATGATGTGATTGTTCATTGTGTCGTTTTCATGATGTTAATTTATTTCATGATGTGATATTTATATTATTCATTAATGTGATTTACTAATTGAGTTAAAATGATCATGGAATCGATGCATAGTTATAACAGGAAATTTAAGTTAATATGGTACAACAAGGAGAGTTAATTCTTGTGTAACTCACTATGCTTTTTCCTAAATATCTCTCTAGGTGATAATGATGGTTATTCTAATGGTTAATGAAGGAATATATAAGGTAAATTAGAAATTTACACTTTGGTAAATTTAAAAAAAAATTCCTAACTTCATACATTTTCTTGTGAGGTTATCAGGGTATGTTACAAATGGTATCAGAGCAAAAGGTTGCAACACTGGCACCTTTTGGGAATCATTTTGAAAAGAGGAAGTAGATATATGATGCTAGTGGGCATCATCTCAGGTATGATTTTAATTAAACTTGAAGTATACTACAATTAACATGAGATACATGATGCATGATTAATGACCGCGTGAAAGAGTAGAAAGTTATAATTCTTTTTTAAAAGTTGTGCTCATGACATTTGAATATGGGTTCGGATAAAGTACAATAAAACCTCAATTGTAGCTACGAACCATCCTAGGCACTCAATGGTTATAGTGCAGATTAATTACCAACCTTTGCATGCATAGTATTAGAAAAATTATTATGGTGGATAAGAAAAAAAAAAGTGGAAAAAAATGGCTAAATTTACAATGCACTACAGTTTATAAAGAATGAATTCATGTATGGTTGGTGTGCTAACTAAATAATTTAGAAGTTGGGGTTGACCCTGAAGAGGACAATGGAATGTTGTGAAAAAAATCTAACAAACCTCTTTAGTTGTTAAAAATAAGCAATGAGTGAACTAGAACTCACATCGTTAGCTTAAATTCAATGAAAAACTCATAGTAGCATAATTGTAGGTTCTCTTTCTTCATTTAGAGTTGTAGAAGAAAGTTTGCATTCCATGTGTTCGAAATAAATGAGATCCAAAGTCTTGTTGTTTTAAATAATTGCATCCATGGAAGTTTTTGATGTGATTAATCTTAACATGAAGGGGTTTGCATACCTTGAGATCATGTAACCCTCCAGTTGATTCCAAGAAAAAGCTATGTTCAGACTCAGATCCATAATTTGGTCGACTTTTCTCATTAGACGCTCCTATAGGGATTGTTGCTAGTGTTTTTGGCATAAATTTTATCATTGATGATAGGAATATGATTCATGCTATTCTATAAATTCTAGTTTTACTATCTCTTTGAAAGTTTAAACATATTTATGGAAATTTATTTCATGTCTGCTAACTAGTCCCTCAATGTCAGTAGATTGTATGCTTGCCAAATATTTGGTAGAATGTCTCATTGACCATAGATTTCATGCTCGCAAATTGTAGTTAAAATTACTCAATGGATGTAGATTGCATGCTTGCAAACTATTTGTTGGAATGTCGAATTGGTTGTAGATTTCATTCTTGCACACGATTTGATAAAAGTATAAAGTGGTTGAATATTTCATGATTGCAAATTATTTTCCCAAAATTCCTCAATGGTTTCCGCTTACATGGCTGCAAGCTAATGGTAAGGAAAGAAAGAAAAAATCGCATTTTATGTCCTAGGGTTGAATGGTACTATTATTTCTCTACAACATTGATGGTTGGTGAGTTGAGGCCTTAAATAAAGTATAACGCTATGGTATGAAATATATGTTAATGTATTTTTTCTAAGTTACATGATTATGATTATGTGGAAATTTGGAATGTATACCACTTATATTACATGTGATGAATTGTTGTCAATGTACTTTGAGAAATTACGGGACCTATGTTGAGGGTCAAGTATAGATGTGTGGTCTATATAAATATTCATTTGCTTTAATTATAGTATACAAATGGACAATTATGTAAATTACAATGGATTTGTAGACATTAACTATTTTTAGACATTGAATTATTATTCCATTCAATGGCTATGGAAGCCATGATGAGGATAATGTGATGATGTAATATTTTATTTTATTATTGAGTTAATGAATACAATGTTTTGGGTATTCAGGAAATAACTCTAGATTTTTAGAAGAATTCTTGTCCGCTTACGAAAAGCTATTTGTGGTTAAGTTCAAATTGGCCCTTCCCTAAAAGTCTCCTAAAAATCCCTAGGAGAAAATAATAAAGAGGAAAATATTAACATAATGGGAGAGAAATATTTTGTTAATGACTTAGTTGGAGACAAATACTAAGTGGGGTAAAATAAAGCATATCAGGAGATAAAGGCACTCTTTAAAGAAAAATAAGAGTATCTTTTTCGAAAAATATAAAACAAAAAGGCCTAGGCAAAAAGGTTAGCAGACCTTAGAGTAGGACACTGCTAAAAATCTGTTGGTAAGAAAGCACCAAGGAATCAATGAGGTTGTTCATTCTAGAGGCAAGTAGATCTTTGCACAGTGGGTAGCTATTGGAGATAGTTAACAGTTGGGTGGAATATGCTCAGTTCCTCAATAATTCCCAGAAATTAACTACGGTTAGATGAAATTATGTCTATGCTCAAAATTATCTAAATATGTTGGATGTTACAATAGATAGTAAATTTCATGTTTCAAAGTTGTTGCATGTGTTATAGTTTTGCATGCATGATACATAAAATTATCCTACCAAAAATTTCGATGAAATAGGTCATGTTTGTAGGTTTTTATGAGAAAATGAACACGTCATAAATGAATTATATATATGCATGCATATGGAAAATTAATTGAAATATATAGGCGACTGAAAGAAATCATGTTAGATAAAATAATGAGTTATTGAACTTTAATTTCCTAATGCACAAGAGGCAAATGGCTGGAGATTAATTCCATGAGTTTGAATCTGATTGAAATTACTGTGGAAGAGAAAGAGAGTAATTTTCAAGTGAAATGGTAGGAGATAAATACCATGATTTTGAATTTGATTTAAATTATTGTAGGAGATAAAGACAATAATTTACAAACAACACTAGCGGGAGAGAAAGACTAGTGTAACTCCTAAATAAAATGCAACATGCACTTGATAGAGTTTTTCATATCATTTTGATGATTAAAGGGATAAGTGCTCCTTGAGTTTTTGTGGAAGTATTATGATTTAAGTATTATTTTACATTTCCTAAAGAATTGGTAATGAAAATTAAAGTTTAATGTTCCAACAAGAGAAGAACATCAAGGATGATGTTCTCTTTAAGGGGGGAGTTTGTAATATCACTGGCTTAACCACTGTAAAAACTCTCATAAAATGAAGATTGTTAAATAATTAAATATTGTTAGTTATAATATTGATATTACATGAAGAATATTCTTTCAATTCTTAATTGTAAGAATATTGGAAGAATTATTTCTTAATTATTTTATTTATAAGAATTTATATAATTTTATAGAAATAAATTATATTTCCAAGATGATATCTTTTATGAGTTTTAGAAATAATGAGTAATTGTTTTGGAAAAACTATGGATAAGTGAAAATTTTCTCATAAGGAAAAATAAAATATACCTTTGAACAAAAAGCATGAGAGATTTATGAAGTGCTTTTGTGATTTAGGAAAAATCAGATTTATGGATGCTTTATGGAAAGATTTTATGATTTAGGAAAGCTATTCCATTTTCTTAATTCTATTTATTGTAAGTGTATGTTTTAACCCTGTATATAAATTATCTACAAACGAATCTTAAAACAAAAAATGAAAAATAGCGAGAGCATAAAACATAACATAGATAAACACAGAGATTTTCCCCTAGATCCCAAATCAAGACGACCAGCTTGATTTTTTATTATATTCCTTTTAGTATTACAACACATATATATATACATGCCGAAGCATACATAAACCCCAATCCATTAACCATGGATTAGAACATAACCGTAGTTCCCTTGACTGGATCTACAAAATACCAAGGGTCAAAAACCATCATACCCCAAAACCATCTGCAAAATCATGCACAAAACATGGGTGGGTATGCCTATGAGTGGGTCCGCACACCAAAAAAAAATTTGCCGAGCCACTGCCCTGGACCCCGACAGGGGGGGTTTCTGCCCCCCCTGTGACCCCCCTGTTGTGCCTGGTGTAACGTATAGTGCGTGGGACTATTCATGCAAAGAATATAACACATACCCAACATTCTCCCACTTATTTTTTTCTTTCCGCAGGGGCCATAGGAGAGCTTAGTCATTGGCCCAATTCTTCAACACCCATTCTTTATCTACACCAAGAGAACTTCTGAGTGCTCACAGACTTCGTCAACGCATCTGAAACATTCTTCAAAGTGTCCACCTTTACCAGCAACACCCTTTTTAGCCTCAACCGTATCTCTAACAAAGTGATATTGAACATCAACGTGCTTTGTATTTGAATGATAAGTAGGGTTCTTAGCCAAGAAAATTTCACTTTGTCTATCACATTCTATCCTTATAGCTTGTTGCATCAACCCCATACTTGAACACAATCTCTACAACCAAACTGCCTCCTTACTTGCATGAGTGGATGCCATGTATTTTGCCTCTGTAGTTGAAAGAGCCACTGCAAAATGTCTTTTAATCATCCAACTGACTGTGCGACTCCTAATATGCTAAACACATACCCACTTGTAGATCTTCATTGGTCTAGATCTCCAGCCTAGATGAAATCAAAAAAACCACGAATGTCCAACATTCTTTCCAATCCTGGCCTTCCCTGGTAGCACAAGCAATAATCACTAGTGCCATGTAAATATCTGAAAACCTGCTTCACTGTTTTCCAATGCTTCTTCCCTAGGTTTGACATAAACCTGCTCAAAACTCCCACTGCATGTCCAATGTCTGGTCTAGTACAGACCATTGCATACATCAGGCTACCCACTGCACTTGCATATGGAACACCGGACATATCCTTCTCTTCTTCTTGTGTCTTGGGACACTGTTCAGCATACATCTTTACACCAACAGGAATAGGAACATTCACCGATTTACTATCTTGGATATTGAACCTTTGCAATATAGTCTCGACATACTTCCTCTGGTTTAACCAGAGCTTCCTCTTTTCCTGATCTCTCTTAATTTTCATGCCCAAAATATAGTTTGCAGCACCAAGATCCTTCACGTCGAATTTGGAGAACAGTTGGGTCTTCAAATCTTGTATAATTTATTTGTCATTTCCAATCAACAACATATCATCCACATACAAGACCAAATAAATAACACGGTCACCAATTAATTTAAAATAAACACAATGATCCTCTCTCCTTCTGGTGAAGCCAAGTCCCCGTATATAGGTATCAAATTTCTGATACCACATCCTTGGTGATTGTTTTAACCCATACAAAGACTTCTTCAGCCTACATACCAGTTCTTTCTTACCCTTCACCATAAAGCCTTCAGGTTGCTTCATGTAGATCTCCTCTTCTAGATCCCCATGAAGAAAAGTTGTCTTCACATCCATCTGTTCTATCTCAAAATCAAATGCAGCAGCAACAGATAAAAGTAATCTAATAGAAGTAACTTTGGCAACAGGAGAAAAAATATCACCAAAATCAATTCCTGGCACTTGGGAATAACCTTTTTCTACCAACCGAGCTTTCTATTTCTCCACCTTGCCTTCTACATTCATCTTCTTCTTAAACACCCATTTTCTCCCGATGGGCTTCCTTCCAGCCGGCAACTCCACCAGATCCCATGCCTCATTTTTGTGCAAGGATGCCATTTCATCAACCATGGCTTCCTTCTAGAGTTTTCCATCCCTCCAAATCTACCACCTCCCCACGCTTCGAGATCAATATTTCATTATAGTTAAGGAAAAAATTAAACAGAAAGTAGATGGACTATACCTTTCTGGTTTCCTTCTTTCCCAAACTGATCTTCTCATAGCTGGAGTTTGTGGCTCTTCCTCTTCTGAGTCTTCTTCTGTTGTAGAGTCTGATTCATCCTCCTTTAGCTCAAACTCTATCTTCTTAGGTTCCTTTGGTAGGACTTCATGTTTAACAACATATTTCACCTCTCTAAACACCACATCTCGGTTGTACACAACCTTCCTTGTTTTTGGGTTCCAAAGCTTGTAACCCTTTAAACCATTCTTTTATACCCAATAAAGGTGCAATTTTCGTATCTATTATCCAAATTGGTCCTTTTCTCCTTTGGAACATGTACATATGCATCACATCCAAATACCCTCAGATGTGAAAGAGAGGATTTCTTACCAGTACATACCTCATGTGGATTCTTAACCTCCAACATTGATGAAGGTGATCTGTTAATAAGGTAACATGCAAGTCTCCACTACCTCTTCCCTAAATTCTTGTCCTAACCCGGTACCATTGAACATGCTTCTTGCCTTTTCTATCAGCGTTCTGTTCATTATTTCTGCAACTCCATTTTTTTGAGGTGTGTATGGAGTAGTCTTCTGTCATGCTATACCACACTTCTTACAGAACTCTTCAAATTCCTTCTTGCAGAACTCCCCACCATTATCTTTCCTCAGCACCTTTATCTTCTTCTCTGTCTGGTTTTCCACCAGAGCCTTAAATTCTTTAAATTTTTCGAAGACTTCAGATTTATTCCTCAAGAAATATATCCATGTATTCCTTAAGAATTCATCTATGAATGAAACATAATACACAAACTTTCCCAGTGATGGAACTGACACAAATCCAAACACATCACTGTGCACAAGTTCTAATATTTTGTTCTCCCTCTTAGCAATATCCGAAGGCCCTTATTTCCAATATGTCCAAGCCATTGATGCCATAGCATGGTATTTTCTCCGTAGACCACAAGGACATAATTCCGTCCACTTCTCAGAACTTGACGTTACACCATCAATAACAAAGGTTACCTTGTAGACTTGTATAGAGTTCCAACCGAACTCCCCACATTAATACCGTTGCTCCCCGAACCATCTTGGCAGTATCTTTTCTTGGAAACATTGTTTTTACACTCAGCATCATCCATCTTGCCGAAACCGGGGATTTCTGGCCAATGCAAGAATATGCAGAACACTAGGAAGTGTTCTAATCCTTCCACCTTGCAGCTTCAGCTTCACCTTTCCATGTCTGACGATTCTGGCCTTCCTATCATCCCCTAGGAAGACATCGCTGCCATCATATTTCTCATACTCACAGAACCACTCCCGATGGGGAGTGAAGTGAAAGGATGCACCTGAGTCAATCAACCATGAGTCATGATCTACATGTGTATTTGAAGAAGAAGCCAAATACACATCCCGACCTTCATCCGAGGTGGTTTTTGCCTCTGCAGAAGGAACATAATCAGATCCCTTTCCTTTCTTAGGAGCTTTAGATCTACACTCCCTTTTGTAGTGCCCCTCCTTTCCACATTTCTGGCATACCTTTACAAACTTTCCAAGAGATTTAGGTCTCGCTCTAGATTTGGATCTTCCACTCGAAACCTTATTCTTTTTTATGTTCTGGGACCTTCCTCGTACAGATAAGGCACCTCCATTCTGGCCCTCCATATTTCTCCGTCTCATTTCCTCCAACAACAAGGCTGAGACAATGTCATCAAAATTCAAGGTAGTTGTATTGCTGGCTATTTCAACAACCAGACTGTCCCACGAGTATGGTAGAGAACACAACAAATTTATGCACTTATCTTCATCTGAGATTTTAATATCAATAGATAACAACTGAATTACCACAGTATTGAAGGCGTTCAGATTCTATGTCACCGATTCTCCATCCTTCATCCTCAGGTTATACATTTTTCTCCACAGGAACAACTTATTCATCAGAGACTTCAATTGGTACAAAGTCCCAAGCTTTTCCCACAAATTCTTCACCGTAGCTTCCCCAAATATGTTCAACAATACTGAATCTGAGACACATAACCGTATTGTGCTCTTAGCCTTCCGATCCAGTTTCTTCCAGTCTTCATCTGACATTGCCGTTGGTTTAGTACTTGGATATACCGCGATCCACTGATCTTTATCCACCAGCAGATCCTCCATCTTGAGCTTCCACAACTCAAAACTCTGACCATTAAATTTCTCGATCTCTATCTTTAAAATGCATCGCCATCTTCTTTCACCGCAGAATAGATCCCGCAGAATCCCCGCAAACGAGGTCCTCGAGCCAGAAAGCACGTTAGAAAAGGCATCCTTGAAGCCGAAACAACTGCGATACCAAATGTAGGTTTTTTAACAACGTACATGTAAATTGTCTACAAACGAATCTTAAAAATAGAAAATAAACAATAGCGAGAGCATAAAACATAACACATATAAACACAGATATTTTCCCCTGGATCCCAAATCGAGACGACCAAATTGATTTTTCATTATATTCCTTTTAGTGTTACAACACATATATATACATGCTGAAGCATACATAAACCCCAATCCATTAAACCTAGATTAGAACATAACTTTAGTTCCCTTGACTGGATCTACAAAATACCAGGGGCTGAAAACCATCATACCCCAAAACCATTTGCAAAATCATGCACAAATCATGGGTGGGTCTACCTATGAGTGGGTCCACACATGAAAAAAATAATTTCCGAGGTGCTGCTACCCCCCCTGTGACCCCCCTGCTGCGCCCGGCGCAACGTACAACACGTGGGACTAGTCATGGAAAGAATATAACACATACCCAACAGTAAGCCTATGCAAAAAATAGAAGGATGAATGAGAGAATGCATGGATAATGGAGCCAAGGAAGAGGAAGAAGGAAGTCCAAGCATGCATCAAAAGATAAGTAACTAAGTTCTGTGAAGATTCTTTTTTTTGCATATGGGGCATGATGATATAATAATGGAATTTATTTGCTAGGAAAAATTCATATGATAAACAATCAAGACTAATTCTTGAGAAAAAATCAATATAATTTTGTGAATAGAGGAATAAGTGTTTTATTCATTGAATTACTAGAAGAATTCATGTGTTGTGAATTCAAAAAAGTCTTTTAGGGCTAAATAATTCTATGAATTGCATGAGTTATTGGACAATAAGGTCTAAATATGACTTTGTATCTCCAAAACCGAAATAGATATGAAAAAATTGAAAGAGGTTTTTTTAAAATATGATGTTATGACCAAAAGCCTCTTTCATATTTTAAAATTTGGTTTCCCAGTTCTCGAAAACCGTGTCCATAATTGATGACAAAAACAGGGGATTATTTAATATTTAATTATGGAAAAAATGAACTCCAAATTTTTGTTAAAATATTTGAAACCGTAACACCTATGCAAAAACTGAGAGAGGTTATTTTTAATGGGCTTGTTAGAAACAGAAACCCCTTTTGTTTTTCCTAAAATCATTTCCATTTGGTTGGAAACCATGTCCAAACTTGATGACAAAAGCAAGAAATTATTTAATATTTAAATTTGGAAAAATGGGAAGAAAATATTCATTCAATTCTTAAAACCCATGACACGTGTGAAAAAAATGAGAGAGATTATTTTTAATAATTTTGTTCCAAACAAAAACCTCCTTTGGGTTTCTGAAATTTGTTTCCATATGTTCATAATACACGTCCAAAGTTGATGGCTAAAACAGAAACAAAACAGAGTAAAATAAAGTGCTTCTAATTGATATTTCAACGGCATAAAAATAATTATTTATGTACATATAGAAATAATATTTATGCTGATAATTATTTAAATGGAATTAAGTTATTTATTTTAAGAGATTACCAAGTATGTTCTCATGATTCATATGCATTAAAAGTTTTAAAGTGAAATATTGGACTCTTGAAGAGAGTATGTGCTTAGGTGCACATGAATAATATCTAATATATTTGCGCTACTAGAAATTATTATGTGATTTTACATGCATGAGGAGCTCGAGTCATGTGAAAATATATAAATAGCTTATGTGAGGGGTAGCTCACATAAAGCCCTTGCGTAAGGAAATTGGTTGTGTTATTTGATAAGGATTTTTTATTCATGTTATTTCTTGAAGAGATATTACAAATCTTTCTCATGTGTGAAATGATAAGAAACTATTTTGTATTTCATGCATAATAGCTAGTGAGTTAGCTATCTTTTGGAAAAAAAAAAATAGGATGTAAAAATCCTTACAAAATATATATATATTTTTGTATGCAAGGAATAAATTACTATGTTTGAACTCTTCAAAAAAAATTGAAGAGAAAAATATATCTTTGTACGCATTATTGGAATAGATTCTCGGAGAGGAAAACTAGTAATCACATGCTTTATTATGTAATATTATTTAGAGAAACATATATGCTTGCATGCATGGGAAAAATATAGTTTTGGGTATTATATTTCTAGAGAAGAGGAAGATGAAATCGCATAATATTTATTGTGTTAGCCTTCTTTTGGGAATAATAATATGTATTTTGCAAACCTAAAGGGATTAGCTATGGTATTAGCTTTATTTTGAGAATATTATGCATAGTTATTGGGTTATATCTTTAGGATGATAAATAAATGTCCCTTTTCATTCATAAATGAATAAGTGGTATGCGTTTGACCCATTGGAAAATAAATGTGTTTATTTTTCCATGAAATATTTATTTAGTTTCTTTTGGAAATAAATATATGTTTTACATATAAAAAGAACAAGTTATGTTATTGAATGCACAAAATTTTAACTAGTATTTTAACTTTGTTTGAAATCAGGCTGGCATGGTTATACATAATAACCATTATGAACAGCTCATGGGTGGAAAAGATTTTTTTGGAAAAGAACATGAATTCACATGCATAAGTATAGCATCTATTGCATTAATCACTTTGGAAAAGAAAACATAAGAGTAGGCAAAAAAATAAATTGCTTGTTGGGATAGTTATCTTGAAATATTGTTATGCATTTGCATGAAAAATATTGTTATATAGTATGTTACCTTTTCTTTGGAAATAATATGAAAGTGCATGCAAGATTTTGTTGGAAATTGTTGGAAAGATGATGTTTGATAGTGATTTATTTGTTACTAATGTATGTAAAATGAGGTTAAAGAAGGAATTTGATGTAAATTTGGTTATGTTTTATATATGCATACAAATAGTGTTGAAGTGTCACAAATAAAGATTCTTTATTGGTTTATTAATAATTTATCTAATCATGATATGAAGTGTGCCGATGACAGCAATGACAAGAAAAGAGAGTGACTTGAGAAAATGGTTTTTCAAGTTTAACATTGTGGAAGATAAATATTTTTTAGTCCATGAAGGTTTGGCAGTTCCAACTGCAAGATGACCCACTGAAGGAAACATTCTGACTACAAAGAATGAGACTAACGATCCGTGGGTATATGGTATCATGATTATTTTAATAGCTTATAACTAGTTATGTTTCATTTAAAATTATTTTTCTATCTAATTTTTATGATAATGGTTAAGGGATGGACTTCCTTATAACCATTGAGTGAGGGATGACAACCCTCATGAGCATTTAATAATAAAATTAAACGTTTTCTAGTTCTCACCCTATGGGGTTTCTACGATGTATCGGTGTCTAATGATGTGATTGTTCATTGTGTCGTTTTAATGATGTTAATTTCTTTCATGATGTGATGTTTATATTATTCATTAATGTGATTTACTAATTGAGCTAAAATGATCATGGAATCGATGCATAGTTATAATAGGAAATTTAAATTAATATGCTACAACAAGGAGAGTTATTTCTTGTGTAACTCACTATGATTTTTCATAAATATCTCTCTAGGTGATAATAATGATTATTCTAATGGTTAATGAAGGAATATGGAAGTTACACATTTAAAAAAAAAATAAAAAAATCCTAACTTCATTTCTTTTCTTGCGAGGTTATCGGGGTACGTTACAATTGTTTATTATTTATGTTCCTTTCAACCAAGGGGAGGAGAGAAAGATACCACTAAAATAAAATTATTAAAGAGAATATATATTTGCTTACTACATCAATGACCTTCTACTCAATATACAAGCACGATGAGAAGATATTTAGAAGGAAATATATAATCATTATATAATATTTATACATTAATATATTATCAAATAATTGACTTGAATTTGGAGGTGGTACAAGGGTAGAAGCACCAATAATTATTGCATCTTGTGGAACATGAGGATCAAGGTTCACTCTTCACCTTGTAGGAGTATCAATAGTGGGGTTGAATTTAGGTTGAAATGCATGCAACCAATCAGATGAATATTTTATTCAAAAAAGAAAATATATAGATTAAGATCAATAAATGTTTCAATCATATTCAATAGTTAAACCAAAAAAAAAAACTAGATATTTAAGATACAAATAAAATTTGCTTATAATATGTGTGGAAATGGGACAAAAATCCACCCCATTTTGAAGTATCCTCATAGGAGAATTATTTGGTGGAAGTGTAGTTTACAGTTTAATTGGTAACTCATATATATGATCGGTATACCATGTTCTGATATCAAGGCTAGGTAGAGGACTTTTGCAAACATTAAGCTTCCAATGAAGACTGAACAATAGTATATAACACAATAAAGGAAAATACGACATCATTGTTAGAATTTCTTAAACATGTGATGTAATTCATTCCTCCCTAGTGGCTAAAAATGACTATTAAATCCAATAGTAGTTTGATAACAATAATTTTGGATAGCATATCTAAAGAATCCAATAGTATTTTGATATAAATAATTGTGGATAGCATATTTAAAAAATCCAATAGTAGTTTGATAGCAATAATTGTGAATAACATATATGAGCACAAATATTTTGAGTTGTAATATTATTTTATAGTACAAAACACACAAACACACCATGTTGAATTTTTCATTCTATAGAGTGAATTTTTATATGCATTACTCAAATTGTAATATCTAGTGGTAAAGCTTGTACATATTTATTTATTGTAAGTAAGAAATAAACTATTTTTTATGGGCCAGGTGAAGGTTGAATAATTATTAAAAGGAAACATTTTTTTAATATACTAAATATATAGATGCTTTATGCACTTAGCCATAAAGTCACGTTGGGAATTAATGCTGACAAAGTTCACATTCCATGTAGTTGGAAATAGTTATGGGCAAGGCATTTAAGTGCCCCCACTTTTGAGAATATCCCTGCCAACATCTATAAAAAAAACTGCAACGTTTTATCATTCTATCTTGAATACTCTCCTCTCAAAAAATCAACTCCTGAAATCCATTCACCTCCTCGTAACATCTGGTCTTCCTTCTGAGCGGTTTTTCTTAATGTGGTCTCAACTTTTGACTCTTGTGGATGTGAAATGGTTATATACCTAAGTCCCGAGAGACTCTATAGGTTCCATTGGCACTGCGGTATTGGAACTAATTCATGAACAGAACTCCTTACACTCTCGCGGTCATTTTCTCTGCATTTTGGCTAGAAATAACAACTTTTTGTAGGTCTGATTCTATGAGAGGTTTGATTCTACTGGTGCCAAGGTAAATTAGTGGGATGAAGTAGTTTTTGAAATATTTTGAGCATGGAGATGACCTTTCATGGGTTTTCCAACCTTCAGAGGTTATTTGCAGAAGTTCTAACATCATGGTGCATCTCATGTTTCTCTTTTCTCATTATGTATTCATGAGGAAATATTTATTTTAGTACTTCAATGTGGAATTGGTGTACTTGTTATGCTCATTTTCATATGGAGTACAAGTTCTTAATGTGAGAGCCCTTTTCTTATTGAATACTTCATGAATGACTATAGATTTCCATTCTTTTTAGAGTGAGAGTTATTTGCAGCAAATGTTTACTTGAAGGAGAAACTAGCCACTCATATTGTCAACATACTTTATGTACTCTTTATCATTGAAATCTATGGAGAAATCTAGCTATGTCACCAAATTCGAAGGTGTAACTAACATGTGGTGAACTCTATCACAAAATTTTTTGTTGTCTCTCTTCATGATTTCCATTAAGAGTTAAATGATGATATGCTTCTGTTGACGCGAAAATATGTCTGGCCAATAGTAAGGGATATCTTTGGTGTAAAGTCCCAATTAGAGTCTAAACCGTATGTGATAGGGGTCCCCTCTAGGGTGTGGGTCTGGCTACCACTGAATACTCCAAATCTCAGACACGAATGAGCCCTGCAGACCTGTGAACGCACTATTATCCGGATGGTACAATGCAAATGGTTGATGAGTCTCAATGAACATAAAACACTATGAATATCAAGATGAGCTAAAAAACATGTAGCCAAGGAGGTGTTGTTAGCAGCACATCATTAGGGTCATGCTTGTAAAAAGCTATTCGAACCACAGAAGAAACAGTTCTTTATGGTTAGAGTGCCCTTCACTTCCTTAAGCGGTTTCCATAGATGAGATAAATGTTAGTAATAGATTTTCTTAACATTTTCTATATAAAAAACCTAACATCATTAACAACATTTAGTGAGCTGAAATGTATAAATGATATAAGCAGAAAACACAGATGATTTAATGAGAAATATATCAGATACATAAGACAAAATATTCACAGTGTTAACACATTAACTCGCATCATATCCAAGAGTGGAATTAGAACAAGTGTTTGTATTCATTCATAAAGAGTGCATTCAATGCTATACAATTCTTTTCTCCTTGGAGTCCTCGAAAAAAAAGGTCCTTTACAATTCCCAATAGGGGGTATTTATAGGACAAAATTGACCCTTGGGTATCCCTGACTTTTTGACTTCCTGACCGTTGGGATGCTTTGTGACTTCATAGAATTTGTGGCTTGCGACCTCGGCTATAACTGCGAGCTAAGACTCCTTATCCATTGCTACCTACTACCCTTTCTATTTGCTGCGATATGTAACTTGCTCATGGGAGTAGTTGGGTGATTGCAAGGTCAGGAACATCTATCTGCTACTCTTTGAGATAACTCTGCCAGGCCCGATAATCTGCAGCTACTGGGGAAACTTGAGGTGTATCCTCCCTTAACCTATGAAGACACTTGAGGGCATTTGGAATCAAATTTTCCCTCTTGATTGTGATATGATTTGACAAGGAGGCCAGTTTAGTATAGATTCGGGCCGGTGTTACGATGAATTGAACCATGTTTTCACTTGATGCCGGCAGGTCTTGAGATGCGGCCGCTAGCCTTATAGGCTATAGGAATGCTTATATATATTTGGAGACCTCTTCCCATGTTTTCTCTTCACTGAGTGCACCCAGAGACGAGATGTGGTGTACTCTGGCCATTGAGTCAATGCTGCGAATTAGATGTTCATATGCGGACATTACTTTCTCAAGATCCTTGATGAGCTTCTCTTTAGATTGTACCTTTATTCGGATTTGAACCTTGTCATTATGGGGCAATCCAATCCTTTCTAGGCAATGTGGCTAGAGCTTGTGGATACCTGTTAGACCACTCGAATATCCTGTCCAAGGCAGTAGAGGCTTCCGTTAGTTGTGTTATTCTTCTCTTGGTTTCTACCTGTGATTTTACTAGTGGCGCTATGGTTTGTTTTATTGTGAACAATTCCTCATATACATGCTTCGTGGTGGCCTCCAAAGTGACCAGCCCTCCCTATAAAGTGAGTGATATTTCAGTAGGGACATCCCTGGCATGAAGTTGTCAGATCTCTTCTTATAGTACCCTCTTTTATTTTTCTGATTTAGCTATCTTGAGTTCGGAGCCCTATAATTTATTCTACAGGGATAGAATTTCTTTGCTCATCCTACTCACGTTCTCTTCAGTGGCTACTACAAAAGTGGTACCGGTTTATGCGATCATGACTGGATTGGTCCTAGTGTCCAAGAATATATCCTTCTCTGAAGTGACTATGAGGGGTGTAGCATGGTCTCGTGCTAAACATCTTCTCTTTTCCTACCTGATCTTGTGTGCGAATTGATCGTAGGTGAGTCTAGTGAGATCAAGCACTCCCTCATGTAAATATTTAGAGGTACCCAATTCCAAGAGGGAAAAGCGCACATTGGGTGCAGGAGTTTTTTGAAGTACTTCGATGTGTGGTAATTCGGTTTGCATCTCTATCTCGGGAGGCGGTGTTCCTTCGGAGGAATCTTCTTGTGACTTCCTACTTTCTTCCTCCTTCCTCTTCTGCTCTATTTCAGCCCTATGTTGCTCTTCTTACAATTGGCACTCTCCTTCTGCCTTGTCCTATTCTTATTTTAGTCGGTGCTCAGCTTTCGATTTGTCATGCTCTATTTTTAGCTGGTGCTCATCTTCTACGTTTTCCTGCTCTAGTTTGAGCTGGCACTTAGCTTCTACCTTTTCTCCCTCTTCCTTCTTCTTGTGGTTTTCTTCTGCCCGCTTCTTCCTTTGCTCTTCTCTCAATTGCTTCTTTAATTTGTCCTCCTCTTCCCTTGCCTTTTAATCAAACTCTTTTTTAGCATTGGCCTCCTCTTCCCTTGATCTTTCTTCAGCCTCTTGTTTGTATTTGGCTTCCTTTTCTCTTTGTTGGGTGCAAGAATTATGGTCCCTATTGGTCCTCGGCTTCTTAGCTTTGGAGGATGAGGCTCCTCCCAGTGTATGAACCCTTTCTTCCAAAGTGTGTTTGTCCTGGTCCTCCTGATCACTTGATTCTACTCGGACAACCTCTCTATCCTTGTTGTACCAATTCTTTATTCTATCTTTAGCCGTATAGACAGTATGTTGGTAACTCTATTTAAATTTGGCTCACTTGTAGTGTGCCGGGATAATTCTCTCGGGATCATATGTCTAGTGTGCCAAGGGAGGCAAACAGAATCCCTTGATCTGTTCGGCTTCTTCTTCAACTTCCCTAAAATCCTTTATTGTGTAGGCACCTATGGTGGGTAGCAGGGTGGGCCATGGCTTCTTCTTACCCTTAGTGAGGACTTTGGAGAAACCGACTGACATCTGATAACAAGTTTCTTGGAGGAGAAGCTTGTATGTTACGAAATGGGGCAATGTGTGAGGGGCCTTGAGCGACCCAAAAAATCAGACGATGGTACTATAAGTATCTGGAAACCAGTGGGCCACTTGAGTTATTATCTCCATGGCTCGCTCTGACATGCATGGGGGGTATTTTCCAAACAATTTCACGTAGAGGGTGGGGATGAAGCTACCCACAATTGACTCCATGTCTTGCTTATACCTGGAGTCCGAAAACACCATTAGATATTTATGAATTTGATCGCTATTTTCTGGGTCCCACTTATGTAACCACCCCTCAAAGTGGCACCCAGCACACTCTGCATATAGGAGATAATATGCCATGTAAAATTCTGACGCATACCCTTCATCAGGTGCTAGTGTCACAGATATGTTTGACCTGAGGGATGCTACTATCGTGTTCGCCTAGTTGAAGCAGGTACCATACACAGTGATAGCGTACATCAGAGAGACCGAAAAGCTGTTGAAAATGGTGGCATGTGGGCGGCCATACATCTGACGTAGCATTGCAACTACTAATTTCTAGACCTTCCTGAGACGTGTTGTCTAATATTCGTGATCCTTCTTGAGCCAGAACTTTTTGAGATCTTCACACCATCCTGTAAAAGTTGCTAATATGGGAACTGCATGAGTAATGTCACATTCATTAGTGAAGGTCTGCTCTCGAGTGGTAAGCGCATAAAATAATTATGCATCTTGCCCCTTGAGATTTGCAAAGGACTTCCCGACATGGTCTTGAATAGCCCAGATCTTGGGGTTGACCCTCTTCAGGATCCATTGAATCAGCTGGGCGCATGGGAATATCGGTGGATGGGCCCCTACATAGTGCAGCTTGGATCTCTTAACTTGAATGTATGTTTTCCAGTCTGGGAGGTCTTGAGGAAATTTAGGCTTGGTAAATTCTTGATACACTTGGTACCAACTCATACTGTCCCCTTTGTTGAATGTGCATGCAGTATCTCCATAATTATGGGGAAGAGGGTGAGGTACCTCCTCCTCTGAGATTTCTATTTTTGGGCTTTTGTTCCTCTTCTGAAATGTTGGAGGCCCCATGTCACTTGAGGCTGACGAGATGGATACACACTCTAACTCGGCTTCAATGTCCCTTGGAATGTTCATAAAACAATCCCATGATAAGACATATGCCAAAATTTATAAATATGCGAGCCGTTCCTACCTCTGCTTAATCATTTTCAAGGAAGTGGGTTAACTTGCGACCTGGTGACCTTGTGACTTGGTAGCCTGGTCGCTAGGTTGTATTGGTTTGAAATATCACAAAAGAGCGACTTAGCGACCTGGCGACTTGTGATTAGGTCGCGAGGTCGCAGGGTCGCTGGATCGCGATGGTTGAGATCTTTACGAAAGTGCGACCTAGAAACCTAGTGACTCACAACTAGATCACAAGGTCGTTGGGTCGTTGGGTCATGTCATTCTGAAATTTTCATGATATGCGACCTAGCGGCTATGCAATTTAGCAACTTAGGTCACCAGGTCATGGGGTCGCAAGGTCGTGGGGTCGCTCTAGGGCTTGGCGGACATGTGGTGGAAAAAGGTTTATAAAACACACTTGGCACCCATAATATTGTCATCCATGGTCATATGAGTCTTCATTGGTGAGTTAGGCAAGGTCCTTAAAGGGGGAAAGGGCAGATAAGCTTTACATAAGATCTGAATGGTTTGAAACAACTAAAGGAGGGGCAGGTTTGCAGAGGGATTTCTGGGGAGCTTGATCAAGAGCATAACTGGGTTAAAATAGGTTAGGGTAAGGGGGAGAAATAGCAACAATTATCTTAGAAAAGAAACAACAGGAGGATTAAATTTAATTTGTGAAATTTATTTAAATGTGCTACCAATTTTTTAAAATACTAAATCTATTTATACATTTAAGAATAAATTGTAAATATTAGATATCATTTTTGGGATTCAACTGTGTTAAGGAAGTCATTCATCTATGACCATTTCTGTTAGGTCCCTATATTACTAGTATAGCCCCTTATTGTTATTAGTGTAACCCTCTTATTTTTATTATTGTACCCCTATAACCCCCATATTTTTATTATTGTGCCCTTAAATTATTATTGTTAGCTCAGTGAGGATTACATTGTGGCCCCATGGACTCCTATATATAGAAAGGAGGTTTTGTAATTTGTATTATCCAATAATTGTTCATTCATGTAATGTATTCGAGGTTTCCCCTTCGAAGTGGCTTATTTATAAGGCATTGATATCTCTTCTCTTCTATTTTGGAGTTGGTTTCACAACATTTGGTATTAGAGCTTTGGATTCTAGGGTTTCGCTGCTCCAAACAGGTCATCGTGGAATTTTTGCTATAACTTTATTTCTACGAAGGTTAGGAAGCTGAAATTTTTACTGTGCCAAGCCAACAGCTTGAGGAATACCATCGCAAAACTTTAGAGCTTGGTTCACAATATTTTTAGATATATAATCTATGGAATTTAGGTCATTTTGTAGGCTCCTAAATTTTACCTAAACAGGTCATCGTGGAATGTTTACTATATTTTTTTCTACAAAGGTTTAGAAGCTGAAATTTTTAGAGTGAAAAGCTGAAATCCTTAAGAACATCTTCGCAAAATTTCAAATCTTGGTTTGCAATATTTTCGGAGATATGATCTGTGGAAGTTAGGGATTGTTTCAGGCTTCTGAATTTCATCTCAAAGAGGTGACTGTGGAAAAATATTCATAGCTCTCTCTTTGAGCATCAGATTGGAATTCTATAAAAGGTGGCCATAATTACACGGACTGTAGTTTGTTTTCTATCAATTTCAGAGCCAAAGGAGGAAAAAGTGACATGTCGCAAGTCATACAAGTTCTCTCTACTAAACTACTCCATAATTGGGTCATTGTGGGAGATTAGACATAAATTTGCCTTGAAGAATGAAAATCAAATCAGACATGTGGCATTTAAAAGAAGCTTCAGAGGGCTAATGCAGGACCAAATTTCAGATATTGAGGATCTACAATTATAAAGATAATTCAATTTCAATATCGAGCTCGTCAAAAGCAAGTAAAAGGTGTGCATTTTTTTTTCCAAATTGGATAAGTCTTGTTTGAAGAATCAAGTTGAATTGATTCAAAGGGAATATTGTAGAATAGATATTAGTATTGGATTCTAAAATGGCCCCCAAAAAAAATTCAACACCCATTAAGCCTTTATAAGGCTCTAATATGACTCATGAAGACAAATAATGGCAACATGACATATCAAAATTACAAAAGCAAGTGCAATAAATTTTTCTCTCGCAAAGAGCAACAAAAAATGAAATGGAAGTTTTGAAGAAAGGCGTGGAAGCTAAGATGAATGGTTTGGAAGCTAATATGGATGGCGTAGAAGTGGGGATGGAAGCTAAGATCGATGAAAAAATGAAAGACAACATGGAAAACATGAAGAAAGATCTAAAAGTAGACATAGAAGGTTTGGCAAAGTTGATACAAGAAATGTTTCCTGATGGTGAAAAGATGGTGGAGGAAACTCACGATGATAACAAAATAAATGTTAATCGTGATTTCATAAACTCTAATGTTGGAGGGAAGAACCACCATATTCCAAAAAAGCATATGAGGAAGTTTGATGGAAAGGATCTAGAAAGAATCTTGTAACATGGATACTACAAATGGATCAATATTTTGATCTCAATAATCTGCAAAACACACAAAAGATATGCATTGCATCTTTACATTTAGAATAAAATACATTTTTATGCTATCGATGGCTTTGCTATCGTAAAAAAATTGTCACTTGGTCAATTTTTATGGAGGAAATGATGGCACATTATGAGGATACAAAGAGCAACACCTTCTTTAGTGAAATGATAAATCTCAAACAAAAGGGTTCAGTGGGGGAGCACATTGAGGACTTCCAAAAATTTAATATAAGGGTAACTGATATTTCAGAGGAACACATGATTGATCTCTTCATAGGCACTTTAAAGGATAACATCCAACATGAAGTTCACATTTTCGAACCTGATTCATTTGAGAAGGCATTCAGGTTGGCCAGAAAAATTGAATGTAAAATTATGGCAACAAGGAAGCCTACCACTCACTTCTATAAAGAGGGAAGTGTTGCTACTCCTAGATTTTCACAACCAACAAGGTTGACACCACAACAATTGGAAGAAAAAAGAGCAAAAGGGATTTGCTACATTTGTGATAGAAAAATACAGTAAAGGTCATAAGTGTGCTGAGAATAAATTATTTTACGTAGATTGTGAAGAGGAAGAAGAAAATGAACAAGAATCTTCAAAAGAAGAGGGTATACACCATGAAGAAACCATAGAAGAGGAAGAAATGAGCCTGACCATATTGTGTAATGAATTGGCAGGAATTACCACTCCTCAAACTATCAAGACATAACGACATATAAAGAAGAAAAAGGTAATAGTGTTGATTGATTCAAGTTGTACCCATAATTTTATTCATTGTAAGCTAGCCAAGGAATTGAATTGTTTGCTATACCCAACACCAGAATGTCAAGTGATGGTTGCAAATGGAGGAGCTATGAATTTCTATGGAAAATTCCATAATATCAAGATAACCGTGGGGGAATATGTATTGAATAGTCCAATGATTTCCATTCCTATGGGAGGTGCTGATGTTGTACTAGGAGTACAATGGTTACAATGTTTAGGGACAGTAGCTTTTAATTTTCAAGAACTTTTCTTCAAATTTTTTCGGAAGGAAAGGAAGTCGAATTACGGGGTATTTTAGGGAAGCCAGGAAAGATAATAAGCTCTAATGTCATGACAAATCTTATAAAGAAAGAACAACGAGGCGTAATTGCACAATTATGGTCACTAGAAGTTCCAACATCAAAATCATCTATTTCTTCAGATCTCCAAAAAGTATTGAACAATCATTCCAAGGTGTTTGAAACTTCCAAAGGACTCCCACCTATTCGTGATCATGATCATGATATTCATTTGATTCCAGGAAGTGTTCCTCCAAACATCACGCCTTATAGATATCCTTATGTCCAAACGAGCGAAATTGAACGTATGATTGCAGAAATGTTAGAGGCTGGTATAATTCAACCTAGTCAAAGTTCTTTATCTGCTCCTGTAGTATTGGTACAGAAGAAGGATGGATCATGGTGCATGTGTCCGGATTATAGGGAGCTCAATAAGCTCACCATTAAAGATAAATTTCCCATTCCTATGATTGATGAATTATTGGATGAATTACATGGAGCAATTTATTTTACCAAGTTGGATCTTCGCTCAAGATATCATCAAATTAGAATGAAGAATGAAGATATTCCGAAAACAGCATTTCGAAATCATGAGGATCGTTATTAATTTTTGGTCATGCCTTTTGGCCTTACCAATGAACCTTATACATTTCAAGGGTTGATGAATTTTATTTTCAAACCCTTCCTTAGAAAAATTGTGCTAGTATTTTTTGATGATATACTAATCTACAGCAGGTCTTGGAAGGATCATGTTCAACATGTTGATAGGGTGCTCAAACTATTACAGGAGAAACAGTTATATGCAAAAAAATCCAAATTTTTCTTTGGAGTACAAAAGGTGGAATATCTGGGTCATATTGTATCTCACGAGGGTGTTAAGGTAGACCCTAACAAAATTAAAGCCATTAAGGAATGGAAAGTCCCCACAACCGTAAAGCAGTTGCAAGGATTTATCGAGTTAACAGGGTATTATCACAAGTTTGTTAAGAATTATGGGAGAATAGCAGCACCTCTAACAACATTATTGAAGAAATATGCATTTTCTTGGACCCGTGAAGCAACTAAGGCCATTGAAAATTTAAAGAAGCAATGTGCCTAACACCGATCTTAGCTACACTAGATTTCACAAAAACCCTTATTGTGGAATGTGATGCTTCAAGAATGGAATTGGTGTTTTTTTAATGCAGGAAGGAAGATCCATTTCTTTTGAAAGTCATCCAATCAAAGGAAAGTATTTACAGAAAGCTATTTATGAGAAGGAAATGTTAGAAATACTGCATGCACTAAAGAAATGGCGAACTTACCCAATGGGAAAACACTTCAAGGTAAAAACTGATCATAATAGTCTTAAAAATTTTTTGGAACAAAGACTATCTTCAGAAGAGCAGCAAAAATGGGTCACAAAGATGTTGGGTTATGACTTTCAAATAATCTACAAAAAGGGGAAGATAAATGTTGTTGCAGATGCATTCTCAAGAAAGAATGAAAATGTGGAAGTATTGCTTTGTACCTTATCTATTATCCAACCAGATTGGATAACCGAAGAAAGGGATGAATGGAAGAAGGAAGAAGAAGTGTGGAAACTCATTCAAAAGTTACAGCAAGATCCTAGTACACATGATACATTTAGTTGGAAAAATGATTCCTTATGGTACAAAGATTGCTTATATCTTTGTAATAATTCCCAACTAAAACAAAATATTCTTTTCGAATTGCACACTTCTCCTTTAGGAGGACATTTAGGATTTTTAAAAACTTACCATAGGGTGAAGAAAGATTTTTTTTGGGGTGGCCTTAAATCTGATATTCAAAATTTTGTGGCGTACTGTTTGGTTTGCCAACGGAATAAAGTTGAGACAATTAAGACCCTGGGTCTTCTACAACCTTTTTCCATTCGAAGTCAACGTTGGGAGAAGATTTCAATGGTTTTTATTACAGGTTTACCTAAGTCCGAAGGAAAGAGTGTCATCATGGTGGTAGTTGATAGAATTACCATGTATGCACACTTTTGTGCATTGTCTCATCCGTTTAAAGCAAGTACAGTTGCTACTACATTTATGGACACAATTAAAAAGCTACATGGAAACCCAAGGGTTATTGTGAGTGACATAGATCCCATTTTTACTGGACATTTTTGGACGGAGTTATTTTATTGTTTGGGTACTCAATTAGCTCGTAGATCATCTTATCATCCTCAATCTGATGGCAAACTAAGATAGTAAATAAATTTTTGGAAGGATATTTTCGTTGTTTTGTATCTGGTAAACAAACACAATGGGTCAATTGGTTACCTCTTGCTAAATGGTGGTATAACACTTCCTTCCATACTGCAAAAAAAATAACCCCATTTATGGCACTTTATGGATATCATCCATTGTCCATCACATCATATTTAAGAGAAAATTTGAAGGTTCAAGCAGTGGAAGATCACATCGAGCATCAACAAGAAGTTCTCCAACTCTTAAAGGATAACCTGAATTTGGCACAAAATCAAATGAAACAACAGGCAGATCAACATCACAACGAGAGACATTTTCACGTAGGAGACTGGGTATTTTTCCGGCTACAACCATACAAAAAAATTTCCCTCAAGCAAGCTAAGAAAGATAATAAATTATCGCCGAAGTACTATGTTCCTTAGAAGGTGTCACAAAATATTGGTATTATGGCATACAAATTGGAGCTTCCTGCTTCTTCACAAGTGCATTCAATTTTCCATGTTTCATGCTTAAAGAAGGTTATAGGTGAAAATCTTACAGTTCAAACAATATTGCTAGAACTTGATAAGGAAGGAAAAATCATATTGGAACCTGAATCAGTCATGGAAACAAGAACTCGATAGCTATGAAATAGATCAATTTCAGATTATCTCATCAAGTGGAAGAACTTACCCACTGAAGATTCTACATGGGAGGATGAGAATTTTATATAGAAGCACCTAGAGCTACTCAAGTGTTGAGGACAACACTTTTTTGAAGGAGAGGGGCATGTTAGGTCCCTATATTACTATTATAGTCCCTTATTGTTGTTAGTGTAACCCCCTTATTATTATTATTGTACCCCAGTAACCCCCATATTGTTATTATTGTGCCCTTAAATTATTATTGTTAGGTCAGCTAGGATTACATTATGGCCCCACTAGCATTACATTGTCGCCCCATGGAATCCTATATATAGAAAGGAGATTTTGTAATTTGTATCATCGAAGGATTGTTCATTCATGTAATGTATTGGAGGTTTCCCCCTTGAAGTGGCTTATTTCTAAGGCATTGATATCTCTTTTCTTCTATTCTTGGAGCTAGTTTCACAACAATTTCCATAAGAGGTAGTCATAAGTGATTAATTTGTCATAATTTTTGAATAGTCCACTTAGCATTCTTAACATGTGTGAAGAAGTGGAATTGAAACTAGTGAAATAAATCACATAGGAGTTCTGGGATGGGTGACCTCCTGGGAAGTCCTGGTTACCTGCTGCAATGTAATATTCCTAATTAGCGACAGCTAATTGGAATATTCTATTTTGTTTAGTTTGTCGTCTATAGTTTGTAAATAAATAAAAAGTGAGTGAAGAGGGTCTAACTCACTTAAGTGAAATAAGACATCCACCTAGTAGCACAACATTGTGACTTAAGTGGGAGTCAAGGGGGGACCCAACACCACGTGGAGGAGGGGGCCTATGTACACTCTAGAAGCTTCTGCAAGCTTCTGTGTAGATAAGGATGAGGATGTGGATAAGGATGAGGATGAGGCTACATTGGGTTTTGCAGGGAAACCAACACTATAAAAGATGGAGGAGCCTCCTCTTTTCATTCATGCTTGAGTTATGGATTTTTGAGTAAGACATTTGTCTTCTTTAGCACGCTGGTTGTTTAGCCTGTCTGCAGCACTACTTAGTGCAACCGAGTGTCTCCATGCAGAGATCTCACCCTTAGCCCCAGGAGACTTCGAGTGCCTGCTCGAGCAAGGTTAGTTTCCAGCATCATCCTCCAGGACATCGTTATTGTTGCAGTAGCATAATACTGTGTTGTAGGGTGTTGCCGTGGTGACTTTACGACACCTCTTCCTTCTCTTGCTTTTCAGAGGGAGAGTCTTTCTTCCCTTGGGGGATCAGATTGGAAGACATTGGAGCTGATTTTTTGATCTTGGCATCAGGCCAATATGTTCTTCATGGTATACTGTGAATTTCTTTCCCTAGATCTACGTTATTGCTTAAGGAGCAGTGTTCCAGGGTTTTTGGCATCATTTTGGAGCTAGATCTCTGACGTGAAGGAAGCCTCCTTGCATTGAGGGTGATCCTTGGATTGGCCAACCAATCCAAGTATATTTCTGATCTGATAAATTCACTAAATTTTTTCTTCAGAAATTCTAAATCATTCTGCAAATCTGCTGCAGTAAAACTCAGATGTGCTCCCGCATTTTCATGTATTGCTGAAATCCCCAAGAAAAATGTAATAAAGAGTCCTTTGGGCATTTTTTCTCATTATAGATATTTTTTTCATGTATTTATCAGTTACAGATCTGTAATATAATAAATATAAGCTTCAGCCTCCTAGAGAAAATGCTGAATGGCTTCTAGATCATTCTCTTGTCTTGCGACATCTCTTTCTTGAAGGGTTTCTATACAAAACTGTTGTTTAGCCTTGCTTAATTCCCATGCCATATTCCTAAACTCATTCTATAATTATTTATATTTTTTTAAATCTTATTCCTTCATAAAATATTCTGCCCTTGCTTCAGTAAATTTCTGCATACTCAAAGTCATGGGAAATCAGGGTTTTTCTTGACTAGTCGGGAAGGAGGAACTGTTAAACCTATAAAAACGCATTTTTTTGAGCTGAAATTAGACATGGAAGTCCCTCTTGACCTAATATAACATATTCCATAACCTCGACCCATAATGTTACACATATTTTCTTATACACTCATTTTAGGGACAAAATCCTCACTTTTCCCCACCTTTCTGCCCCTAAAAGATGATTAAAGGTTTCTGCAGTATTTGGAGTTTGTTTCTGAGTTTTTTTAAACACTTTTTATGATATCTGAAGCCCACATTCCTGAATAATTCGTTTTTCTGGCATGTTCTGCTAAAAAATACATTTTGGGGATATTACCGTCTATTGCACTATTATTGTTTGAGCATTCTAATTCTATACCACTTTGTGTTTTTATATTTAAATATTAGATAGAATATATAAAGGGCTAGATATCCTCCATATCTCGTCCTCTTTTAGAGGTGACATATCTGGTAAATTCCCTCCCAGTCTATCTCTGGTCGGAGTTTGCCGTGTTTTAGAGATATCCCTGAAATGAGATATTACAGTGATATCAGAGCTCTTGAGAGGGATATTATAGTGGTATCAGAGCATATTTTTGGCTCAGCCTGTGGATCTAGTTATCTATGACAAATATGAGGATCTCACATCAGCATGATCATATACCCTTTGGAGATTATTTCCGAGAATGGGAGTCCAAGGGGGAAGGCTTCAAAGAAGCTTTGCCCTTTAGAGATTACTGTCAGCTCAGGCAGGATGAAGGAGGATGGAACAATAGGGTTTCTAGCATGCAGAGTTCAAAGTTGCAGCATACTACTGGAAGGTCACCTTTTCCCATGTATGAGATATCCACTGGCCCCTGTGAGTCTAAGCCCCAAAAGAAGATGAGTTTATTCTCATCTCTTTTCAGATCCAGAGGAAATGCATCCACCTTTGAGGAGGTCAAGAAGATTGAAGAAAAAGAAGAGGAAGTACCATGCGGTTCCAATTCTCATCAAGAAGAAGAGATCACATCACCTCTTGAGGAGGCTTGTGATAATGCTGTCACACTCATGGACGAGCAGCCACATGCATCAACAGTTGGGGCAGCCAACACTTTTGAGGAAGGGACTCTTGCAGCCCTACAAGAAGTTCCAAATGCACATCAAAAGAAGCTTGGTTGCACTGCGCTGTGCAACATAGAAACACTCTAGAAGGAATCAAGCCATCATTCTCATGAGCCATTGTTGGATTTTACATCACATTGGAGGTTGGGGTTTGAAGCCTTGAAGATTGATGGTAGACATCTTGGAGTTAGAAACATTTTCTCCCTTCAAGATGACACTTTCTCCATGAGCTCCTCTCAGCTCAAAGAGGAACTTCTACTTTCAGATCCAAGACCTCATTGGTTTTGGAAGACTATGGATGAAAGGGAGGTCTCAAGGAAAGATCTCATTGGAGATGCAGTTCGACACACCATGGAATGCAATACTTTTCTTCCCTTCTCATAAGAGCAGAGATAAGATGGAGGACATTTTAGGATGGATAACATATCTCATGTTTGTTTTGGACATCCCTTGAGCCATACACATCATGATGGGAGGTTTTTTCCTACCACCTATTTGATTCTTGATAGGGTCTCATTGATCCTTGAGAAGATTTCATTTCAGAATCCCATGAAGTGTAGAGATAGGAATTTGATTTGGGAGGATGGTAGCCCTCATGGGAGTAGTACCCAGATGAGGATAATAAGGAGGCATCCATAGGTGATTGAGTGGATGTGGATGATGAGCAAGGAGCTAGGGAGCTACCTGCAGATCTATGATACCGGGCAGCAGGAGGCTTGGCTACGCTGGTTACTCTTGAAGGAGTTTGGCCATCACTTGTACTTACAGATCTATGATACCGGGCAGCAAGAGGCTTGGATGCACTGGTTACTCTTGAAAGAGTTTGGCCATCATTTGGAAAACACTCTTCCTAAGAGTAGGAGGATGGAGAACAGATGGCGGGATACTTGCATCATTGAGAAGCATAGAGAATGGATGTATGATTTTGATGTGTTACTCATATAATTCATTATGTCTTCATCACATGAGTGGTATGATGGAAGTATGGGGAGGCAACAAAATACTTTGTTGCTTTGCTTTGGAGAGAAAGGGCGGTTTTTCTCTCACACTTTATATGATGTTGTAGGAGGAGGGGATGGCACTATCTCCTTGGTCTTTGATGATGATTGGGAAGCACTTCCATCATGGGAATTATTCCACATTTATTGCAGCATTATTGGAGGAGTCTTTGACAAGGAGCATGTCAAAGAACGAAGCTTTGTATTGACAAGAGCTTATTTGCATGAGCTCACAGTGTTGTCACTTTGGAGTAGAGACTTATGGATGAAGTGTGCCCAGTAGAGATATGGTGGATCTATAACCCATAGGTCCCAGGATCACTTCATATTTGTTGCACTTGATGAACAAAGAGGAGGTAATGATGATAGAGACATCTATGGCATTTCTTCTTGCAGCACATGGTTCATTCTTCTTCATCACATGCCAAAACACTTTAAAGGACTCATGTATGGACCCATGTACCATCTTACTTCCAGCATATGGTGAGGAGTTTGTTTATACATTCATTGATTTGCACACTCTTACCATTATTATGCAATGCATTGCTTCACAAGAGGGCAAGCTTGTCAAATTGCTCCATGAATTGTATTGGGCCAATCTAAATGATGGAGGCAGCCATCTCTTTTGTGGCCTTGGGAAAATGTTACATCACTTGTATGTTCATTTTATACACTCTAACATGTATCATATGGATACATGCATGATTAACCATGTAAGAAGAAACATTTTTCCTTGTACTTTCATCACGCAGCAGCTTGTAAAATTGTGATGTACTTGTTTGGGAAGTTGTTGGTACCTTCTTGCACCACATGAAACCTTCAACATTCTCTTCATATTATTGCTGATCATGTCTTCATTTCCTGATATAGATCATATTTGTATGGGAGGCTTCATTATGAGGGAGACACATGAGCTGGATGTGTCCTTGAGTGGGAAAAATTCTCACAATTTCTGCACTACATGTTCTAATGGGAGCATGAGAGGAGATATGGCCACCACAGCCAAATTTTTGTTCTCTTTTGAGGTGGCCCATAAGATTGATATTCATCCATTGTGCATCCATGGGCAAGTGCTTGATCATGTATTATTGTTGCTACATTCAGCCATTTACTATCATTTAGTAGATGTGATGAATCATGGACATTGCTTGCCATGTAATTTTCTGAAGTTGCAGTGGATGAGACTACGATGTATCCTTGTGAGAAATTGTTTGCATCATGTATCATCATGTAAAACCTTCAACAAACCACTCATTAGGATGTTCCATGATGACCATGTCCTATTCTTCATGGATGGATGGTTTTGGGCCAGCTTGTTCTTCATTGTTGGAAGAGCCTTCTTTGGAGGATTGTTCTTCACTTTGCCATTGGAGGGGAATAATTTTGCAGCTCAGGATCAGCATACACTCCACACTTTTCATAAGTGGAGAGGAGGACAGCATGGGGTAAGCTATGATGCTTGCCTAGTTCAGATGCTCAACCCACCTTCATTACCGGAGCTTGAGGTGGAAGGATATTTTTAGGAGTTGCCTTTTTGGGAGGTGGCTCATTTTGTTTGGATGATTGCTTGGAGATGGAGGATCCACATGAGGGAGATGTTCCTCATTATATCCCAGACTCCATGCCTTGAGTGGAGAGAGGTGTGGTACCATGAGAGATCAGTTTGGGATCTCGGCATTGAGAGATCCCTTCATATCAGGGTGATGTAGAGGATAGGGAAGATTCAGTGGCGCATCTGGGATCGAGGCACATTTTGCAAAAAGGAAACTTATTCGGGAAGTTTCTTGAGGGAAAGAAACATTTTACCAAGGGGGACTATAATATTCCTAATTAGCGACAACTAATTGGAATACTCTATTTTTTTTAGTTTGTCGTCTATAGTTTGTAAATAAATAAAAAGTGAGTGAAAAGGTTCTAACTCACTTAAGTGAAATAAGACATCTACCTAGTAGCACAAAATTGTGACTTAAGTGGGAGTCAAGGGGGGACCCAACACCATGTGGAGGAGGGGGTCTGTGAACACTCTAGAATATTCTGCAAGCTTCTGCGCAGATAAGGATGAGGATGTGGAGGAGAGAGAGAGGCTACATTGGGTTTTGGAGGGGAACCAACACTATAAAAGATGGAGGAACCTCCTCATTTCATTCATGCTTGAGTTAAGGATTGTTGAGTAAGACACTTGTCTTCTTTAGCACGCTGGTTGTTTACCCTGTCTGCAGCACTACTTAGTGCAACCGAGTGTCTCTGTGCGGAGATCTCACCCTTAGCCCCGGGGGACTTCGAGTGCCTGCTCAAGCAAGGTTAGTTTTCAACATCATCCTCCAGGACAACGTTATTGCTGAAGAAACATAATATTGTGTTGCAGGGTGTTGTCGTGGTGACTTTATGACACATCTTCCTTCTCTTATTTTTCAGAGGGAGAGTCTTTCTTCCCTTCGAGGATCAGATTGGAAGACATTGGAGCTGATTTGTTGATCTTGTTATCAGGCCAATATGTTCTTCATGGTATATTGTGTAATTATTTCCCCAGATCTACGTTATTTCTGAAGGAGCAACGTTCCAGGGTTTTTGGCATCATTTTGGAGCTAGATCTCTGATGTGAAGGAAGCCTCCTTGCATCGAGGGTGATCCTTCGATTGGACAACCAATCCAAGTATATTTCCGATCTGATACATTCACTGAATTTTTGTTTCAGAAATTCTGAATCATTCTGCAGATCTACTGTAGTAAAACTCAGGTTTGCTCCAGCATTTTCATGTATTGCTGAAATCCCCAAGGAAAATGTAATAAAGAGTCCTTTGGGAATTTTGTCTCATTATAGATCTTTGTTTTCATGTATTTATCAGTTTCAGATCTTTAATATAATAAATATAAGCTTCAGCCTCCTAGAGAAAACGCTGAAGGGTTTCTGGATCATTCTCTTGTCTTGCGGCATCTCTTTCTTGAGGGGTTTCTATACAAAACTGCTGTTTAGCCTTGATTAATTCCCATGCCATATTTCCAAACTCATTCTATGATTACTTATAGTGTTTTAAATCTCATTCCTAACAAAAATACGCTTCCCTTGCTTTAGTAAATTTATGCATACTCAAAGTCATGGGAAATCAAGGTTTTTCTTGACTAGTCGGGAAGGAGGAACTGTTAAACTTAGAAAAATGCCATTTTTTGAGCTGAAATTCGACATGGAAGTCCCTATTGACCTAATCTAACATATTCCAAAACCTTGACCCGTAATTTTATGCATATTTTTTATACACTCATTTTAGGGCCAAAATCCTGACTTTTCCCCACCTTTTTGCCCCTAAAAGCTGAGTAAAGGTTGCTGCAGTATTTGGAGTTGGCTTATGAGTGTTTTTAAACACGTTTTATGATATATGAAGCCCACATTCTTTAATAATTCATTTTCCTGGCATGATCTGCTGAAAAATACATTTTTGGGATATTACCATCTGCTGCACTATTATTGATTGAAAATTATAATTCTATACCACTTTGTGTGTTTATATTTCACTCTTATATATAGTCTTAAAAGGGCCAGATAGCCTCCAAATCTCGTCCTCTTTTAGAGGCAACATTTCCGGTAAATGCCCTCCCAGTCTATCTCTGGTCGGAGTTTGCCGTGTTTTAGAGATATCCCCGAAACAGGATATTACAGTGGTATCAGAGCTCTTGAGCGGGATATTACAGTGGTATTAGAGATCTTTATCGAGATATTATATGCAAGCCCCAAAACTAATGATTGACGTTATGTAATTCATTTCATTAGTTTCAATTCCACTTCTTCACCCCTGTGAGCATCACCGGATGCAATGAGTGCTAAGTGGAATGTTCAAAAATCCTGAGAAATTAGTCAATTACAACTACCTCTCATGGAAATGGTCATAGATGAATGACTTACTTAACTCAATTTAATCCCAAAAATGATATCTAATATAACGCACTAGGGAAACCCCTCATACTTAAATTTTAAATAATAAAAAGACACATTCGCACTGAATTTTTTTTTTCCATAAATTTCAACCCAAAAATTCAAAATATAATAGTTAAACAACACAATAAAAACACTCTCTAATCAAATAAAAACAATGAAATATCCCTTAAATTAGAAAAAACAAAATGATTATAAAAAAAAAGTCTCGCGTGAGACATTGTGTCTTTCTCGTTGCCTCATTCTCATTGCCTTGTTCATAGACAGATTGTAGCTTTTACTCATGCAAATTTTATTGTTTTTTTTAAGGTTCAATAGATTCGGTGACACTTTCCATGATTTCGCATTAACAAGAACATACATATTTTGAGATCAATAAATGTTTCAATCATATTCAATAGTTAAACCAAGAAACAAAACAAGATATTTAAGACACAAATAAAAGTTGACTTATAATATGTGTGGAAATGGGACAAAAATCCACCCCATTTTGAAGTATTTTCATAGGAGGATTATTTGGTGGAAGTGTAGTTTACAGTTTATTTGGTAACTCATATATATATGATTAGTGTAAAATGTTCTAATATCAAGGCTAGGTAGAGGTTTTTTTCAAACATTAAGCTTCCAATGAAGACTGAACAATAGTATATAACACAATAAAGGAAAATATGACATCATTGTTAGAATTTCTTAAATATATGATGTAATTCATTCCTCCCTAGTGGCTAAAACTGACTATTAAATCCAATAGTAGTTTGATAACAATAATTTTGGATAGAATATCTAAAAAATCCAATCGTATTTTGATAGAAATAATTGTGGATAGCATATCTAAAAAATCCAATAGTAGTTTGATAGCAATAATTGTGAATAGCATATATAAGCACAAATAGTTTGAGTTGTAATATTATTTTATAGTACGAAACACACAGACACACCATGTTGAATTTTTCATTCTCTAGAGTGAGTTTTTATATGCATTACTTAAATTCTAATATCTAGTGGTAAATCTGGTAAATATTTATTTATTGTAAGTAAGAAAGAAACTATTTTTTTTATGGGCCAGGTGAATGTTGAATAATTATTAAAACGAAACATTTTTTTAATATATTAAATGTATAGATGCTTTATGCACTTAGCCATAAAGTCACATTGGGAATTAATGTTGACAAAGTTCACATTCCATGTACCTGGAAATAATTATGGGCAAGGAATTTAAGTTCCCCCACTTTTGAGAATATCCCTTCCAACATCAATAAAAAAAACTGCAAAATTTTATCATTCTATCCAGAATACTCTCCTCTCAAAAAATGAACTCGTCAAATCCCTTCACCTCCTCGTAACATCTGATCTTCCTTCCCAGTGGTTTTTCTTAATGGGGTATCTTCTTTTGACCCATGTGGATGTGGAATGGTTATATACCTAAGTCCTGAGAGACTGTATAGGCTCCATTGGCACTGCAGTATTGGAACTAATTCACGAACAAAACTCCTTACTCTCCGGCAGTCATTTTCTCTGCATTTTGGCTTGAAATAACAACTTTTTGTAGGTCTGATTCTACGAGAGGTTTGATTCTACTGGTGCCATGATAAATTAATGGGATGAAGTAATTTTTGAAAGCTTTTGAGAATTGAGATGACCTTTTAGGGGTTTTCCAACCTTCATAGGTTATCTGCATAAGTTATGACATCATGGTGCATCTCATGTTTCTCTTTTCTCATTATGTCTTCTTCATGAAAGCTTTCTTTTAGTACTTCAATGTGGAATTGGTGTACTTGTTATGGTCATTTTCATATGGCGTACAAGGTCTTAATGTGAGAGCCCTTTTCTTATTTATTTCTTCATGAATGACTGTATATTTCCATTCTTTTTAGAGTGAGAGTTATTTGCAGGAAATGTTTCATTGAAGGGGAAACTAGCCACTCATATTGTCAACATAATTTATGTACTCTTTATCATTGAAATCTATGGAGCAAACTAGCTATGTCACCAGATTTGAAGGTGTAGCTAACGCGTGGTGAACTCTGTCACAAAATTTTATGTTTTCTCTCTTCATGATTTCATTTATGAGCTAAATGATGATATGCTTCTTATTTAAATTTTACATAAAAACTAAATCATTATTTTGGAAGAGACCATAAAAATTGTGTTTACATAAGACCCATTTTTACTTGCAAAGCATTAGAGGATGATCATTTTTTAGGAAGGAGAAGTTCTCCTCCAATTTCATATCAAACCAACACCCAAATTTCCTTTACATAACTGAAATAAAACCTCACTTTGACCCACTATCCTCTTAGAATCGCTCTCATGGGTGACCAATAGTTATATTCCCATGTTAAGCTTAACCAGTCGCTTCTTTCTAGTTCGTACATTTCTCGAATATTTAGCCAAACCTCATTTCTGAGTGCATCAAGATTTTTCCTTACATAAATACTTGGTAGAAAAACCTACCACTTCCCTCTCCTCCCTCAAATGGAGAACAACATGATTGTCAAAAGGATATATAGTCGAATGATTCTACATCAACTAGGGTGGCCATGCCACCCCTTCCATTTAATGATATCACCTCTACAGGATGGCATGCACAAACCTTGAGGAAACCTATCTCCTTGGAATGCAACCCCATTGGGGATATTTTGTGTCAAATTTATCTGAAGTATAACAAAGATATGTTGGATTTGGAAGTTTAAGTTGTGTAATATACACAATCTAAGTTCCCAATAGGAATATTTTATTTTCTTAATAAAAAATTCACTTTAAACAATGAAAAAAATACACATGTTGCATGTCTTTGTCTATCTACATATATAGTAACATGGATTAACCAATTTTTGTACAGTAAGAGAGATTTGCATCTTCAAAAAAATTTATTTCTCTTAATGCTTGTTATATTCATGTTTGATATGGATTTATAGTAGCTAATTATATTATTATTATTATTATGAAAATAATTAATATATAAATTAAATTATATGCATTTAAAAAATCTTGTAGCAAGATTCTTAACCAAGAAAATTCACTCCCCTCTTTACTATACAGATCCTTCACTTATAAATAGGGTTATTAAGAATGTCTCTTGCTAATACAATAGTTTATAAATACCACATGTTCAAAAAATCATAAATCACTTATAGGGCACTTCTCCATATAACATTATTTTTAGTTAATCATTCTAATTGAAAGGATAGAAAGGGAATAGCTAATTTTTAGATAAATCTAGGCATTGTGACTAATATTAATCATATTTTAAAATATTCTGAGGTTAAATCACTACCATCGGCCTAATAATTATTCGTAATTAAGTTAAAATTATAGAAATATTTTGAGTTTAATTATATAAATTTCTAAAAGTAATTTGAAAAATACTTTAACAATAATTTTTCACCCACACACACACACATATAAACATCTTGGTGTAGCTCATTTATGTTTTTAAGGCTCTGGAGGTTTAGGTCTTAGTCTAACTATTCTTAATTTTGGAGGTTTACTTTGGCATATATTTTGATTAAATTTGTCTTAAATCAAAATATGTTCTTATTATTATGTTCTTATTAGATTTAATTTGTGAGCTTTATTTAAATGTGCTACTATTTTTTTTAAATACCAAATCTATTTATACATTTAAGTTTCAGTTGTGGTATTGAATATATTTGGGATTAAGTACGTTAATTAAATAAATTAATCTATGACCATTTCCTGAGAAGGTAGTCGTAAGTGGTAATTTCTCATAATTTTTGAATGTTCATAGCACTCTCCTTTCTAGGATTGGCGAGTCAAACACTTGGTTCCGACGCTTTTGACCAAATGTCGGAAATTTCCCCAATTTTTTTCCATCCCACCCGAAACCGTCGCTATACCAACGTTTATAGAAAGTGTCGTAATACCAACACTTAGAAAAGTGTCGCCATTGCGACGTTTGGAGGAAGACATCGTACATGCGACACGATGGCCCAACGCGTCGCTATTGCGACGACTGCAAGTGCGACATAATGTCTAAGTTGTCGTAATTGCGACGTTTGGAGGCCTTCGTCGCAATAGCGACACCTTTTCTGCCGTCGGTATAATGACACGTATATGCGCGCTAAATACAAATACGAAACTTATATGAACGCTACATTAAAATGATTTTATTGTTTCGTATCCATCGCAATAGCTACATTAACGTCTGATATCATGCACGCATTCACCCTCCGCTCTTGCAGAACAGCATTCGCCCTCAGCACTTGTAGAACAGAATTTTCCCTCAGCATTGGTCCTCAGCTCTTGCAGAACAGCATTCGCCCTCAGCTCTTGCAAAATGGTAAGTTCTTACTGCAAGCCCTTCCTCCTATAGTAGGGTTGACTCTATTTTGGTTTTTTTGGTCAATTCCATTGGATTGTGTTAGGCTGTAGGGTTCTCTCTAGATGTCAAGAATCAAAATTCAATACCCTCTATTATCTTCATCACCCAATACAAGATTTAAATTTTTCCCAAAGAAATGCTTATTAATTTGGCAGCCATTATTTCTCCCTGCTTTAAAAACCCTACATTTAAATGAAAACAAGCATTGCATTTCAACTACAAAAATCTATTAGTGTTCAAATGTACATATGTGCTACATTAACGTCTGATATCACGCGCACATTCGCCCTCCGCTCTTGCAGAACAACATTTTCCCTCAGCATTCGCCCTCAGCATTCGCCCTGAGCTCTTGCAGAACAGTATTCGCCCTGAGCTCTTGCAGAACAGCATTCGCCCTGAGCTCTTGCAGAACAGCATTCGCCCTCGGCTCTTGCAGAATAGCATTGGCCCTCAGCTCTTGCAGAACAGCATTGGCCCTCAGCTCTTGCAAAATGGTAAGTTCTTACTGCAGGCCCTTCCTCCTATAGAGGGTTGACCCTACAGCCTAACCAAATAGCTCCACTTGAGAAAAATTTTCATAATCTTGGGGCTGGATATACTGCAAAGCAAACAATTGTAGTTATCATTCATGCTCCAATATATTAATATAATTTTTACATTGAACTGAAGAAAGGGAAACAAGCAAATGCTAGCCATCATATAATGCTTTGACATAAGAGTTTTGAGTGACATACTTGAAAAAAGAACTCATCCACTGATATTTATAATAATTTGAGTTATTCAAGTTAAACACAATGTCAAGAATCAAGATTCAATACCCTCTATTATCTTCATCACCCAATACAAGATTTAAATTTTTCCCAAAGAAATGCTTATTAAATTGGCAGCCATTATTTCTCCTTGCTTTAAAAACCCTACATTTAAATGAAAACAAGCATTGCATTTCAACTACAAAAATATGTTAGTGTCAAGTGTACATGTGTGCATCACTTGTGTAGGGTATTCCTTTTCCACTTTCACATTATCCAAGAATGTGTGCATTATAGTTCATATTTTTTGTGATTTAGATTATCTTGAAAAAGGAAAGGTAAATTATTTCCCATGGAAAAAGAAGGTTTTCCCTTTTTACTACTAGAAATGGTACAAAAAAGTTCCATTTCTACCCGAAACTCCTATGAAACAGGAACCAAATAAAGGCCATGTCCTCAATGGACATCATTTGGCTTTGAAAATGGCCATTGCACTGTGTTGTTTCTTATATTACAGCACGATAGTTTCTTAGGTCATTTCTTGTTTCTTGAGATGAAAACAACCAAAGAAATCGTGAAGATCCTTTTAAGAAATAAATGACCATTTCTCAATCATATCTCAACTATTTTTTATTTTATTCAGTGGTTGCTTACTTTGAGAGAAATTTGACACTTTTATAAGGAATATAACATAAAAACACAAATGGGAAGGAATTGATGAGGTAGATGACCTTTAGTTGTTGTCAATTAAGAATTGATAATACACGATGCATGTTCTGTACTACAAACTAGATTCCTTCCGGGAGTTAGGACACAGAGTATTGAATCAAAGTTGTAGTTTCTAACTTCTTGTATTGGTTCATCAATCTTGAAATTCAGACATTGCATGTCTTCATTGCTTCATGTTTGAATAATTTGCATCATATCGTACAATAGGAGATTAGGAATTATGATTATTATTACTTTATGGATCCGTTAAGTTACTTTTAAGTTTGCATGGTTTAGTGTGAAATTATTCTAGTCCCCAAACACATATAATCAAGGAATTATAACGTGATTTCAAACATTAAATATCAACAAAATCGTTTAAAGGATATTTAAAGGAAAAAGGTGATGGAAGATAGAAAGTTCCTTACTTAAATTCTCTAAGGATTTTTCAATAGTTGCTCCAAAAGCTTCACTTCAAGGCCCTTCAAGATCGTCTCCAACAATGCTATACCATCAACTTCAACAATGTTGCTCCAAAAATTTCCTCAAGGTCTTCACAACAAGTTTACTAGAAGTTGCTCCAACAATATATTCAATAAGGTCTTCATTGTCAACTCGTCTCTTGTTTGGGTGCCTTAATGTGCAATGACATGTTTCCAGGACCGAATTCAATGCAAGGCATATTTGAAACTCTAACTTTGTCTTCCGGTGTCTTATTAGAAATTATTTCAGTTTTCATTTTGTGTTTTCAAGTTAGATATTGTTTTCAAGTTTTTACATTTATAATTTTATTGCAATGTGGCAGACTGATGAGAGCAGTGCAGGAACAACCTAGAGATGGGATGATCACGGAAAGAGGCCAGCGGAAGAACATGTAAAGTGCCAGCATTGCTCTATCTTCAGGTATTTTAGTTATTTACATAATTGAAATAATATTAATTTTGTTCAAATATGCAGACACCTAGCCATGGTACGCTTGATGATTCCCTCTTTGAGGAAGAGCTTTCTTCATCCCTATCTCCAGTGTTCTTGTTGCAAAAAAAGGCATGAGATGCAAGGTCGGAATTTAATACTTTGATAGACGTGCCTCAAACACCTGAAACAGAAGAGAGGATACAACATCTTATGAGGCAGCTAGAAAGATATCAGGTAATAATAAAAAGTCAAAAGGATATTTTTTTTGTTCTGCATGAGATGAATTGTGATAGTTTGATTTTAATTTTTACATTGACTAAACTAACAAAAAGTTCTTTTGTATGTAGCATTTTCTGGCACTTGTTGAACCCAGTGTTGGTGGTAGTGGGACACAAGGGCAAGAGATTGCCCAAAAACCCTCTCGTACACCTTCTACTCCTTTAGGTGCCAGCCAAGAAACACACCCTGCCCAAGCAGACACCCAGCCAACCGCTGAACGTGTTGGCAATGATGAGGCTGATATGGCCAACTACATTATTGCGTTTCCTAGAGCTACACGTGTAAGCTCCACAGGGATCATTAATGGCACGTTGTTGGTGAACGATGAATGTGTCCCTATAAAACATGTACAACTCCCAGGAAAATTTCAATATTTTAACTGTTTCATGTACTTTATCTAAAACATATTTATCACGATTTTTATTTTTAAATTAATGATAATATCTTCTTTTTTTTCTGTGTAGGAAACAATGAGTTCTACAGGTATCTGGAGAGCCATGCGTTGGTAATTTTTGGCCCAACCATACGCACAGGGTGGAATTCCCAGAGTTCCAACCTGAAAAAGGAACTTCTAGATTATCTAGAAACCCTTTTTGGGGTCGGCATATTTGACAGAACAGCGGTGGCTCGGGTAGCCGGCAAATATTTGAAATATACCAGGGACACCTATAGGAAGCAATTGCAATTTAACCCTAGATATGAGCGTCCTCTCATAGTTCCAGAGAGTGAGTGGAGAGCACTCATCCATGACGGAAAAGAGAAAAGGGCAAAGAAAGAAGGAAAAATGCCAACTGAACCCACAAGGTAAATTACAACTTTAATTCAATAGCTTTAATTTTCTCTATGTCTAAAATAAAAGTGTGCTACGTCATATCTGACTTTAATCTTTTGATGCTAGGTTGCCTGACACCTCAAAGGCAACCAAAGCTAGGATTGAAAAAAAGGGCCATCACAAGCTAGGCCAGGGAGGCTACTTGAAATTGGCCGCAAGAATTGTAATTAAGTAGCTAAACATCTTATAATTAATTGTATCGCCTTCCAACGTTTTTGTAATCCTATCAAATATGATTAAAAATACACAGACATATGTAACGTAGGGTGATGACTTCGGAACAGAAACAACAGAGGAAGATAAAAATATCGCTTTCCATTTCGGCTATCAAGCCGTAGTTGAACGTCGCATAAGCTTGGGGCAGGTCCCAAGATCCAGAATGCCTGATAAGGTAAAACATTAACCTTTCAATATGTTTGTTTTCATCCATAAATTTAATTTCTAACAACTTTGTTTAAATCATGGGAGCAACACTACCGACGACGCAAATAACCCAGTTTTAGAGCCAAATGTAGATGATCCTCACGTGCAACCTGATCATTGTAGTAGGGACCAGGTCGACAATGCTACTATCAGTGAGGGCCGTGACGGTAATTAATTTCCACTTATAATTTTTTCTAATTATACCTTGATGGTTGTCCTTATAACGTTTTTTGTTTAAATGAAAGAATGTTTCCCTTGAGGATCTTACCACCAGAGAGGAAGACAGGGCAACAGTCCCAACGGCGACAACTGGTGCACCAGGTAAATAATCTCATTGCAATTTTTTTTATTAATATTACCGAACTATTTCAATGATATTTAAAAACTGATAATTAAAATTTAATATTATATGTTTTTGTAGGCGATGCCCCATCACTGGATGAGACCAGACATCGTGACAACACAGCTAGGTCAGTGGCGACAACTGGTGCACCAGGTAAATAATCTCATTGCAATTTTTTTTATTAATATTACCGAACTAGTTCAATGATATTTAAAAACTGACAATTAAAATTTAATATTATCTGTTTTTGTAGGCGATGCTCCGTCACTGGATGAGACCAGACATCGTGACAACGCAACTAGGTCAACGGCGACAACTGGTGCACTAGGTAAATAATCTCATTGCAATTTTTTTTATTAATATTACCGAACTAGTTCAATGATATTTAAAAACTGACAATTAAAATTTAATATTATCTATATTTGTAGGCGATGCCCCGTCACTGGATGAGACTAGACATCGTGACTACGCAACTAGGTCAGCAGCGACAATTGGTGCACCAGGTAAATAATCTCATTGCAATTTTTTTTATTAATATTACCAAACTAGTTCAATGATATTTAAAAACTGACAATTAAAATTTAATATTATTTGTTTTTGTAGGCGATGCCCCATCACTGGATGAGACCAGACATTGTGACTACGCAACTAGGTCAGCGGCGACAACTGGTGCACCAGGTAAATAATCTCATTGCAATTTTTTTTATTAATATTACCGAACTAGTTCAATGATATTTAAAAACTGACAATTAAAATTTAATATTATCTGTTTTTGTAGGCGATGCCCCGTCACTGGATGAGACTAGACATCGTGACTACGCAACTAGGTTAGCAGTGCGGGTCGAAAGGCACGAAACAGGAGCAGAGCATGATGATATTGATGATGTAATTAGGAGCTTTAAAAATAGGAAGAAGAAAAATAAAATTCGATAATGTAAAATATTGTATTATTATAAGACAAACGTTACCAATGACCATACTTGGAATGTTTTTTGCGTTATATAAAAAACTCATTTATCATACTATTCTTATGTCAAGCATTAATTGCAATGTTTCCTTGTGTACTTTTTGTTGAATTTTTTTTTTATTAGTTATTGAATATATTTTTTTTTTGCTCATGAACGTAAAAAATGAAATATAGATTAGGTATTGGGGAATTGAGAGTGATGTGAGGGGGGCATAAGAGCTTCCACCTTCACGTGGTTGGCCTTGTTTAGTAGAGAATAATTTATTGGAGCGATTTAATCTTGGGGCAAACCTCCCTCGATCCAGTGTAGCAACAAAAAAGTCACTGTTGACTTAGTTGCTACTCTTTCAGATCGTGGGAGGCTTGTTCCAAGTTCATGCGACTCCAATAAATTGTTCTTGAAACGAAGAGGAGCTTATTCAGGTATGTTTTTACATTTTCAACATATGTTCTAACATTATCATAAGAATGCATCTTAGAGTAAAAAATACTACATCAATTACTTGTATTTATTGTATAGATAATGATGGATTTCGATTGACTTGGCAGTGCAGGTACAAATCCTCTTGCATCATGAGCAATACAACTTGTCAACCAGGGTCATGTCCAGGATATTTTTGCTTGTGCGCTTGACCAGGTTCGTAATGTCACATTTTGTAAGTTCCTTTACAGTTCATAATTCAATATTAAGCTTGTTCATGATTATTATCTAGGTTTTTTTGTATGTGTTTTTTCATCTATTTGATTGTAAGCAACTCTGCATGTTTCCTGTTGTTCACTATGATTTCTCCCATTACCACTCCCAGGATGAATCCGACTTTATTGTTACATAGGTTACTTTATTGTTACTATGATTTCTCCATTTACGATTTCATAGGTTACATCATGTAAAGTTGTCAATCTCGTGTTGGTGATGAGCTTTAGTTCTCCAGATTTGGGGCTTTTCTGATATTTTCTCCCTCATGTCATTCCTGCATCACCTCGTTGTTTGAGCATGCCAATTGTCTACCACTTCTACCAATTGGCACATGTCAATCTCTGAGTGGTGCCACATTTCACCTATTTTCAGTGAGAGTTTAGGGTTTCTCTAACATAGCTTCAGAAATCCGATTCAGTGCCTGCTTGAATATCGTCACATAATACTCATGGTTTGGATTGATGAGCATGTTCTGAATGGTTGGTTGTTTCATAAGAACCACCCATATAGTCATCTTGAGATATTTCAGAAGTTTTCTCGGGTTTCCTTTTTCACCGTTTCTAGTGGGTGGGATGGTGTGGGATGATCCATCAATACTGGTGCTCTTGTAGTAGGGAATTTGTTTTTGGGGATATAAAGGAGCATTTGATGTACATATCCCATTGGATGCATTCATAGATGGGCACGAGAGGTCAAGAATTTAAATTAAAAATATGCAACCTCTAGCATGGCAACCTGAAGGCCGCGAGAGACACTGGTTAAAGATTGTTTTGTGGTGGCTTTAATATAGTCGTGATTTCTTTCTATTATATTAATGCAAATATATAGTCCAGTCTCATTAAAATGAGGATTGTGGTTGTATTTCTTTTTGGTTGTTTCCCTCTTAATGCTCCAGAAGTTGCCAAAAGTTGCGATAGTTGTTTAGTTTTCCTGTTACAACTTAAAAGTGGTTTTTAGCAATGGGAGTCATTTTTTTTAAGGTTCATACTAATATGAAGATCTTGTAATTCTATATTCATCATAAGAGAAGATAGCCTCTGCTTTGGGCAGTATGACAACAATTTCCACATCTACCTCATTGGGTAACAATGGAAAGGGGAAGA
Organism: Pinus albicaulis; assembly: GCA_034641835.2. Taxonomy (NCBI): domain Eukaryota; kingdom Viridiplantae; phylum Streptophyta; class Pinopsida; order Pinales; family Pinaceae; genus Pinus; species Pinus albicaulis. The sequence goes on along the minus strand of CM076570.1, from coordinate 1,161,511,412 downwards.
ATTTGGGTGCAATGTTTGATAATTATGGCAGACAATTGTCTTCTCTTTCAGTTTTTTCACCCATTTCCTTTAATCGCTCAAGAAGAAGAGGGACTCCGAGATTATGCGACAGAGAGAAGGTATTTAATACAAGAGCTATGGAAAAGGAGTTGTACTTCAACAAGGATGGCTCAGTGACAAAAAAATTACAGGTCAGAGAAAAAATTATGTTTAAAGGAAGGTCACCTGCACGTGAAACTTCACTGCGGTGGATCTTTCCTTGAACACTTATATTTGATTTTAATGTGTTATTTTAATTTTTCATGGAGGGGTTTTTTGGCATATGGTTAGGCATTCAATTGCACACTTACTAAAAGCATTGTCAATTTGTCTTGCATGAGTTGTGAACAAACTTGCTGATCTTGTTGGAGTCACCCTTGGGGCGAAGGGAAAAATGTTGTCTTGGAGAGCAAGCATGGTTCTCCGAAAATAGTTAATGATGGTATGACAGTAGCTAAGGAGGTAATTTGTAGATGTGTGCTCTGGTTTTATTTTTAACGTTGTATTAGTTCCCCCTCTTAAATGTCTTAGATTTGGTAGGCATAATTTGAAAACTCAAAGGTGAAAGGAAACATATTTGTTACCTAGTGGTCTAAAAGGAAAGGGTTATGGCTGAGTCAAATTTTATTGTTATTGACAGTGTAATGAAATGTATCTCAATGCTATGGTTTTGGCCTTTTTATTGGTTGAATTAGAGGACCCAGTTGAAAATATTGGGGCCAAGTAGGCTAGTTTTCCTTTTTGCTGATGGTTTGGTGTATCTAATTTAATTAGTTGCCTAAGGTATTTTGGTTGCAAACTCCTTTTCATTTTTCATACAGTATTGACCTTGTGGAATACATTTGATTGTGTGGTCTTGTTAGATCTACAACATTTGTAGTTGTTTAGTCTTATGGCCGAGGTGCACTTTTATTATGGAAATAGTTGATGCAATATTGTCATTTAATCCTTACTGCAGGGTAGCATGTTGAGAAGTTTCTTGTGAAACATTTGTTATTCAAAATGACACTTGATCCTATACAACATCATGCACTTGACTTAAAAATTCATATTCAAAGTGTGCCAGACAATTCTTGCAAAATTTCAAATATTTATGTTGTTTTAAACCATTATCTTTTTCATGTATTTGATGCTGAAAATGTGAAAAAGACTTTGGTATGAAACCAACTGGTGAATAATTTCTAGAAAAACAACCACTTCCAAGACATGATTTAGAAGTAGAACATATGTAGTTATGAAGCATAGAAAGATATCCTTGATGCATTTTCAATGTTTGGCTAGGGTTATTTTTAGAGAAAATAACTCCTTATTCCTAGAATAGTGATCTTCAATACAAGTAAATGCCAGAGATGAGAGATCATCGTGTGACGCAAAAAAACTGAAATTGGACCCCTAAGGAGAGCTGGTGTGTCTACAATCGCTCTGCCAGCATTTTCCCCTGGTTTACCCCATTCTTTTCCTCCAGCCTGGGTCTTAATTGACTTCTTCTTTCTTCGGGTTTATTTATCAAATTTGTAGAATTTGATAAATAAATACCATCCACAATGGTTGGACTTTAATTTATATTCCCGGCTTTATATTATCTCCAAGCCTTATAACGAATGTTTAACTTTCAACACTTTTTATTTATACTCCACGTTTGTTTTTAAATAAATAACTTGTAATGAACTTTTGGCTCTATATTTCACCACCTAGCCTTACAATAATCACACTCCAGACTTATGCTAATTATCCGCCAATTGTTTAATTAAACAATTTCATTATACTCCGGCCCCACCTATATATATCAATAACCAATCAAACACTCGTATCGTACATGGCTATCCTCCACACACCTTAGTTAACCTTAGGGCAAGTTCAACGTGCGACCACCATCCGATGGCCCTTCTCCAAATCAATGACTCTTGGCAATTTCGCTCGGCTTCCAACGCCGGGCTTTAACGTGTGATGGCGCGGGTTAACCAATGGTTTTCCAGGGGTCACTTTGCCACGTGTCGCATTCCCTATGGAATCGCTCGCGAATAGGAAATACCGCCTACTCCGCAAAAGCGGTGCGATATGGGCAACCCGCTTTTGTGATTCTGCTCGTGGTTTTGGTACAGGGCTTGACCATGGGTGCAACTCTGGTTCCGCTATCCTTTTGTTTGTTAACTCATGTCCAATCCTCGGGTCAGGTTCCAAAAGCACAACAATATTGTCTCTTTATTAAGCAGGATTTTTATATTTGAACAGTGTTCACGACCCCGGTTCTCTACACAGACCTCGCCTTCGGGTGGGGTGAGTTCACAAGGTTCTCCAACAATTTACGGGAATTAAAAGACAGAAGAATGGAATTATCAGTACCCAATCACCTCACAGTTAAATAATTCTTCACAATTAGCAATTCGAGATAATTCAATGGCAACTATGCTTGGAAATCATTTAACTGGAAACAATTGTTCACACACAGAGGTTTATTGCAGAAATCCCCTCTCTACTCTCCTCTTCCCTCTCTACTTTTATTCATCCGAGGAATTACAATTTATATACATAACATATGGCTCTTCGGTTCCTCTGAGAGGACCATTATAGAAATCAAAAGGTCTAATTATAATAATTCAACTAACCGAAACTGTTCGACTCCTACAACTCTAACTAGTCTAAGTAATACAGTCAGCTGAGGTATTGACACCTAGTTGTTACAACTCAAATGTTTTCGAACCCTCCTAGCCATAACATGTGGAAACAACTTCCTACATTGCTGGCTAATGCGTAATGCCCCTGCATCATCGTGTGACATAAACCTATTAACAAAAGTGAATAGGGAATTATTATTAATTATGGCATACTAAGTTGTCAATGATTTTGACTATTTGTCTTTAACATGTAAAAATGTTAAATTCCAAACTTACATCATCATGGTATTTTAGTAGATGGGTGATAGGTAGTATGATAGTATCATATTACCATTCTTCCTTGAGGAACCCACTTCATCCATTAAGATTTCTTTTCTAAAGAGTAACATTGTAGATAACCTTAAAAACATTTGTTAACTATTTTTGTTTGACCATTTGATTGTGTTTGATATGTAGAACTCATGGCAGCTAGTGTTTCTCCACTCATATTAAATAATTATTTCCAAAAATTTCTTGTTACTATTACTTTAGGAAAACCATGAAGACTATGAATTTCTTTCACGGACACTTCTGCCACTTGGCTTGTTGTTTATGTAATTTGAGCTCTACAAAAAAAATCTACAAAATTTGTCTATATAAATGACCACAAAAATGTAATACTTACCTTTATATTTCAGTAACCCTGTAATAAAGTCTATTGATATATCTTCTAGTCTTTGAATATGTATGTGGAATGGTTGAAGTAACCCCAGAGATTTTACTATCTCTCTTTTATTTATTATGCAAACCTGACCTTCTCTTACAAAATTTTGAATATCTTTCTTCATTCCTTCCAAAATATATTTTTTGATCCTTTGAGATGTTTTAAGGAACCCTGTGTCCTACCATCAGAGAGACATGGGACTCCCTTAATATTTGTTTATTCAAATATGCTTGCATGCATAAAAATATTCTACATTTGCACCAAATTATATCTCTCTTTCACTCCCAATGCTCCATAGAGTTCATCCCATCCTTTATAAATTTTAGTTTTTGTTTAGTACTATTGTCATTTTTCCATTATGGCAAGCTTCTTCTAGCCACATAGGAATAGAAAATGTAATTGGATATAAATTTGAGGCCTCTTCTATTTTAGAAAGAGCATCATGTACTAAATTTTCCTTACCCTTTTTGCAGATTATCTCAAAATTAAAACTTTGCATTTTTCTCCTCATTTTTGTTAATCTTCCAATGAAATCCATAGCTTCAAAAAATACTTTATGCTATCATGGTATATCTTGACTTTAAAGTACCTCCGAGTGATATACTATCCCAATTTTTTATTGCATGTAATATTGCTTCCATTTATTTTTCATACGTAGATTTCACCAAATATTTTCTTTGAATTCCTTGCTTTTAAAAGCCAATGATATCCCTTATTGTGTTAATGTTATGTAAATTCCTTGTCCTAGTGCCTCACACTCTACTATGAATGTCGATGTTGGTGTAGAAGACATGACATCCATTAAAAGAGAGAATGCCAAAGTAGCCTCATCATTCCATATAAATGATATTTTCTTCAAGAGATTGTGAGTGGACTTGAAATGCATGCATATTCTTAAAAAATGATCAATAATATCATGTAAGTCTAAAAAATATTCTAAGAACCTTGATTTTCTTAGGAATAGGTCATTTTGTAATAGCTTGCATCTTTTGAGGCTCCAACTTCACTCCTTCATTTAGAACAATATGAACCAAATACTCGAATTCTTATTTCCCAAAAGCACATTTGGATATTTTTACATAAAAATGATTGTTCTCAATAATTTATATAACTTTTCCACATGTTTAATAGTGTGGTATTCCCATGATTTATTATAAATATGTGTATTATCAAAGAAAACCAACACAAATTTTATAAGATGGGATCAAACAAAATTGTTCTTAAGTCGAGCCCGCCGGACTTCAAATGGCGATAAACCATAATTCAAACCAAATTCGCATTCCAAAATAGCCTGCTGACGTCGGCCAATTTTGTGACGCGAAAACCAAATGAATTCCGCCCTAATATTTTTCGGGTCCGAAGTTGGGCTAGCGTATGGAGGGAGAGTTGTGATGTGAATTTCTTATCAAATTCACCCTAATCTTTTTCGGGTCCAGATTTCCACTGCGCGAGCAGCCCAAAAAAAGATCTGCTCCTATCCCTCTGTGACGAAACCATCGTACATGCTGACGTCATCAATCAGAACCCGCCACCCTTTTGAATTTGTAAATAAAACAAATTGCGTATGCGTCATTTTCATTGTTCCATGCACTAGCCAGTCTTCCATGCAACAAAATTCAAAAACCAACTGTTAACGCTTGCTGACCGTTACCTTGCTGAAGATAATTGAAGCCGAGTATTTCAGGGTTCTTCTGTCATAACCCGCGCCTGTTTAAACACGTTTCATTTCCCGTAAACAGGTATTTATTCCAATTCCCGACTAAAATCTATAAAAAATCTTGGTTTTAGTTTTAATTCTGCACTAAGGTCTGAAAAGAAGTTCATTTTGGTCTTTTTCGTTCCCAGAACTGCAATTATATTCCCAAAAATGGTAATTGTGCCCCTTTTCCACAAAAACCCCGAAATTCCATTTCTGAATCCACAAGAACCAGAAATGGAAGTTCCTGTAGCTCTGAATGTCATGCCCATCAATGCCTCTCACAAGGACTTGGATTATTTGCCTTTAGCCGATATGGATTTTCAAATTAAGGACTTGCGTCTTAGTGAGAATCCTCTTCGAATATTTTGCCGCTGCAGAGACAATTATTTGAATGGTTCTGACATATTTGGACTTTGGGAATCAAATATTCCTATGTACCTTCTCCCCTCAGTCCATATTTTTCCTGAGTTAATCCATTATTGCTATGCAAATTATGATCCCAACCAACGAGCAGTTTTATCCCCAAGTCAAAATTTCCTTTTCCCAATAACTTCTCAGTCCATAAATGAAATGCTACAATTCCAACCTAGTCAAGCTCTCACTCCCCTGTCCATGGTTGAATTACTTGAGAAATCTACTAATTTATCCCATGAAGAGTTAAACCGCCTATGCCAAACCTTCATGTTACCAGAGCATCAGCCTAAAAACCCTCCCCCTTATGGTTATACTTTCTTTACTGATGACGGTAGACTTATTTTAAACATGATATCTTCCATAATGTGCTTCAATACTAGTGAGTATGTTGATCAGTTAACCCTAGTATTGTTATCCATTTTTACCCCTGGAAAACCTCTTGCTGTCAAGTACGATTTTGCATCTTATATTGCTGACAAAATCCATGATCAGTTCATGAGATTTGAGAATGAGGGAGTATTTAAGTATTCTTCTGTCATATATCATCTCATGATTTACTTTCAGTCAGAAAATTTCCCTTTTTATGTTAAGAAACTTGATGCCAAAGGGAATCCTAGGTCAGTCATCTTTTGGTCTGCCATTACTCACAAATCTGATTCTCCTTATTCCTATAATGAGTTTTTCGACCTTTTTTTTCATCCTGCAACTACCTTGTTGACATGAGTCTCTCCTCCTAGAATTAACAATGAAATCAAGAAAATCCTTCAGCTCTCAAAGCATTACAAGATAGGTGACTGGTACCTATATAAAAACTACACAGAGATCAGGATATATGGATGTGAATTATGCCCATTCAAACTGCCCAAGTATGTCCCAATGAGACTCTTTGCATTAGAATATTTCAGGCAAATGAATAATTCAGATATAATTCATTTTTGCAATGCAAAGAAAAAGGCTCAACTCGGGATCAAGAGCCAATTAGGTCCCTTCATTTGTAACTCTAGGGAAGCTGGAAAGGAAGCCGAAAGGATTTTAGAAGACTATCTCAGACTACAAAAGAGTTTCTACTGGGTGCCTTATGATCCAAACAACTTTATCTGTGATAGAAGAATGAAAAATAAACTGTCACTATACATCCATCAAAGAAACCCAGAAATAGAACAATATGCTAATATGGATGAATGGACAGAAGGGACATTGGTTGAAAATGATAGTGAGCAGGTCAATGTTGAAAATGTAATGAAAGATCTTGAAAAGATACTTGACCTATAATCTTTTGGACAGGTGCAGGGATCTTCTTCAGCCAGGACTTTACAACAAAATTTGCAGGAGATTAGTACAGTAGCAGTAGAATCTAAAGGAAAAGAAAAGGAGCCTGATATACAAATAATTGAAAAATTCATAATGACAGAGCAACCAGAGGCTTCTAAAGAACAAGGTCAAGGATAAATTCCTCCTACTCAGATCAGTGAGCCAGAAATTTCTATTTTACAAACTCCTCTGAATATAGAAAAGGGAAAAAAGAGAGAGGCTGAAACAACTACTCCTATTGGTGGCTCTTCTGAATAGCAAGATGTTAAAAGGCAGAAATTAACTCCCCTTCCAGAAGATGAATCATTTCAGGAAATCCCTGATAGCCAGGGAAGAGAAGACAGTCAGCAAATAGATACAGGTAGTGGGACATCCACTAATTTTCAAAAACAGGGAATAAAGAGGCAACAAAGTGTAGAAATATCTTCTTTCAAAGCTCCAGTAAAAATTGCCTAGGACATCAAAAGAACATTCATCAATATAAAGGCCAGGAACGATCCACTTAGACTTCAAGTGTACAACCGATTTTTGAAGATGGCTCCAAAAAATCAAGAAAGATTGATGTCAGCTTATGACATCCAACAGGGTAAGATGTTAATGAGCCATTTGAAGCCCAAGGTGTAGCAGCCTCACACAGCTGCAGATTACGTTAGAAATAATTTTGAAGTCTTAGCAAAGGATATCCATCCTTTAGATCAAATTGAGCTACACAAGCAAACAGGTGAGATGATTTATTCTACTCTGACAGATAAATCAATGATGACCCATAAGTTGCAGGATTCTTTGGATAATACTAATACACAGTTGCAGCTTGAAAAAGCCTCCTCCCAGGCGAAGGATAATAGAATCAAAACTTTAGAGGAAATAATCATTGGTTTGGGTCATAATCCTAAAGATGTGAAAGGTATTGAAGCTTTGATCAAGAGAAAATATGATGATATTGCAGCTCTGAGAAAACAATTAAAGTTACTGGCCTCAAGACATCCACAGACTGCAGAAATCATCAAACAAAATTCTGAGGAAGAACTAATAGATTTTATCTTAAAATTGAATGAGCAACTTACTGCAACTAAAAAAGAGCTTGACAATGCATTAAAAGATAAGCAGGAAAATATTCTAGTATCTACAGTAGGAGTAGTGATAGGTACAGCAAAAACAGGTCAGCCAGCAGAATTATCATAGAGCAACACTGCAAATTTGAACACTGATGAATTAAAAAATTCAATGGAAGATATGAACATTCAGGCCATAGAGCTTCACAAAACAAAGGAACAATTGGCCACTCTAGAACATAAATATGATCTTTCAAAAATGAGTGTTGCTGATAAAACAAGAGAAGACTTGAACAAATTAGAAAAAACAGTCAAAGCATTGGAAAAGGATCTCACATTGGAGAAACCTTTAAAAGAAATAAATGAAATTCTTTGGGATAATATCATTCAATCAATAAAGGATGTTTGGTCCTCAATTCAAATAATGGATGAACATAATAACTTAGTTAAATTGGCTTTGGATGAGATTGAGAGATCAAGACAAGAGTTGGGAAATATGCCAGAAGAGGCCAATAGACTTATACATTTTTTGAATACTCGGACTAAGAATCAACTTGCAGAAATTGGTATTCAGGACAGGACCGGAACAATTCTGGAAATAAAGAGAGTTTTTACTAAAAGAACTCTGGTACATAATTTAGAACGAAGGTGCTCAGATATGCAAGAAGAAATCATTGCCTTCAGAGAAAGATTGAATATTTTGTTAAATAGAGGATTGCCCGGTCCTATAGTTGCAGAAGATAAGCTAATGGACCTTGATAGTTATGTTGAAAAATTGGACAAATATGCTGATAATCAAGCTAGTTCTTCAACCAATTCATCAACAGCAGCATTGCCTACAGGGAAAAACCTTCATGACAGATTGGAGAATTTATTTTATCTTGAGCATGAAGTAAATCATTTGTTCCCAAATCAGCCTAATTTCTTCAGATATACTGAGGCTGATGAAACGCTAAGAAAGTTGCAAAGGACCAGAGTGCCAGAAGTTCAATGGTGGGAAGAAATGATGGAACTTTTGTAAAAAATTATCCTTACATAAATTTTTTCCTATTTACCACAGTATATCATGATAAAAAGGATAAAAGGATGAACAAAGGTGAAAGAGTATCAGAGCAGTTAAAGAGGTCAAACAGTAGACGTTAAAGAGTATCAGATTGTCGATAATCTCCATGTGGACCGTTACTGGGTTTTATATCAAGTCCCTGTATGTGACATGGGGTATTTTTCTATCACTGTTTGGGGTGGTACTTCCACATTTTTGGATGGATATTTGGGTTCCAATCTTCAGATGTAAAAATTTAATGACTTCATGCACTGTTTTACTTCATATAATATATTCAAAACAACGTTTTTTCTCTTGTGAAAAAAAAATGATTAATGTTTATCACTCTACCTTCAAAACTAGCGATGCTGGTCTATGTTGCTGGTTTATTGATATGGTCTCATGGTCTTTTTATATTTGGGACATATCACACTCCTCACATGATTAGTGTTTTTCTATGTTCAAGGATTTTGGGTACTTTAATTTGTATTTGGAACAATGGACGTCGGTACTCTATCTATTGTTTTACTATTCTACATACTGCTATTTAACTTTCTTATAGATGCATTGGGCATATTTGGATGCTTTCTCAGATTTGTCGATAATCTCCATGTGGACCGTTACTGGGTTTTATATCAAGTCCCTGTATGTGACATGGGGTATTTTTCTATCACTGTCTGGGGTGGGACTTCCACTTTTCTGGATGGATATTTGGGTTCCAATCTTCAGATGTGAAAATGTAATGACTTCATGGGCTGTTTTACTTCATATAATATATTCAAAACAATGTTTTTTCTCTTGTGAAAAAAAAATGATTAATGTTTATCACTCTGCCTTCAAAACTAGCGATGTTGGTTTATTGATATGGTCTGATGGTCTTTTTATATTTTGGACATATCCCACTCCTCACATGATTAGCGTTTTTCTCTGTTCAAGGATTTTGGGTACTTTAATTTGTATTTGGAACAATGGATGTCGGTACTCTATATGTTGCTTTACTATTTTACATACTGCTATTTCACTTTCTTATAGATGCCTCGGGCATATTTGGATGCTTTCTCAGATTGTCGATAATCTCCATGTGGACCGTTACTGGGTTTTATATCAAGTCCCTGTATGTGACATGGGGTATTTTTCTATCACTGTCTGGGGTGGGACTTCCACTTTTCTGGATGGATATTTGGGTTCAAATCTTCAGATGTGAAAATGTAATGACTTCATGGACTGTTTTACTTCATATAATATATTCAAAACAGCTTTTTTCCTCTTTTAAAGTTTCATTTTTTTTTTTTTAAATTGAACCTGTCGTCGCAATTCCGACGCCTTGTAAGCGTCGGAATTGCGACAGACTAGAAACGTCAGAAGAGTGACAGTATAAACACGTCGGAAGAGCGACGTTCAAAATGTCGGACCACATTTCGTCGTAATTGTGACAGTTTACAGACGTCGGAAGAGCGACGTTCAAAACATCGGACCACATTTCGTCATAATTGTGACAGTTTACAGACGTCGGAAGAGCGACGTTCTAAACATCGGACCACATTTCGTTAGAAGTGCGACAGTTTACAAAGGTCGGAAGTGCAACGGATTGGGAAACATCGGAAGAGTGACGCTTGTTTGGAAGCGACAGAAAAAGTGTCGATAGTGCGACACTTTTTAATTGCGTTGGAACTGCGACGGTACGGTAAACCATGTTTTGGCTGCCCTCGAATTGTCGCTCTTGCGACGACTATGTGTCGGAATAGCGACGAATTGGCCGTCGGAATTTTCGCCAAATTTTCTAATGTATTAACATGTGTGAACAAGTGGAATTGAAACTAGTGAAATGAATCACATAGGATTTTTTGGATGGGTGACCTCTTTGGAGGTCCTGGTTACCTGGTGCAAACCCCGGAAGTGATGATTGACGCTATGTGATTCATTTCACTAGTTTCAATTCCACTTCTTCACCCCTGTGAGCATCACCAAAGGCAATGAGTGCAAAGTGGATTATTCAAAAATCATGAGAAATTAGTCAGTTGCAACTACCTGTCATGGAAATGGTCATAGATGAATGACTTACTTAACTCAATTGAATCCCAAAAATGATATCTAATATAACGCACTGGGGAAACCCCTTATACTTACATTTTAAATAATAAAAAGACACATTCCCACTGAATTTATATTTTCCATAAATTTCAACCCAAAACTTCAAAATATAAAAAGTTAAACAACACAATAAAAACACTATAATAATAAAAAAAACAATGAAATATCCCTCAAAATATAAATAGTTAAACAGAAAAATAAAAGCACTCTCTAATAAAATAAAAACAATGAAATATCCCTTAAATTAGAAAAAACAAAATTATTATCGAAAAAAAAATTCACGTGACACATTGTGTCTTTCTCGTGGCCTCATTCTTGTTGTCTCATTAATACACACATTGTCGTTTTTACTCATGCAATTTTTTTTTCTTTTTTTAAGGTTCATTAGATTCAGTGATACTTTGCATGATTTTAGCATTAACAAAGTGTTCGTCCTTCAAGTATCCACCTCGTCAATTTTGGTGAACCATCAATATCAATATCCAATATTCACTTTATTAGACATCGATATTGTGACAATTGCCTTAAGTGTTAACTAATGGTTATGTTATGCTTGCTAAGACACTAAGACATTTATTTGTTATTTTTATTTGTAAATAGTACATTATAAACATAAATTAATTTTGATTAAATAAAATTAGTTATGGAAGTGATTTCCATAAAAAATAATAATAGACTGATCATAAAAGTATTTCAAGAAATGAGAGTTAGTTGAACAGAAATAGTTCAAATAGTTACCCCAACCTTTGAGGATAAAGGCATATCTCAGAGAGGAAGAGGGGTTCTATTTGGTAACTGGATGTAGGAAATTGGAGAGAAGAATTCCCAAGCTGGTGGTGATCAGTGGAATTACTCATATTCTTGAGAATTGCCTAGAATTAGAAGACTGAACCAGATTGTCCTAAGCTCTCTTCCAGAATCTGTGTCAACTCACATAGCTCAGACTTGGAGCAACGGGGAGAGATGAAGACATAATTTCTTCTCTCGGGGCAGGGAGGACAACACTAGTTAGGAATTGAAAGACATATAAGTTTATCTATCACTTGAAATCTTAGTTTAGTTTATGAAAGATATTAACAGTTTTTATGTAATGAATCTGTAGTAGATACAATACTTTATTATGGAAAGAGAAATTTATATGTATGTTTTGTTTTACAAACAAGCTGGAAAGATGGAAGTAAACTCAACACTAATAATTGTATGATGGATAACTGTTAACATAGATCCTTCAAGGCGAAGGCTCCGTGTTGGTTGTTCTCTATATCTATGATAAAAACATAAATAGAATGGTCCGGCCATTTCATTTCTAAAAAAACATAAAGAAGAGAAAAAATATGGATAGAGAATGAGTATTCTATAGCTAACAATATAGCGGGATAAGACTCTATAAATGCCGAACTTTATAAAAATAGAAAGTTGTAGAGGGCATCGTACTAAGAATTTAGATACAGTAATAGAACCATGCAGAAAAACACAACTAAAACTTAAGAACTATGATTAAAGGTGATTTCTTCTAAATTTAAAATATATCTATCAAAATGGTATAATAAAAAACACTAAACCTTGGTGTGGAAGGAAATAATAATGTTTTATACATTTCTAACCCTGACATTTAATGAAATGAATCACATAAAACTCTTTCTTGATTCATAAGTATAGCAACAGTAATGCTAAACACTAATAGAACTAAATAAAGGTAAGACACATTAGCAATTCCAGAACGAAGCTTTATCTTAACATAACAAAAGCAAGTTCCATTATATAATATATTTTTGTGAAATCTAGAAATATTATATTCAACACTAAAAAACCCCATTAATCCAAAGATAATAGTAAGAGAGTAAATATATAGAGCAACGTTGGGGTGACAGCTCTCATATCAGTTTTTCTACAGACAAAACAATATGGTACAATAAGGCAACCATAGATGCGAAATGATTAACTCAATTACAAAACAAGAATTTAGTTCATGAAATGTTCCATTTAAAAATATGACTCACACTGTGCATGCCTCACCCAGTAAGGAAAAACTCGTTACAAAACTACAGTCTAAACCTTGAGGTTTCCTAGGACATAATCTCAGACCCAGATGTAAACACACATGAACGTGAGTTTAAGAAGGAAAAAAATGTACGTCCCTGACATACATAAGCAACTATGACATGTCTACAATGGGAATAATTCGTGGAATGAAGATCCAAAAGCTACAGTAACCAGAACAAGATGGGAAAAATCTGTTGAGAGCTGGAAACACATGTAACTTCAAGGTCCTGTGACCAAATTATAACAGAGAAAAGTACCTATTGGAGAAGGTTTGGGAATATTAGAAAATTTAACAATCGAGGCTTAATGAAAAACCCTCGCTACAACACCAGACCCAAAAATTACCTACGTGAATAAATTGAAGGAAGTTAAATAAATAAAATTTCAAACACCCAAACGCTAAAGGAGAAATAAATTCAAGTAATGGGGTAACCTTACCTATGAGAAACATTTCTAGAAGTAGAAAGTACAACCTGAAAGAGGAATCAACATAAATTATGGTCATAATAACTATATAGGTCTTGAAACACAGGCTACATAATTCAAAGTAATAGACATTGTTGGTAAGGGTTTTACTGAGTATTTCATCCGTAGCATCTCGGATGCTGAGGGAATTCCATCTAAGGGAAGGATTTTGATGCATTGTTGCAACCCTTATCAAGATGAGGAACATATCTTAGAAGCAACGAGACTGGGCATTAGAGGAAATGACATTTAGGAAATTTCAACACAATATATACAATCTATCATGTTAAGCCTTCCTTACTATAAATAATTCTAGTAATCCCACAGAAAAAAATGAAGCTTCACTTACCAGATGATTTGAAAGATGAAAACATCATCGACGCTGAGTAGTATCTTGTTGGGGGATTGGCACAGAGACCGCAAGGCTCTCTGGTGGAGTGCTGAGGACAAGCGCCGAATGGAAAACAAATGTTAGAGGAAGGAGGTCGATACCTTAGGTTTTCGAACCCTAAACCAAAATAACTGTGGGATCCTGATGCAATCAGATCGACGGTGAAGGGGACAGTCCAGTTGTCCGCCATAAAGTTAAATGTCAGCAACAAGGGCAACCTTTCAAAAAAAAAAACAAATCATTTGCAAGATCTCACTAAAGTAATAAGGTTGAGCATAAATATCATAATAATTAAAATCAATTAATAGTTTGATAAATGAAAGGTACATGATAGAAGAAGCTGAGGGGATGGATATCACATTTGAAACCAAATTGATTTGATGCCAGATGATTCAACTCGTGTCGTGTGAAATGTTTAATTCTTTGTTGTATATAGGGTAAAATTTTAATATCTGAAATACTTACATTTCTCAGGTAGAGTGAGTTTGTATGAAGGTTAAGAGGAGAATCATATACTTATGGGTAAAATTAATTATATTGAAGTTAAAACTATGTAATCTAAGAAAAAAAATTGAGTATATTGATGTATGTTAAAAGTGGTATCAAAGCAGTGTTCAGATGCTGGGAACCTATGGGTCACCTAATATGAAAATTGTGTGTAAATGGTGCACAACTAAGAAATTATAATAAGAGATGATATGATAAGGGGGTCAATGCAACAACCAGTTCAGAACACTGGGGAGTCTATACCCCAACCATGATCAGAAATGAATCCTGAGATGTGGATTGAGTGGAGTGTGAATCAACACCAGCAAACAAGTATATTGTTGGAGGAACAAAAACACCAAAATAGAATTTTGTTAAATATAGTGTAGAAGCTACAGGAAGAATTGGTCCAAGTTTGGAGTGATAATGAGTGCTTGATGCAAGATCAAGAAAGAATACTCAAGAGCCTTTCCGATAAATAGAATCAGGGAGTGGTACAACCTAGTCCTGATAGAGACATGTAGGAAAGAAATGAACAACAAGCAAGGGACAACATCACTGACATAATGGAAAGAATTCAATCGCAACGAAGTAATAAAAATAGAAATTACAATGAGGTTGAGTAGGGTAATTTGTCAGAATAGAAAGAAGTTAAGAAGTAGAGAGTGGAGCTGCAAGGAAAGTTTTGAAAGATAAAACCACCTAAGTTTGATGGAGAAGTAGAACAGGTGGTTGAGGAATGGTTAATAAATATGAAAAATTATTTTCAAGTATACAAATATAGCAGCAAGCTTAAAGCCAGATTGGTCATCTGTCAGTTGAGGGAAAAGACCACATTATGGTGGGAGCATGTTAAGAATGTCTGCACCATAGAAGATCAGGACATGACTTGGGATTCATTACAAAAATATTTTAGAGACAAGTGCTTGAATGAGCGCTTCTATGATGAAAAATATAGATATTTTCACAATATAAAACTAGGACAATTGACGATGGATGAATACATAACCAAGCTCACTTCTTTACTTCGCTATATTCCTTATATAAGGGACAAAAAGGCTAAAGTTCAGTGGTTCTTGAGTAGTTTTCCGACTCACATGAAGGAAAAAATTAATTTTGTGAATCCCAGAACCATAGACGAGGCAATTCAGAAGGCAATAATGTGTTATCAACAATCTAAGGCAAAAGAAGAGTTGGGTAAAAGCTGGCAGTCAAAGAAAGAACATAATGGCAGTTTAAACATCAAGAAAAACAGAATCAGTAATTTCAAGAATACTACTAGAAGCTCAAGAAGAAAATAGTTTGGCAGAAACCATGAAAGGATCCGGTGGCCTGTGGAGGATAAACCCACGAAAGCCTCTAGTAAGCGAGACCAAGCAAAAAATTAGAAACCACCTCTACCATGCTGGCAGTGTGGTGAGGCTCACTACTATAGGAATTGTCCATAATGAGGAATGAGCGAGGTGGTTACCAATTTACAAGAAGCTTCTACAGTGGGGGATTTAGCCAGAAATATACCCAAAATTAACACAACATTGAAATATCGTCAGGAAAATTACCAACCAACGATGATAGGGTTGGAAGGTAAGCTAATCTCTCAACCTGTTTCTATTTTGGTAGACCCAGGTGCAAGTTTAAGCTACGTAAGTCACAAATTAGTAGAAATATGTAAATTGAAAAGTAAAAAGTTCAGAAATCCATGGCTAGTATAGTTAGCCATGGGAGAAAAGAGAAACTTTTGTGCCAAAATTCCAAATTGTACACTGGAAATTACTGAACAACAACTAACTGTAGACCTGGATATATTACCCCTAGGATCCTACGATGAGCTACTTGGCATGGATTGGTTGGAGAAGCACTGGACGTTAGTGGATTGTAAGGAAAATGTTATATATTACAGAATGCAAGATGGAGCTCGTAAGGAGATTCAAGGTATAAGGAAACCCCTACAGCTACATCCTATTACAGCCTCTCAAATGAGTAAGTGCATGAGGAAAGGATTCTAGTTATATGCCCTTGAAGTGGGTTTTAATAATTCCAAATAAAAGACTCCGATGATGGAAAACATTCTAATAGTGCAATATTTTATGGACGTATTTCCAGAAGAAATACAAGGCTTACCACCGAGAAGGGACATTTATTTTACTATAGAGTTAATCCCAGGAGCCTCACTGATTTGAAGGGCACCATACCGAATGAGCGTACCAGAATTGACCGAATTGAATACACAGTTACAAGAACTATTGGATAAAGGGTATATCAAACCAAGTGTATCCCCTTGGGGAGCACCAGTGTCAATTGTAAAGAAGAAATAAGAAACCATGCGAATGTGCATGGATTATTGACAACTCAATAAGTTGACTGTAAAAAATAAATAACCTCTACCGCGGATTGATGATCTATTTCATCAGGTGAAGAGAGCTACCATATTTTCAAAGATAGATTTAAGGTTGGGATACCATCAGATCCAGATAAAATAAGAAGACATATACAAAACTACTTTCCGTACCAAATGCGGGCACTACGAATTTGTATTGTTACCATTCAGATTGACTAATGCACCAACAACCTTTATGAGGCTGATGCATGGTATATTTCACCCCTTTCTCAATAATTTTGTGTTGATATTTATTGATGACATCTTAGTTTATTCCAAGAATGTTTAACAGCATAAAGAGCACTTACAAATAGTGTTGGAGATGTTACAGAAGCACCAACTATATGCTAATTTTAGCAAGTGTGATTTCTTCAAGGAAGAAATACAATACCCTTGGCACATTATTTCTACTGAGGGAATCACAGTTGAATCAGAGAAAATTAGGATGATTATGGAATGGAAGGTACCCAAAAATGTGGCAAATATCCGATCCTTTATGGCTTTGGTCAGTTATTACCGATGGTTCATTGAAGGATTCTCAAAAATTTACTTTCCAATTACTTCCTTACAAAGGAAGGGAAAAATATTTAAATAGAAAAAGGAATGTCAAAATTTTTTTGAAAAGTTAAAAATTTTATTGACTACAACTCCAGTGTTAAGAGTAGCTGATACCAATAAAGAGTTTGAAGTCTCCACAGATGCATGTAAAAAAGTAGGGGAAATTATGTCACAAGAGGGTAAAGTAGTTGCCTATGAGTCACGGAAGCTAAAAGAGCATGAACAACGATACTTTGCTGATGACATAGAGGTGACAACAGTAGTGTACGCCCTCCGAGTATAGAGGCAGTACTTGCTTGGAAAGGGATTTGTAATCAAAACTGATCATAGCATCCTAACCAGTTATTTTAAGAAAGCTAATCTTAATTCTCGCTAGGCAAGATGGAATTCTTTCATAAGCGAGTTTGACATTGATATGCAGCATGCGAAGGGTAAGGAAAATAGAGTAGCAGATGTATTGAGTAGAAATTTGCATGGTGTTTATGAATTGTACTAGAATTAGATTGAATGCAAGTTCCTGGAACAAATAAAAATAGAAGCTAAGAAAGATCTTGAATACCAGTTTATGCGGTAACAAGTAGAGGAGACTAGAAAACAAGAAAAAGTTGTTGATTATGGAATTAACAAGGATCAATTGTTAATTTTCAAAGAGAGGATTTATGTTTGAAATCGAATGGAATTGAAGTAACTGATCCCAAATTAATACCACCAGAGTAACTATTATAGACATCTTGGGTATCAAAAATGATAACCGTAATTAGGAAGAACTACTTTTGGCCAGGTATGTGAAGAGATATTGCAGAATATTTGTATATATGTTTTGAGTGTTAGTAGGTAAAGGTGGAGCATCGACATCTAGCTGGATTAATGTAACCCATACCAGTACCTGAGTGGAAATGGGAGGTAATATCCATAGACTTCATTACTAGGTTACCAAAGTCAAATAAGCGCAATTACTCCATTACGGTCGTAGTGGACCGATTAAGTAAAGTGGCACATTTCATACTAGTACAGTCCACTTATAAAACAATGCAAATAGAAGATATCTTTATGACAAATTGTTTTAGGTTGCATGGAATTCCAAAAACTATCATATTTGATAGGGATGTGAAGTTTACTTCAGCATTCTGGAAAATATTATTTACGGGTTTTGGAACCCAAATTAATTTCATTACTACCTACCACCCACAGACTGATGGAAAAACTGAGAGGGTGAATTAGATCTTCGAGGATATGTTACGCGTGTACATAATGCAACAACAAACCAGGTGGGAAAAATATCTACACCTAGTAGGATTTGCATACAACAATGATTATCAGGAGTCCCATAAGATGAGTTCGTTCGAAGCATTATACAGACAACAATTTCAAACTCCTATTAACTGGAGTAGTCCAGAAACCAAGTTAATGCTTGAATCATAAATGCTATCTTAGATGGAGGCAAAAGTAAGAAAGATCAGACAAAATTTGAAAGCAGCTCAAGATCGACAAAAAGTGTATGCACATAAAAAAAGGACGTATCGTGAGTTTGATGTGGAAGATGATGTGTATGTAAGGATCAAACCAAGGAAGAGAAATTTAAGGTGGACCTCTTGTGCCAAATTGGCTCCGAGGTTTTGTGGGCCTTTCCAAATATTGGAGAGGGTAGTACTTGTGGCTTATCGATTGGCTCTGGCTAGTCATATTTGTGTACACAATGTCTTTCATGTATCGTTACTTAAGTGATACCAACATGAACCAAAGCATGTAATCCACTGGAAAATCATTTAGGTAGGATATGAATACAAAACATGATTATAAATATTGAAGTTTATGAGAAAATTAATTCAAATTTTGCTGACTACAGGTCAAACTAGATGATGAGTTCCTGGTTGAGCCTTAGTGTATAATCGATTGGGGATAAGTCATGCTCCGTAGGTGAGCCATCACCCAGGTTAAGGTGAGGTGGAAGCACGTCGGCCTGGATGAAGCCACCCAGGAAGATGAAGGTTTTGTTCAGGATGCTTACCCAAAATTTTTTGTTGAGTTTAAATGAAACACCGAGGATGGTGTTTACTTCCAAGGGAAAGTTGTGACAACTCGCTTAAGTGCTAACTAATGATTATGTTATGTTTTTTAATACATTAATACATTTATTTGTTATTTTTATTTGGAAATAGTATATTATGAACATAAATTAATTTTGATTAAATAAAATTAATTATGGAAGTGATTTCCATAAAAAATAATAATATACTGATGGTAAAAGTATTTCAAGAACTGAGCGTTAGTTGAACAGAAACAGTTCAAATAGTTACCCCAACCTTTGAGGATAAAGTCATATCTCAATGAGGAAGAGGGATTTTGTTCAGTAACTAGAGGTAGGAAATTGGAGAGAAGAATTCCCGAGCTGGTGGTGACCAGTGAACTTACTTAGATTCCTGAGAGTTGCCCGAAATTAGAAGACTAGACCTGAATGTCCCGAGGTCTCTTCCAGAATCTCTTTCAACTCACATAGCTTCGACTTGGAGCATGGGGGAGATATGAGGACGTTATTGCCTTTGTCGAGGTAGGGATGATAGCATCAGTAAGGAATTGAAAGACAGATAAGTTTATCTATAACTAGAAATATTAGTTTAGTTTATGAAATATATTAACAGTTTGTATGTAGTGAATATGTAGTAGTTACAATACTTTATTATGGAAAGATAAATTTCTATGTATGTTTTTTTTTACAAACAAGCTGGTGAGATAGAGTTAAACTCAACACTAATAACCGTATGACGGAGAACCGTTAACATAAAGACCGCAAGGTCAAGGTTCCGTGTTGGTTTTTCTTTATATCTATGATAAAAACATAGATATAATGGTTCGGCCATTTCATTGCTAAAACAACAGAAAGAAAAGAGAACATATTGATAGAGGAGTATTATGTAGTTAACAGTATAGCAAGATAAGACTGCATGAATACTAAACTTTAGAAAAACAAAAAGCTCTAGAGGGCATCGTACTGAGAATTTAGATACAGTAATAAAGCCATGCAGAACAATACAACTAAAAGTCAAGAACTGCAATTAAATATTATTGCTTCTAAATTTAAAATATATCTGTCAAAATAGTACAAGAAAGAAGACTAAACCTTGGTGTGGAAGGAAATAATAATTTTCTATACATTTCTAACCTTGACATTTAAATAAATGAATTAAAGAAAACTCTTTCTTGATTCATAATTATAGCAACAATAATGTTAAGCAGTGACAGAACTAAATATAGATAGGCATATTAACAATTACAGAACGAAGCTTTATCTTGAACATAGAAAAACTAAGTTCCACTATATAATATATTTTTGTGAAATCTAGAAATATTATATTCAACACTTTAAAAACTGAGTAGTCCAAATATAACAGTAAGACAGTAAATATATAGCGCAACAATGGGGTAACAACTCTCATCTCAGTTTTTCTATAGACAAAACAATATGGTACAATAAGGTAATCATAGATTTGAAATGATTAACTAATAATTACAAAACAAGAATTCAATTCATGCAATGTTTCATTTTAAACTATGACTCACACTGAGCGCGCCTCACCCAGTGAGGAAAAACTTGTTACAAAAATATAGTCTAAGCCTTGAGGTTTCGAAGGACATAAGATGAGACCCAGATTTAAACACGCATGAATGTGAGTTTAAGAAGGAAAATAAACATACACCCTTGTCATACATAAGCAACTATGACATGTGTAGAATGGGAACAATTCGTGGAATGAAGTTCCAAAAGCTACAGTAACCAGAACAAGATGGGAAAAATCCGTTGAGAGCCAGAAACACCTGTAACTTCAAGGTCCCGTGACCAAATCATAAGAAGAGAAAAGTACCCTTTTGGGAAGGTTAGAAAGTTTAACAAGCCAAGCTTAATGAAAAACCCTTGTTGCAACGCCAGACTCATAAATTACCTGTTCGAATAAATCAAAGGAAGTTAAATAAATAATTTGCAAACACCTAAACTCTAAAGGAGAAATTGATTCAAATAATGGGGTAACCTTACATGTGAGAAAATTTTCCAGAAGAAGAAAGTATAACCTTATAAGAGGAACCAACAAAAATGATGGTCAAAATAACTATATAGGTCTTGAAACATGGGCTACATAATTCAAAGTAATAGATGCTGCTAGTAAGGGTTTTACCGAGGCTTTCGTCTATAGTAGCTCAGATGCTAAGGAAATTACATCTGAAGGAAGGATTTTGATGCATCGTTGTAGCCCTTGTCAAGATGAGGACTAGATCTAAGAAGCAACGAGACTGGGTAATAGAGGAAATGCCGTTTATGAAATTTCAAAACCAAATCTACAATCACGATCGATCATGTTAAAAATTCCTTACTGGAAATAATTCCAGTAATCCCACATCAAAAAAATGAAGGTTCACTTACCGGATGATTTGAAAGATGAAAACCTCATCGACGCTGAGTAGTATCCTGTTGGGGGATTGGCACAAAGACTGCAAGGCTCTCTGGAGGAGTGCTAAGGTTAAGCGTCGAATGAAAAAGAATTGTTAGAAGAAGGAGGTCGATACCTTAGGTTTTGGACCCCTAAACCAAAACAGCCGTGGGATCCTGATGCAATCAAATTGATGGTGACGGGGGACATTCCAGCTGTCCGCCAGAAAGATATATGTCGACAAAAAGAGCGGACTTTCCAAAAAAAGAACAAATCATATGCAAGATATCACTATAGTGATAAGGTTGAGCATAAAGATCATAATAATTAAAATCAATGAATACTTTGATAAATTAAAGATACAAGATAGCAGAAATTGAGGGGATGGATATCACATTTCAAACCAAATTTATTTGTTTTCAGATCATTCACCTTGTGCTGTGGGAAACATTTAATTATTTTTTGTATATAGAGAAAAATTTTAATATGTGAAATACTTATTTTTCTCAGGTAGAGTGAGTTTGTATGAAGGTTAAGAGGAGACTCATATACTTAGGGGTAAATTTGATTATATTGAAGTTAAAACTATGTAATGTAAAAAAAAAATTGAGTATGTTGATGTATGTTACCTATATCATGGCTTTGGACTTTTCGATGACCATTATTAATATCTCTGTTCTGCGTACTTTACATTGGTACCATTTTTGGAGTCAATATAATATTCATAATTTTAATAATATTAATTTTAAGATTTAACATAATTTTTTTGGTTTTTAATATTAACTAGTGTTATATAATAGTTATGTGTTATATAATAGTTAGTAATTATTTAGTAATTATTGCCTGTTTTAAATGATTTAAATATAAACATATTAAAAATAATTATTAATTAATTATTTTAAAATTTATTAAATATAAATATTTTATTAAAATAAAATAATGTATATCAACATATAAAATATAGAGATCAACTATTGTGTTGTGGTATATAGGCACGCATATTTTGAGTTGTAATATTATTTTATAGCACAAAACACATACACACACACCAGATTGAATTTTTCATTGTGTAGAGTGAATTTTTATATGCATTACTCAAATTGTAATATCCAGTGGCAAATCTTGTAAAAAATTATTTTTTGTAAGTAATAAGTAAACTATTTTATTTATGGGCGAGGTGAAGGTTGAATAATTATTAAAAGGAAACATTTGTTTAATATATTAAATGTATATATTCTTTATGCACTTAGCCATAAAGTCACGTTGGGAAGTGATGCTGACAAAGTTTTCATTCCAAGTAGTTGGAAATAATTATGGGTAAGGAATTTGCATCCCCTCACTTTTGATAATATCCCTTCCAACATCTAAAAACCAGCTGCAACATTTTATCAATCTATGTAGAATACTCTCCTCTCAAACAATTGACTGCTCAAATCCCTTCACCTCCTCGTAACATCTGGTCTTCCTTACCAATGGTTTTTCTTAATGGGGCCTCTTATTTTGACTCATGCCGATGTGGCATGGTTATATACCTAAGTCCTTAGAGATCGACACGTTCCATTGGAACTATGGTATTGGAACTGATTCATGAACATAACTCTTTGCTCTCTGGGGGTCCTCTTCTGTGCATTTTGGCTTGAAATATCAACGTTTTGCAGGTTTGAGTCTATGGGTGCCAAGATCAATAAGTGGGCTGAAGTAGTTTTTGAAAGCTTTTGAGCAGGGGGAGTACCTTGTAGGGGTTTTCCAACCTTCATATCTTATCTTCAGAAGTTGTGACATCATGGTGCATCTCGTGTTTCTCTTTTCTCATTATGTCTTCTTAAGGAACACTTTCTTTAGTACTTCAATGTGGAATTGATATACTTGTTATGCTCATTTTCAGATGGAGTACAAGGTCTTGATGTGAGAGCCCTTTTCTTATTGATTTTTTAATGAATCACTGTAGATTTCCATTCTTTTTAGAGTGAGAGTTATTTGCAGGAGAATGTTTCCTTGAAGGGGAAACTAGCCACTCATACTGTCAACATACTTTATGTACTCTTTATCATCTAAATATATGGAGAAATATAGCTATGTTATCAGCTTCATAGATGTATTTAATGCAGGGTGAACTCCGTCACAAAACTGTGTGTTGTCTCTCTTCACGATTTCCTTTATGAGTTAAATGGTGATATGCTTCTTATTTAAATTTTACATAAAAAATAAATCATTATCTTGGAAGAGACCATAAAAATTGTGTTTACATAAGCCCCATTTTTACTCTCAAAGTGTTAGAGGACAATGAATTTTTAGGAAGGAGAAGTTCTCCAATTTCATATCAACCAACACCCAAATTTCCTTTACATAACTGGCATACAACTTCACTTTGACACCCTATCCTTTTAGAATCACTATGAAGGGTTACCAATAGTTATATTCCCATAATAATTTTAACCAATTGCTTATTTCTAGTCCAGAAATTTCTTGAAAATTTGGCCAAACCTCATTTCCGGGTGCATTAACCTTTTTCCTTACATAAATGCTTGGTAGAAAAACCTACCACTGTCCTCTCCTCCTCCAAATGGAGCTCAACATGATTAATGAAAGGATATATAGTTGCATGCTTCTACATTCATTAGGGTGGTCATGCCACCCCTTCCATTTAATGATATCACATCTGCAGGATGGCATGTGCAAACTCGAGGAAACCAATCTCCTTGGAACACAACACCATCAGGGATATTTTGTGTCAAATTTATCTCAAGTATAACAAAGATATGTTGGAATCGAAAGTTTAAGTTGTGTAATCTACACAATATAAGTTCCCAATAGGACTTTTTGATTTGTTTAATCCAAAATTCACTTTAAACAATGAAAAAATACACATGTTGCATGTGTTTGTCTATATACCTATATAGTACCATGGATCATCCAAGTTTTGTATCGTAAGAGAGATTTGTACCTTTCAAATTGTTTATCTCTCTTAATTCTTGTTATATTCTTGCTTAAGATGAATTTATACTTGTTAATTATATTATTATTATTATTATTGTTATGAAAATAATTAATATATAAATTAAACTATATGCATTCAAAAAATCATGCAGCAAGATTCTTAACCATGCAAATTCACCCCCCCCCTCTTTACCATATAGATCCTTCACTTATAAATAGGGTTATTAACTATGTCTCTTGCTAATACCATAGTTTATCAATACCACATGTTCAAAAAAGCATAAATCACTACTATATGCATTCAAGAAATAATGTAGCAAGGTTTTTAAACATGCAAATTCACCTCCCTCTTTCCCATATAGATCCTTCACTTATTAATAGGGTTATCAACAAAGTCTCTTTCTAATACCATAGTTTATCAATACCACATGTTCAAAAAATCATAAATCACTTCATATGACACTCTATTGTAAGAGAGATTTGCACCTTCACATTTGTTTATCTCTCTTAATGCTTGTTATATTCATGCTTAAGATGGATTTATAATATTTAATTAAATTATTATTATTATGAAAATAATTAATATATAAATTAAACTATATGCATTTAAAAAATAATGCATCAAGATTCTTAACCATGAAAATTCACCCCCCTCTTAACCATACAGATCCTTCAAATATAAATAGGGTTATTAACAATGTCTTGTGGTGTTGTGAAACCAGCTCCAAAAGTAGAAGAAAAGAGATATCAACGCCATAGAAATAAGCCACTTCGAGGGGGAAACCTCCAATAAATTACATGAATGAACAATTCTTGGATGATACAATTGAAAAAACCTCCTTTATATATATAGGAGTCCATCATGGGGCCACAATGTAATCCTAGCTGACCTAACAATAATAATGTAAGGGCACAATAATAATAATATGCTGGTTACAGGGGTACAATAATAATAGTAAGGGGGTTACACTAACAACAATAAGGGACTATACAAGTAATATAGGGACCTAACATGCTCCTCTCATTCAAAAATGTGTTTTACTCAACGCTTGAGTAGCTCCGGGTGCTTTTCTATAAAATTCTCATCCTCCCATGTAGAATCTTCAGTGGGTAAGTTCTTCCATTTGATGAGATACTCAGAAATTGATTGATTTTGTAGCTGTTGAGTTTTTGTTTTCGTGACTGCTTCAGGTTCCAATATGGTTTTCCCTTCCTCATAAAGTTCTGGCAATATTTTTTTAACTGGAAGTTTGTCCCCTATAACCTTTTTTAAGCATGAAACATGGAAAACTAGATCCACTCACGAAGAAGCAGGAACCTCCAATTTGTATGCCATAGTACCAATATTTTGCAACACCTTCTAAGGACCATAGTACTTTGGTGATAATTTATTATCCTTCTTAGCTTTCTTGAGGGAAATTTGTTTGTATGGTTGTAGCCATAAAAATACCCAATCTCCCACATCAAAACTTCTCTCACTACAATGTGGATCTGCCTGTTGTTTCATTCGATTTTGTGCCAAATTTAGGTTATCCTTTAAGAGTTGGAGAGCTTCTTGTTGATGCTCGATGTGATCCTCCACTACTTGAACCCTAGAATTTTACCTTAAAGAAGATGTGATGGACAGTGGACGATATCCATAAAGTGCCATAAATGGGGTCATTTTTGCTGCAGTATGGAATGAAGTGTTATATCACCATTCAGCGAGAAGTAACCACTTGACCCATTATTCTTGCTTATCAGATAGAAAACAATAAAGATATCCTTCCAAAAATTTATTCACTGTCTCTGTTTGACCATCGGATTGAGGATGATAAGATGAGCTATGAGCTAGTTGAGTACTGAAAGAAAAAAATAATTCCATCCAAAAATTTCTTGTAAAAAAGGGATCTCTGTCACTTACAATAATCTTCGGGTTTCCATGTATCTTTTGAATTGTTTTCATAAATGCCATAGCAATTGTACTTACTTTAAATGGATGATATAATGCACAGAAGTGTGCATACTTGGTAAGTCTATCAACTACCACCATGATGACACTCCTTCCTTCGAACTTAGGTAAACCTGTGATAAAATCCATTGAAATATACTCCCAACGTTGACTTGGAATGGATAAAGGTTGTAGAAGACTTGGGGTCTTAATTGTCTCAACTTTATTTTGTTGGCAAACCAAACATTCCACCACAAAATTTTGAATATCAGATTTAAGGCCATCCCAAAAAAACTCTTTCTTCACCCTTGGTAAGTTTTTAAAAATCCCGAGTGTCCTCCTAAACGAGAAGTGTGCAATTCCAAAATAATATTTTGTTTTAGTTGGGAATTCTTGCAAATATATAAACGATATTTGTACCATAAGGAATCATTTTTCCAACTAAATGTATCAGATGTACTAGGATCTTGCTGCAACTTTTGGATGACTGTCCACACCTCTTTGTCCTTCTTCCATTCATCCCTTGATTTAGTTATCCAATCTGGTTGGATAATAGAAATGGCACAAAGCAATGCTTCCACCTCTTCATCTTTTCTTGAGAGTGCATTTGCAACAACATTTAACTTTCCTTTTTTGTAGATGATTTCAAAGTCATAACCCAACATCTTTGTGACCCATTTTTGCTGCTCTTCTGAAGATGGTCTTTGTTCCAAAAAGTGTTTAAGACTATCATGATCAATTTTTACCTTGAAGTGTCTTCCCATTAGGTAAGGTCACCATTTCATTAGTGCATGTAGTATTGCCAACATTTCCTTCTCATAAATAGCCTTTTGTAAATACTTTCCTTTGATTGAACGACTTTCAAAAGAAATGGGTCTTCCTTCTTGCCTTAAAACAACACCAATTCCATTTCCTGAGGCATCACATTCCGCGATAAAGGTTTTTGTGAAGTTTGGCGTAGCTAAGACTGTGCTAGGCACATTGCCTCTATAAGATGTTCAAAGGCCTTAGTTGCTTCAATAGTCCATGAAAATGCATCTTTCTTCAATAATGTTGTTAGAGGTGCTGCTATTCTCCCATAATTCATAACAAAATTGCGATAATACCATGTTAACCCAAGAAATCTGCGCAACTGCTTTATGGTTGTGGGCACTTCTCATTCCTTAATGGCTTTAATTTTGTTAGGGTCTACCTTAACACCCTCATGAGATACAATATGACCCAGATATTCCACCTCTTATACTCCAAAGAAACATTTGGATTTTTTTGCATATAATTGTTTCTCCTCCAATAGTTTGAGAACCCTGTCAACATGTTGAACATGATCCTTCCAATACCTGCTATAGATTAGTATATCATCAAAAAATACTAGCACAAATTTTGTAAGGAAGGGTTTCAAAATGGAATTAATCAACCCTTCAAATGTAGAAGGTGCATTGTTAAGGCCAAAAGGCATGACCAAAAATTCTTAATGATGCTCATGAGTTCGAAATGTTGTTTTTGGAATATCTTCAGTCTTCATTCTAATTTGATGATATCCTGAACGAATATCCAACTTGGTAAAATAAATTACTCCATGTAATTCATCCAATAATTCATCATTCACAGGAATGGGAAATTTATCTTTAATAGTGAGATTATTGAGCTCTCTATAATCCAGACACATGTGCGATGATCCATATTTCTTGTGCAACAATACTACTAGAGCAGAGAAAGAAATTTGACTCGGTTGAATTATACCAGCCTCTAACATTTCTGCAATCATACTTTCAATTATGCTTGTTTGGACATAAGGATATCTATAAGGCCCGATGTTTCGAGGAACACTTCCTGGAAGAAAATGAATAGCATGATCATGATCACGAATAGGTGGGAGCCCTTTGGGAGTATCAAACACCTTGGAATGATTTTCCAAGAATTTTTGGAGATCTAGAGAAATAGATGATTTTGATGTTGGAACTTCTAGTGAACATAATTATGCAATTATGCCATGTTGTTCTTTCTTCAGAAGCTTTGTCATGACATTAGAGCTTATTATCTTTCCTGGCTTCCCCTCAATACCTCGTAATTCGATTTCCTTTCCTTCTGAAAAACATTTCAAGATTTTTTTTTGAAAATTAAAAGTTGTCGTCCCTAAAGATTGTAACCATTGTACTCCTAGTAAAACATCAGCACTTCCCATTGGGATGGAAAGAATTGGACTATTCAATACATATCCCCCCATTACTAGCTTTATATTATGGCATTTTCTAGATCAATTTATAGTTCCTCCATTTGCAACCATCACTTGACATTCTGGTGTTGGGTATAGGAAAAAAATTAAACTCCTTGGCTACCTTACAGTGAGTAAAGTTATGGGTACTACTAGAATAAATCAATATTATTACCTTTTTCTTCTTGACATGTGTAGAGCTATAAGAAGGGTCTCTTTCACCTCTAATTACCTCACATTAATATGTCAATCCGGGAGCGTTTTGTCATTACAAAGAGTGACTCAATCCGAGGCTATCATTTGTCAGAGTAATGCTAGTAGTACGGTGCTTAAGAAATACAAGAGTAAACGGATGCTTGCTTGTAACTAAATTACTTCAAAGAATAAACCACACACTCAGAAACTCAACAGTTTATCAGTCAAGGGTTCGGCAGTGATAACCCATCCCTTCGGAAACTGATGGAAAGGAAACTAGAGCATGGATCACGAGCCTGGGAGCCAGACAGTAACTGCCACTGCTCACTACAGCCTTAGATCATCTCTCACACCAAACCAACAACTGTAAGGAAATGGAACAACAAAGCGAATAAAGGATTGAACAACAATTCTGGGATAGAACAGCAAGTCTAAAATGGAACAGCAATTGAAATAACTAAGTCCCGCGGGCTATAACCAATTAACTCAAATACTCTCTATGCAATCAAATAACATTCTTCACTCCGAAGACAAATCACACGAATCACACTAAAGGAACAGCAACAACGATTAATGAATTAAGGAACAATACTGATAAATCGGAAACGCGCACAATACATTGGAATAACAATCAACAGAAATACAATTGTGCTTTTAAATAGAACGCTATTGTTACTGAATCCAACGATTGTAAATAACACTGCCTCAACAAATGTAAAACACGAATGTTCAGCATAACAGCTCCATAACAAAACAGTAAGAACATGTAATTAACTCCGAAAAGGATTAATAACTTGATGCAGAGTCAACACACGATTCTGTTGGTAAAAACCTCAATGATTCAACCTTTAACAGAGCATGTAACATGAACTTATAGAACATACCGAATTACCAAATACAATGATAAACAAACCACACAGGAATAAAGCCGTAATGGTACAGAAGCAAGTGTCCTTCGGGGCCGGGCCCTTAGCCTCCAAGGATACACCGCTTGAAGTTAATCCAGTCGCAGAGATGAAATGATCACCAAACTTTCATTAATGCATTGGTCAAAGATACATTGAACCAGTTCTCAACGAAACTTAATAATCAAAGCTGATGTTTTACGGAAATTACATAAAACGTATCCTTCATCTCTATATCTATATATCCCTATCAAGCTAACAGTGCTGTCTCTTTATATAAAAACGATGGCGGAGATGTCCAAGTGACAAGGTAAATAAAGCAGCGATCCCTCAGGATCGAAGATCCTGAGGGATTCGCCAAACTGTTAACTCTTCATCCTGTCTTTTCTTTTGCGCTGAGCTGGTGTCTTCTCCTTCTTTTCCGAGCCGATTTGCTTTGATCTGTTTCTCTTTGTTTGCGTTCGGTTCTCGTCCAGAGAGACAGCAGTTATCTTGACTTTGTCTTTCCCTTTGGAACGACAATCCCTTGTTTTCTCCTTTTCCTGTATAGAAAATAACCATTATCAGTGGCTAAGTCTTGTATATCGATTCTCACATGTTTTGTTATGGTTACTTATTAATTCCCAAATTCATGACACAAAAAGGTTCACAAATTCCATTAAAAAGCCACTGAAATAATGATCAAAAGCATACCTTTTTAGTACTCCACACACCCCCCTGCTTACCTTGTTTCATGTCCTCATGAAAACATTTTAGTTGACATGTAATGCAGTGAGAGAGTATGCTGGAGAAGGAGTCTCATGCGGAGGCCTACAACCATGTTGAGTGATTAGATAGTCAAAGAACTGACCTGTTTGTCCCTCAGGCATATCATACAGGGCCTGGTATCCGTGTGCAGGGTGCCAAATAATTGGAGTGCGAAATCTATACCCTAACCAGAATGATCCTGCTTTCAGAATGGTCTCGCCATAGAGGTTCAAACGGTCGGCAGCTAACTCAAAGTTCTCATACTTAAATGGTTCTCTGAGCTGGATGTGTGGATCAGAGATTCGATATCGAAATTTGGCTGCATTAATGGCCAAGTCTTTGATAGAAAGAAAATACTCTAAACTCTCTTGAATAAGTGCCTCATGCATAGGTCCTAATGTTTCAATGGCACCAGGAGCCGTTATAAGATTTCTATGAACTCTCCACAACTGTACTGGGTTCCTAGGCTCAGCCCTAACCCGTAAATCTAGACCATTTTCCTGACCTTGGAAAGTATCATAGGCTTTGAGCCACTTAATGTGATTAACCCCGAATGAAATGAATGCTTGGAATTGGATGTCTCCAATGAAAGGGCCAGGGTTTAATTCAGTCTCCTGACTTAGCACAAGGTCGTGCAAATAAAGTTCACACAACAACCTCTGGACTTTCATTCCATAATGTTTACAGCAGTCTATAAAGTCATTGAGAGTATTAATTTGTATTGGGGTACCTGCTCTAACAGTTTTTATTTTTAATTGTAAGTACCGTTCTAATAAAAATAGAGCATAGTTTTTAGCAGGGGCCCTACATGCTAAAACATCATTGTATAAAGAACACAAGTCATTCATCTGTTTGATAACAGTATTTAGTCTACTGGTTACCTGTGCAACTTCCTCTTGTTCCTTTTTCCAACCTTCAAAGGCCTGGCTTTTGGATTGACTGGCGTCCCTTAATTGCTGCTGTAACTCTTCATATTTTTCTCGGGGAACCGTTTGCTCTCTAAGCTGTTCGGCTTCTTGCTGGGCTTGCTTCACCATCTTATGCAGGGTTTTTGTTTTCGGATCTTTCTTCCATAGGTCAGTGGAGGCCGGGAGTTTTACCTGAACTTTCTTGTTATGCTGTTTGGAGTTCAGAACCCTTATTACCCCTGAGGGTGGTGCTTCTATCTGAATTTTTTTGTCACTGACCCTTGTATCATCCTTTTCTGTTTTAACGCGAACACCTGTCTGTTCCTCGGCATCAATTGGAACGGCAGCTGGATTCTCAGTAGGGTTTTGAACAGCAGACCGCTTGTTGGCCTTATTTTTCCTCCCTCCAGTCTTTCTTACCTTCTGGTTCTTTTTCAGAATCCTAATTTGTTGTCTGAGCTGGGTTATCGTATTCAACAATTTATTCCGTTCCTTCCGCAACTTCTTAATTTCCAGTGTTTCCTTCGAAGGAACAGCAGTCTGTCTGCTGCGGACTGGATCATGACTGGTTTCTAAATCTTCCTTTTGGGGTTCTTCTTCACTGCTCTGCTCTGGCTGTTCTGGAGTAGGGACCTCGACTGGTTCTGTCTCTTCCTGAGAAAATGTTGTTTCTTCTCCTACTCCCTCTCGATTTTCCTCTTGTGACATGGGAACAGATTGTTCCCGTTCAGTATTTTCCTCCTCTTCATCATGAACAGGCATGTTCTCTTCCTGGGGTTTGTCGTGGGGGCCCTCTGAACTAGAAGGTTGACCATACTTACTCATATTGGCTAGGACTACGGCCAAGTCATCATCTCCCAGTAGGTCTTGTAATGGGCTATCCTCCTGCTGTCCCATTTCTTCCTCCTGTTCAGTTTCTGCTTCTATTTCTGTTCCCGAAGGCTCGGCTGCTTCTTCTTCGGGTTGCTCATCTTCAATTATCACTGGTTGGCTGGTGCTTCCCTGGAGCTTTTCCAGTCTTCCTCGTATCCGAGCCAACCGGGCTGATTTTCTGGGCTTATCTATGCTTCCTCTCATCCGAGCTAACCGAGCTGATTTTCTGGGTTCCTCTGGTTGCTCGGGTGAATCAATGGCATGCTTACGCTTTGCCGATTCTTGATGTAACTCTGGTTGTTCTGATGTACTAGCAACATGTTCTCCGCGTTTTGCCGGACACTCCAGTGTGCTTATAGAATGTCTGCGTTTTGGGGATGGTTCTATCAATCCCCCCTCAATTTGTGCAATCAACTCTTCCCAGCTGCTCTGCTGCTGGTTGAGACCATAACTAACAACTAGTCGTATCAACCCATGATGACTAACGATTGATTCTACGTGCTGTGCCTTTTTCATACTTTGTGCAGCATCATGCAGTAAGGAGTTCAGGAGTGTGGGTAAATTCACAGAGCATCTCTGCTTTAAAACAGCTAAAAGTTTAAGGTGTCGTGGTCTTACCACGTCTTTTCTTCCTTCGCAAGTAATATAACTCTGCACCGTTCTTGCTAGCTCCGTCCAAGGTTCTCCGAGGGTTGCTGGCAGAATACCCTTCCCCTTAATTGTCAGATTCTGGCCTTCGTCCTGGAACAGTTCTATGACCTTCTGTAGTCGTTCCTTTTTTAATGTCCATACCGGTCCGGTGGCTGGGAGTCCTGAAACTTCTGCAATTATGGCATCAGTGACCGCTATCCGCTTCCCTCTTACTGTGGAGTGGTCATCTTGTAAATTCTGCAAAAATTCCATCGCTACTGTTTCATTGGACTCCTGTAGGCGATTGAAATAATTCAACCATCCTACTCTTTCCAGGATCTCCCGGGCAGCAGCGGAGATCGTCAGCTGTTGAGGCTCACTTCGAATTGCCCTTCCTCCCATGGTTTCACTGCGAATTCTAAATGGAACAGCAAAAACGTTCTCTGTTTGAAATGCAGGGAGGATGATAATCGCAAGGTTACGAGAAAGAAAACACAGAGCATGCAATAGTGAAACAGAAAGCAACTTGTGCGAAAATAGAAATGCCATGCCGTTAAAATATGCCAAACCGTCATATACTAGTTTTCCCGAATGGTGAGTGGACACGTAATACAGGGAATGATGAGGTTAACCTCCCCCCCCGCAGTGTGATAGGCTGTCCCAGCCGGCAAATAAAGGAGCGGCACCCCGTCTGCAATCAAGTCAGAAAGGAACAGCATATGGAATTATGCTATGTTGCAAAGGACAACAAATTACCGAAATCGAGGTAGAGAATTGATCGCGTATGATATAAGAGGCTGCTGTGTTATGATTTGAGGCTGATGGATAGGGCATGTATCGTACTTGCCAATCTCAAGTGGTCATGGTCACTTCCGTTGCCATGATTGGTAATGATAAATATTCATGCGATGTATAAATCGGGAAATGACATATGATTAGTCCTCTGATATAAAAACAAAAGAGTATTCGTATCTTAGCCATTGGTGTAAGCAAGATGACTTCAATACCATTAACAGTACTCTGCTGCCAACAGGTGTCCATAACCTTGGCAGAGTTGTTTTTTTACCCTCGGAACCATGATCCTTTGTGTATATTTAGGAATGTTGTTATGTCAAAATGTAGACCATTATGCTGGCCTGGTGACCAGTTAACCATAATGCCATTCACGAGGAAGGAGCGAAACATGGGCAGGCCGGCTCGTAATGAGACCTCCTGTTCCAAGGTTTGTTTATTTGATATACCTTTTGGACCATATCCCTGGTGTGGTGGCCAGAATGGGAATGCCACTTCACTTCCATCCTCATGATCATGGTAGGCCGGCTCTCGATGAGACCCCCTATCCTGCATTTGACACTTGACATATCATGTTCACATATTTTTCTTTTTTTTATCGAATACTTTTCCTTATACACAAAGGGTGGCTCAACACTCCTTAAGAGTAGGAATGGTGGAAGAAGTCTTATTATCTCAATAGGAAGATATAAACTCTTTGCTCTTATTCCCAAGTACTAATAAAAAAAAGTTTAAGGGAATCAGCATGATAAAGATAACCAATCAGGGCAAAATTAGTAAGACCATGTCAACAAAAGGTAAGAAATAAGTATGTCCTTCCATTTGTCCTCTTACTAATGCAGAGCCTTATAGATATAGCGATTTATGGTTTGCCGATTTCGGTATGTTGTGATTTTATGTTTCATTGCACAAATACATAGCTGTATCTTAAGGACTAGAAAGAAGACGGGCTCAAAACATCCTCAATTTAGATCAGCAAAAGGAATAAGCTGTTTCACAAGGAGAGCAAAAGTATGCGAGTGGTGTTCCTTTGGAAAGGAAACAATGATGGATGATAGAAAAAGGAACAGCAAAAAAATGCAAATGCCGTTCCTTTTTGGAAAAGGAACGGCAAAAATAAAAAGGCTATAAAAAACACTCTAAATGCCAAAGAGGAACAATAGTAATAAAAAAACGCTGCTTCTTTGAAGAAAAAGGAACGGTGGTAACCAAAAGGAACAGCAGAAAACGTAATAATGCCGTTCCTTTGAAAAAGGAATAGCAGAGATCCCGAATGCTGTTCCTTTAGAAAAGGAACAGCAAAAGGAACAACAAAACAAGCAAAACCAATAAGAAACACGCAAATGCTATTTTTCGAAGGGCAAAAATCGAACTTTATGAAAGGGAGGAACAACAAAAATGACAAGAAGATATTTAATTCAAACTTATGTACAAGAATCACTAAAAAAAAAAACAAGAATTTATGTACAAATTGCAAAAAAGAAATGAACCCTTAATGAATTACAGGTGAGGAAGATTTCTCTTCCTCTCCTAAGATCTCCATATCAGTGTCTCGGCATAGCTGCTGGCAGAAGGATTCCCGAGTGAGTGGTTTACGATAGAGACGGACTCGGTGACCATTTACTTTGAATGCATATCCAGAACCGTCAATGGTGATTAGAGTAAGGGTTCCGTTGTCATGCACCTTCTGGATTTCGTATGGTCCCAACCATCGAGTCTGAAGTTTTCCAGGGAAGTCCTGAAACCGAGAATCGTATACCAGAGCCCAGTCTCCCTCGTGGAAGACTTTGTTCTTGATGAGCGCATCATGCCATTTGGCTCGCTGCTGTTGAATTAATGCTGTATTTTGTAATGCAGAGAGCCTGACTTCGTCTAATTCATTGATCTGCTGCATTCGATTGAGTTGTGCCTCGGTTAGATCTAGGCCAACTTCCTGTGCTGTCCGTAATGTTTGGATTTCGAATTCTATAGGAAAAATGGGTTGTTTTCCAAACACTAATTGATAAGGTGAGTAACCGGTGGTGCTCCTCCAGGTGGTTCGATAGGCCCAGAGTGCTTCAGGTAGTCGGGTAGCCCAATCACGCCTATGTGACGCAATGGTTTTCGTTAGGATTGATTCTATTATCTTATTGCTACTTTCTACCTGCCCATTCGCCTGTGGGTGATATGGAGTAGTGATTTTATGTTGGACATGATAATTGTTGAGTGTGGCAGCTAATTTATGCCCAACAAATTGTGGTCCTCCATCTGTAATTATTTCTCTGGGAAGGCCATAACGAACAAATAGATGGAACAGGAACTGTATGACAGAGTCCTCTGTGGCTCTTGGCAATGCTTCTGCCTCAACCCATTTGGTGACATATTATGTTGCCACCAAAATATATGTTTTCTGATTTGATGAAGGGTTGATGGGTCCGACGAAATCAAGAGCCCACCGCTCGAATGGTTCGATGACTAACTGTGGTTTCAGAGGCATCTCATCAGCTTGACCAGGTCGTCCTGCTCGCTGGCAACTGTCACAGGCTTGGACAAACTTCTTTGCATCTTTGAAGATCGTAGGCCGGTAATATCCTGTCTGCAATACTTTATGTCCAGTCCTACGCTCAGCGAAGTGCCCCCCACACGGTCCATCGTGACAGGCTTTTAGGATGTCAAAGATTTCATCCTCTCTAACACATCGCCTGATATGCATGTCTGCTCCTGTGTGAAACAAATAGCCTCCAATCCACGAAAATCAAGAACTTTTCTGAATAATCTGCTTGCGCTCATTAGGAGTTAAATGTTTTGGTAATTTACCTACTGTGAGGTAGTTGGCAACATCAGCATACCAGGGTGTTTGAACGGCAACAGCAAACAGGTGCTCATCCGGAAATTGATCTTCAACTGCTGCTGCATCGCTTGATTTTGGTATTCTCGAAAGAAAATCGGCTACAGGGTTTTCTTTGCCAGGGCGGTCCTTGATTGTGATGTCGAATTCCTGCAATAAGATTAACCATCGAGTTACTCTAGCATTTGTGACAGGCTTATTTGCTAAATATTTTATGGCAGAATGATCTGTATACAAGATAACAGGGTAGCCTGTGATATAATGTCTAAATTTATTGACAGCATGTATTACAGCTAGAAATTCTTTTTCAGTAACAGTGTAATTCAATTCAGCGGGGGATAAATTTTTGCTGATGTAATATATAGCATATGGTTTTTTATCCTCTTCCTGCCCAAGGACTGCACCAATGGCTGTATCTGAGGCATCAGATGATATTTGGAATGGTAGGTCCCAGTTTGGTCCTCGAAGGACTGGGGCTGTGGATACAAGCTTCTTTAGATCCTCGAAAGCATGGTCACATTTGTCTGTCCAAAGAAAATCAACGTTACCAGTCAGTGCATATAAAGGAGCAGCAATGTGCGAATAATGCTCTATGAATCGTCTATAATAACCGGAAAATCCAAGAAAGCTGCGTACCTCTGTTTGAGTAGTAGGAGTGGGAATAAGCAAAATTATTTGGATTTTGGCCGGGTCTACCTGAATGCCGGCTGCTGAGACATAGTGTCCTAGGATAAGTCCTTCAGTCATCATCAAGAAACATTTTTCGTTGCTTAAGCAAAGCCTGGTAACAATGCAGCGTTGTAGGACTTTTTCTAGGGTGTCTAGAGCTGGATCAAAATCATCTCCATATGGTGTAAAGTCATCCATGTACACTTCAAGTCCATCATTTATTAAATCTGCAAAAATACTAAGGATAGCCCTCTGAAATGTGGCAGGAGCATTACATAGGCCAAAAGGTAAAACTCGATAGGCAAATGTTCCCCAGGGACAAGTAAAAGTAGTTTTATCCTGGTCTTCAGGGGAAATCTGAATCTGATTGTATCCACTGAAGCCATCCAGGAAAGAAAAGAACTTCTTCCCTGCTAAAGTATCCAATACTTGATCTATGAAAGGAAGAGGAAAATGATCCTTCTGTGTTGCCTTGTTTAGCTCCCTATAATCCACACAAATTCTCCATTTCCCGTTCTTTTTTGGTACCACCACAAGCGGAGAGACCCATTTACTATCAGAAATAGGGTAGATAAAATTCACATCTAAAAGCTTCTGAAGTTCAGTTTTTACGACATCTTTTAGATGGGGATTAAGTCTCCTTTGCGGCTGACACACAGGTCTGGCATCTTTTTCTATATAAATGTGGTGTGTACATAGCTGGGGATCGATTCCTTTCATATCAGGGTAGTCCCATGCAAATGCTTCTTGATATTTTGTTAACAAATGGATGAGCTTTGTTTCTTGTTCAGGTGTGAGATTAGAATTGATGTTTAAAGTTTTCCCCGGTGCAATTTCCACAGTTTTACTATGTGCAATAGAAGTAACAGGTATCGTTTGGTCATGAATATCTTTCAGGGGATCTTCTTCCAATTCATTATCAAATGTTGCTTCTATCATGTGACACTGTGTGCGAGGTTCAGTTTGAGTAATGAAATTATTAATGGCATCGTCTTCTGTTTGATCTTTGAAATCGAGTGCCTCTTGTATAGTTAATGGAGATCTGATGTTATCGGTAAGGTATGATACAGGGTGTTTATTAGTTTTAATCATTGTGACACTTGGCTGCGCTGGAGGATATAGAACTAAATTTTTGCTATTCGGTCCTCTGGTTATGGTCATATTTCCCTGCCGACAGCCAATGTAGGCATCGGCAGTGGCAAGCCAAGGCCTACCTAAAATTAGCGGATGTCCATCGAGTCGGGTTTTTGGATTAATTATCAGGAAATCGGTTGGATACTCCCAGGATTCTACAGAGACCATGACATCATGTAGAGTACCCTCTGGTCTAACCACAGATCGGTCAGCCAATTCTAACAGAGTAGAGGTGGGTTCTACAGATGTAATGTCGAGCTTTTGGCAAGTTCTGGTTGTTAAAATATTAATTGCAGCCCCTAGATCAACTAAGGCATTAGACAGGGTCTGACCATAAATTTGAACAGTTATAATTGGATTCCCGGGGTCTTCATATTTAAGGGGTGTTTCTCTTCCAGACAATAGATCAGATAAGGTACCGACTACTTGGACTCTTGGATTATTTTTTATATTCCTCCTTGGTTTCTTTATGCACAATTCTTTGATAGTTTTTGCGTATATGGGAATGTCTTGAATGGCTTGGAGGAATGGAATTTTTATGTGCAGATTTTGTAATTCTCCCAGAATGTCAAAGTCAGGATATTGTATGGGTCGAGGTATGACTAATCGTTCTGGGAACGGAGGAGAGGATGTGGTTGCTTGATTATGAGTCTGCTGCTTATTTACATCCTCTTGTTGCAACTGATGTTCTCTTGGTAACTGATCTTCAATATGAGCTGTTTTATCTCCCTCAGTTTCAATTATGCGTCCAGATCTTAACTGAAGATCATTGCACTCCCTCAGGTCGGGTCCTATTTCTGGTGATTCTATGATTTGGATAGATTGGACCTGTCTGTTATTTGGATTGGGATTGGGTTGGGCTGGGAGTTGTGGTCTCAGGTTAGACTGGGGATTTTGTTGTAAGGCTGGCAGAGTAGGTTGAGGGAGCGGAATAGTTCCAGCTGGGTGGTACATCGGTCTTTGCCAGCTTGTCTGCCAGGGTGAACTTTGTGAAGTAGAGGGGGTCCATTGTGAAGGATATGGGCCATTTTGCCAATATGGTGGAGTGTAAGGGAAATTCGGCCAACCAGTTTGGCTTGTTTGATTCGGCCATGGATTTGAAGAAGGAAACGATTGTGGTGACCAGTTTGTAAATGGGGGTTGAGATTGATTTTGCCACATACCATATTGTTGAGCATTATATTGTGGGTTTTGAAAGAAAGAGGTTGGGTCCGGAAACATACCAGGTTGTCTCGGCTGCCACTGGCGGCGCTGGTTGATCGAATTCACCGATTCTGGTTCTTCTTCTGCTTCCTTATATACTGCTTTCAATCCAGGAAGTGAGGGGCAGCTCTCAGTAAGGTGATCTTTTGTACAGATGGCGCATGTTTGGACTTTATCCAGTGGACACTCCTTGTGGCTATGTTTCTTTCTGCATCGGGGGCAGAAGATTGCCAAATTCTGTTCTGCCTCCAGCTGCTTCTGTTTAGCCTGCACAATATCAAGTTGTGTAGTTAGTGTCCCCATAATATCAGTTTTAAAATTTTCTAATAAATTTCCAATTTATGCACGTGTTACTCCTTCTGCTGATACTTTGTTATATCTTGTAAACCGATCATATTCTGTCGGTTTTATTCTTGTGCTGCCTCTCGAACTCCTGATACATAAGTCAAGGATGTCAGTAAAATTCTCTTGATAAATATCCCCTTTGCCCAAAATGTTTAATGTTTCAATCCATTGTTCCTTCATGCCCCTCATTAATGCAGTTTTTAACACATTATCAGGTAAAGGTAGCGATGCATAAGGAGATCTTTGTAGATTATACTGAAAACGTTCCACATACTCCTCTAATGTTTCATTTGGTCTGGCTGACATTTCAAATATTTCGTCTTTTAATTCTCTAGACCTACAATAATCCTGATATTTCTTTAAGAAGGATTCTTTCATTTGATACCAATTGTTGATAACCCCGCCACCTAGCCCCATAAACCATCTTAAAGCAACCCCTTTTAATGTAGAGGGAAATAATTTCAATTTTTGGGGATCGGTGGTGTAATCGTACCCCCTACATAACACATCGAATTCGAATAAGAATGCATCCGGATCTTCTGATGTGAGTCCGTGGAATGTAGGGATATGTTGAAGAGGGATAGCTTTCATGGGTGCATTTGCTGCAGAATCCACTATAGGATATTGTAATGTAGAGGTTTGAGTATTTGGCTGGTTTTGAGCGTTTGGTTGGTTTTGAGCCATGGAATCGAATATATGCCAATAACCTTTTGGGATATCTAGGAGGGTATTCCTAGGTTGAGTGGGAACGGTTTTGACAGGGATCTTTTTAACAGCGCTTCCTTTATCTGGAATAATGGGAATACCAGGTGTCTGAGGAGATTGAATTCCTTCAACAATGATTTTCGCAGCACTCCCCTTATCTGGGCTATCTAATGGCTGATTCGTTTCAATAGGGGATTTTGGTTCCTTGGTTTCCCCTGTTTCTCCTTCTCCCTCACAAAAGTTACTAGAGTTCCCTTCCTGCAATAATTCTGGAGTAGAATTTTCAATTTCTTGAAAGTCCTGCTCTTCGGTTTGACTATGCACCTCAGCGCAGGCTACAGATGGTGATCCTGTGGCCTGAAGGGAACTAGTAGGCGGTTTAGAAATGTTTTTCTTGAGGCCTACTGATGGCTGAGATTCTATTTTCTTATAGATTTCGTCTATGAAGGTCGTTCGGCC
Source organism: Pinus albicaulis (assembly GCA_034641835.2). Classification (NCBI taxonomy): domain Eukaryota; kingdom Viridiplantae; phylum Streptophyta; class Pinopsida; order Pinales; family Pinaceae; genus Pinus; species Pinus albicaulis. The sequence continues at coordinate 1,161,470,234 of CM076570.1, read as the reverse complement.
AAGGGTCACCGGCCCCTTAGCTTTTTCAGGCTTGGATGGGGGTTTGATATTCTTTTCTGGTCTTTTCTGCTTAGTCATGCACTCAAAAAAAATGAACTACCAACTTCTATTCAAACAAGCAAAAAACAAATCTGTTAGGAAAGCGGATAGTGGAGCAGGTCTTTTACATGCTCCGCACGTAGGTTCTTACCTTCCGTTTTTAGGATCCAACTCCTCCCTAGCACGCTCGTACACTACTCTGAAAAATACAAATGGCTACACTCTTTCCCCGGCAACGGCGCCAAAATGTAGAGCTATAAAAAGGGTCTCTTTCACCTCTAATTACCTCACATTAATATGTCAATCCGGGAGCGTTTTGTTATTACAAAGAGTGACTCAATCCAAGGCTATCATTTTTCAGAGTAATGCTAGTAGTACAGTGCTTAAGAAATACAAGAGTAAACGGATGCTTGTTTATAACTAAATTACTTCAAATAATAAATCACACACTCAGAAAACTCAACAGTTTATCAGTCAAGGGTTCGGCAGTGATAACCCATCCCTTCGGAAACTGATGGAAAGGAAACTAGAGCATGGATCACGAGCCTGGGAGCTAGACAGTGACTGCCAATGCTCACTATAGCCTTAGATCATCTCTCACACCAAACCAACAACTGCAAGTAAATGGAACAGCAAAGCGAATAAAGGATTGAACAGCAATTCTGGAATAGAACAACAAGTCTAAAATGGAACAGCAATTGAAATAACTAAGTCCCGCGGGTTATAACCAATTAAATCAAATACTCTCTATGCAATCAAATAACATTCTTTCACTCCAAAGGAAATTCACACGAATCACACTAAAGGAACAACAACAACGATTAATGAATTAAGGAACAATACTGATAAATCGGAAACGCACACAATACATTGGAATAACAATCAACAGAAATACAATTGTGCTTTTAAATAGAACGCTATTGTTACTGAATCCAACGATTGTAAAGAACACTGCCTCAACAAATGTAAAACATGAATGTTCAGCATAACAGCTCCGTAACAAAACAGTAAGAACATGCAATTAACTCCGAAAAGGATTAATAACTTGATGCAGAGTCAACCCACGATTCTGTTGGTAAAAACCTCAATGATTCAACCTTTAACAGAGCATGTAACATGAACTTATAGAACATACCGAATTACCAAATACAATGATAAACAAACCACACAGGAATAAAGCCATAATGGTACAGAAGCAAGTGTCCTTCGGGGCCGGGCCCTTAGCCTCCAAGGCTACAGGCTTGAGATTAAATCAGTCAGCAGTAAATGATCTGACTTTCATTGTCATTGGTCAAAGATACATTGAACAGTTCTCAACGAAGCTTAATAATCAAAGTTTGATGTTTACTGTGAGTACTCATGACTTGTTCCTTCATCTCTATATCTATATCCATATCAAACTAACAGTGCTGTCTCTTTTTATAAAAACGACGGCGGAGATGTCCAAGCAACTAGATAAATAAAGCAGCGATCCCTCAGGATCTTCGATCCTGAGGGATTCGCCAAACTGTTAACTCTTCATCCTGTCTTTTCTTGTGCGCTGAGCTGGTGTCCTCTCCTTCTTTTCCGAGCCGATTTGCTTTGATCTATTTCTCTTTGTTTGCGTTCGGTTCTCGTCCAGAGAGACAGCAGTTATCTTGACTTTGTCTTTCCCTTTGGAACGGCAATCCCTTGTTTTCTCCTTTTCCTGTATAGAAAATAACCATTATCAGTGGCTAAGTCTTGTATATCGATTCTCACATGTTTTGTTATGGTTACTTATTAATTCCCAAATTCATGACACAAAAAGGTTCACAAATTCTATCAAAAAGCCATTGAAATAATGATCAAAAGCATACCTTTTATTTTCCACAACATATCCTTCTATATTGAGAGTTTGAAGAGTGGTAATTCCTGCCAGTGCATTACACGATATGGTCAGATTCATTTCTTCCTCTTCTAGGGTTGGTTCCTGGTGTATATCCTCTTCTTGTTCATTTTCTTCTTCCTCTTCACAATCTATGTAAAATAATTTCTTCTCAGCACACTTATGACGTTTAGTGTATTTTCTATCACAACTGTAGCAAAGCCCTTTTGCTCTTTTTTCTTCCAATTTTTGTGGTGTCAACCTTGTAGGTTGTGGAAATCTAGGCGTAGCAACACTTCCTTCTTTATAGAAGTGAGTGGTAGGCTTCTTATCTCAATATTTAATTTAGTTTTATTTTAACTTTGAATTCCTTCTCCAATGAATCAGGTTCCCAAACGTGAACTTCATGCTTGTAACACCCCCAATTGCTGTGTTGAGTTTAAAAAAATTTAGACATGTGAACTTTAAAAATCCTAAGGGGAGTGGACCCCAAAGGATAAGTATGGTGTGAATGTATTTGAATATTTAAATTGAGGAAATAAATAAATTGATTGTGCATTTTGACCAAGATGAGAATTAGAGATCACTTGCCAAATCCATGAGGATGGATAAGGCAACAAATCCCCACAATCTTTCAAAAATCCTTGAAAGAAATTAATTTAGATTTTGAGGAGGAATCTAAATTTTCCCAATGAAGAGGAAAGTAGTTGAGAAGAGGTGAGAAAAGCTGGAAAAGATGAGGAAAAGCATAAAACAGCTTTAAAGAGTCCCAAAATGGGAAGCCTAGGCTAAACAGGAAAGAAAGCATCCTGCTATTCTGGACGCAGAATTAGAAACATGCTTTGGGAAAATATGAGCTTAAATAAGCTGCTCCTAAGCAAATCAGGGGTTGATCTGTGAAGGAGGTGATCTCAGCTCAGGGGTGAGTTCTGGGAGACAAAGAGGACTCTAAGGTTGGGAGGTTGGTCAATTGCACTAGTGGTATGTTGCTGATAGTCTTGTTATCTTGAATTATTATGGAATGAATTGGCTACATATAAAAGAAAATTGATTTTTTTAAGAGTGATTTTAGTACTACATTTAACAGAATCCATTTTAAGGTAGCCACCTTCCAAAATTCTGTTTAGTTGTAGACTGGAAATCTGTGAAGTAGAAACCTACAGAATTTTTCAACCAAGGTCGGTTTAAATCTGAAGGTACTTAGTCTCCATAGGTAATTAAATATTAGCTGGGTTCTGATGTATACAGAGGTGAAATTATATGCTCATAGGTATATTAGAAAAATATGATAGCAGAACCAATATCTACCTAGTGCAATAAAAGAGAAGCAAAGACATTAAAATAGTTGTATTGAGTTAATTCCAAATCCAGAAGTAATGCTACCTTTAGCTGTAATAATCATGAGAACTTCCCTTTAGAATCTCTGCATAGTTGTAGAAAACAAAACAGTAGACATGTATCTAGAAAAATTCTTAAATTACTGCTGGTTTAAGTCTGGAGGATTATTACTTCTACAGAAAAAAAAAGGTTGGGTTAACTTTAATCTGCTTCTGCTTATAAGATAAGATTCGTACTTACATATCTATATAGAGGAATCTACAATCTGAATGTAGACACATACAAAGAAAAAAATGGGAAATACCATAACCTAGCATACTAGTAAGTTATAATTGTTAAACTCCTCCGAAAACCAAACTAAGAGATATGAAAGAAAAGAACTTCTATTTTAGAGTCTACAATATTAGAGAAAATCTTCGAACCACCTTATTTTCCATGGGCATTATATATATATATATATATATATATATATATATATATATATATATAGAACAAATATATAATTGCAAACTTTATATTGGAGACACTACACGAAACTCCGCGTGGAAAGATATAACATTAATATCCAAATCAAAATAATTTAATTAAGAATCCTTTCGTTCTTAGTTAAGAGAAGTGGCATGATTTAAATAAACTTTGAAAACTATCTAATCGCATGCGCAGCATCATTTAAAAGCATGCGTCCTACTCTTGGCTATGTCTGCACGGTATAATCAAAGAAAACAATGATTTTCACTGTGAAATCACCGCAGGATTTGCTAGATCCAAACATAAAACGATATTATTATCTATTACAATGATAAATTAAAACGATTCTTTCAATATGACCGCCGCCGGATCGACTAGCCCATACACCATACGAGATCATTTTCATTTCGGTGTGCGGAAAACCATTTGAGGTATTCCTTTAAGCGGTGACAATGGAAGTTAACAGTACTTAACACCTGCGTAAACATGAAAGCCAGATAAAATAGTGCATGCCTGTAAATGTTAGCATTTTGGCATTGAAAAACAAACCAGTAGGTGACTAGTAGCGCCGATCTCGCCAGAGATGTAATAACAATAGAAAAACAAGGGATAATATTTCTAAATTTAAACGAATGTTACTTCGTGTAGCTGGAAATAAAAAAAATATCTATTCACGTTAATATAATATTTCTCCTCCTGCTCTGGAGCCGAGAAATGGAATTATTTTCATTTAAATTAAAGGTTGAAATCTAAACAATGTTAATAGCATATTAACGAGGTAACAGTGGTGGATCCGCTTGAAACTTCTTGGAGTCCCATTGAAAAAAAAAAACAAAATAAATGTATGGAATGGAAAAATAAAAAATTAGGAACAGTAGCGCTGCGTTGGGTAACTGCCGATAGCTATGCGTGAGGTTACTCACCTGAAGCTCGGCTATTGATGCGAATTTAACGATACCTATCACACTATACTCAGTATATTAAACAGAATCACTTCTGTAGATTAAGGAAGTGCTAGTACTTAACTGAAAGGGAAAGGGAAATGACTGCGCTGGAAAACGCGGTGTTAAGCCACGGCTCTGAATCTTGTCATACCGAATAGGATTCCAGCCAGCTGAATGCACATAATAGAGTTACCGATTGACAAAAATTTCTCGTTTCACCCTCACTACCTTTCAGTCACGCGGATGAAACTTAGGTAGGTATAGAATCCATTTCCACCGAACCAGCGCAGAACTGGAGCTAATAGACATGAAAGGAAACCAGTGACTGGGCGGGGTACAGCGTACTTGCAACAAATGACCGAATGGGCCAAACAAACATTGTACCAGTCAGCGTTGTGGAGGGATGCATTATTGAACGAATGATAAACATAGAAGACAAAAAAAAATTTGAGTCCTATGCCGAAACTAGCCAGAAAACAACCAGACTTGTAGTATAAAAAAAAAAAACCGATGCATAAAAGATGAAGACAAGGAGCGGTTCAGAAAACTCTGACCGCCAAGGTGCTGAGGATAAATCCCATGCCTTTGGGGCACGCACAGCAAACGATTCAACTTCTTGCAGGCTGAAGTAAGAGGGTAAAAGGGAAAATGAAATGATCAGGATCCGAGTTGGGGTTAAAAGGGAGAAAACGCAACCCTAATACCTTGGATCGACCAAAGGACGAGCGGGACATTTGAATCAGGTTAGCGCAAATTGCAGAGACTAAAACCCTAGTCTGCAATGAAAGTGCGCGGCATGAGATCCCGAGATGGATCTTAGAAACCATGTAGAGTAGGTAAACCTGTGACTTTGAAAGATGCATCGTATTAGAATGGGACGCGTGTATTTTCTCCTGCGCCCGACTGTGTGAAGTACTCCGGTCAGTACAGAAAAAAAAATAACGGAGCTGCACGCAGACCGCCGTCGTGGCCGGTAAACCATATGACCACTCCATCCAACAGTAACCTCATAAATTTATCACTTATCAAAAGGGGCAGGTATTAATATGGGTTGAATTACATGTATAATAAAGAAGGAATAGCGTGTATGTCTTATATGGCAGTGAAGGACATAAACCATTGTAAATAAGACTATAGACACAGGTGTAACACACAACTGGTATATCGTGGGAGGGCACGCATCTATATGCCAAGTGACACGGTATGGGAACGAATAAAACCATTTCATGTATCATCCCTCACATCTCCTCCACATATTCTAGGGATGTAAAGGAGAATATAAAACTTATATTACAGTGAAGTGGGGTGATGATATAAAAATCTTATATCATGAGGATGTAAGAATGGAAATATAACAATCTTAGAATATGTAATCTCAAATGGTAAGAAGTGATGATCTTTTACGAGGAGATGATGTTAACGTCTTATATGATGTGTTTTATTTTAAAGGGTTATATTACATGATTCGAAATAGGTGTTATAAATGTATATATATAGGATACATATATATGTGTACATTCAATTCAACATTATTAAAAAGGGTTTATATATATGTGTGGTATATATAAATAATGATATATATATATATATATATATATATATATATATATATATATATATATATATATATATATATATATATATATATACATATATATATATATGTGTGTGTGTGGATTCATCGATTTTAACAAGAGGTGAATAAATATATATATATATATATATATATACATATATATATATATATATATATGTGGATTCAGCAGTTTTTAACGAGAGGTGTTCAATATGAGAGGTGGATTCAAGACTTCACTTATTGAATATATATATAGATGTTAGGTGAGATTATTGAAAAATATGTATGTCCATATAGCCTAGATTTATATTATGTTATAAAAAAAAAAAAAAAAAAAAAACACATCCCATGATAATATAAAGGGGTATGGATATATATCTATATATATATATATGTGTGGTTGAAAGGAATATAGGTGGAGTGTTCATTGTTTCTATGAAGGTGGAGATGCTAGATGGTTAGAGGAAACTATATCAAGAGGGGAGTAAAGTTAAAATTCTAAACTCATTATTCATATAACTAGGTGAATAGAGAAGAAACCCCAGTATATCGGGGAAAGCAGAAAGATAAAAAAAAAAAAATTTAAATTAAATTTAAACTGGAGGTGTGACAAATGGTATCGGAGCCCAAGTGCAAAAGTTGGGCTGTTGTTATTGTGCTCACTGAATTCTGAATATTACTGAATATTGTAGAAATTGTTTTATTTTTTTTTTTGGTCTTACTAATAAAATGTATGAGTGTGTACAGTGGTGCTAAAATGGCTGAAGAGGGAGGAATTTATGTGGATCTGCGGGATGAGTTTGCTACTTCAGATCCCAATGCCCCGGTAATGGCTATGTTGCACAGAATGCAACGAGAGTTGGCTGAACTAAGAAGCCAGAATGACATGTTGTCATCAGCCAGTAAGGAGCAGGAAAAGCTCATTAGAGAGCTAACTTCCCGGAATAGCCAGGAAGGCGAAGGTTTCAGAAAGAGAAAGATGGATGAGTCTGATGATGATGATGTGGCTAGACAGCAACATAAACAGAAAAGAGAATTGCAGGGAGAATTCCGAAAGATCAAACCTCCCTCCTATGATGGGGAGAAGGAAGAAGATGTTGAAGCTTGGTTGCTGAACATGATCAAGTATTTCCAAGTTTATGAATATGAGAGCAATCTGAAGGCCAGATTAGCTGTGTATCAGCTACAAGGAAAAGCTACACTGTGGTGGGAGGAGACAAAAATGGTGCATGCCATTGATGAAAAGACAGTTACTTGGGAAGATTTTCAGGCTAAGTTCAAAAATCGTTATTTGAACGAGCGTTATTATGATGATAAAGCAAAAGAATTTCATGAACTTAGGCTAGGACAGCTCACTATCGATGAGTTTGTCACTAAGTTCACCAATTTATTGAGGTATGTCCCTTACATTAGAGAAGAAAAGGCAAAGGTACAAAGGTTTTTAAATTGCTTGCCTACTGTGTACAAGGAGAAAATTGAGTTTGAAAACCCAAAGACAATGGATGAAGCTGTTAGAAAAGCGAGATTATGCTATCAGCAGTTTAAAGGTAAAGCTGAACAAGGGAAGAGCTAGCTGAACAAGGGTAAGTTCAAAGGTAAAAGACCAAAACCAGCATATCTAAGAAATTTTGGTAGAGATCATCAGCGGAAAAAATTCAATAAACCAAAAGAAAGCCAAACTGCTCAGTCCCAAGTGGCTTCAAAACAAGTAGAAGGGAATAATAAAAAGGAAGGGACAGTCAGAATGAAGGAACCTTTGAAGTGTTGGGGCTGTGGAGAACCCCATATGATGAGGGATTGCCCCCATCGAAATATTCATATGATCAGCAGAGAACGAGAGGCAACAACAGTCAATGACATAGCCAGAAATATACCAACTATCAGTGCAGCACTGGAAAATCGACAAGCAGAACATCAAGAAACCATGGTGGAAATGGAGGGTAAGATTTCTGACCTACCTGTTACTGTTTTGATTGACCCAGGTGCTTCTTTGAGTTACATTAGTCCAAAAATTGTAGAACAATGTAATCTTAAGGCTGAGAAATTCCAACAATCATGGTTGGTACAGCTAGCCACTAGAACTAAGAGAAAAGTAACAGACAAACTGCCTCGCACAGAAATTAAGCTAAATGACTTCCAAACAGAGGTAAATTTGAATATTTTTCCCTTGGGGTCATATGATTTATTGATAGGAATGGACTGGCTGGAAAAGAAGAAAGCCTTGATGAATTGCTGGGATAAGACTCTGCATTGTGTAGATGAGGAAGGGAAACCTTTTATTCTCAAAGGGAAACAAAAACCTATTTCTGTAAGACAAATTTCAACCTTGCAATTGAAAAGAGCACCTAGGAAGGGATACCAAGTTTATGCAGTGCAAGTAGAAGAAATAGAAAAGAAAACTGAGGAAGAGTTACTGGATGCTGTACCATTAATCAGAGAATTTAAGGAAGTCTTCCCCAAGGAAATGCCTCATCTCCCCCCGAAAAGAGAGATTGATTTCTCAATCGATCTAGTACCAGGAGCAACACCTGTTTCCCGAGCACCTTATCGAATGAGCCCTCCTGAACTAATGGAACTGAAAATGCAATTACAGGAATTGTTAGATAAAGGGTATATAAGACCAAGCGTGTCTCCTTGGGGAGCCCCGGTTTTGTTTGTGAAAAAGAAAGATGGAACTTTTAGGATGTGCATTGACTATCGTCAACTGAACAAGTTAACCATTAAGAATAGATACCCTTTGCCGAGAATTGATGATCTGTTTGATCAACTGAGAGGAGCTTCAGTCTTTTCCAAGATAGACCTAAGGACTGGTTATCAGCAGCTTAGAATTAAAGAAGAAGACATCAGCAAAACAACATTTTGAACCGGGTATGGGCATTACGAATTTGTAGTTCTACCTTTTGGTTTGGCGAATGCCCCTGCCACATTTATGTGCCTGATGAACAGTGTGTTGAATAAGTATTTGGATAAATTTGTTCTGGTGTTCATAGATGATATCTTAGTTTACTCCAAAAATAAGGACGAACATAAGGAACACCTGAGAATAGTGTTACAGACTTTAAAAGAAAACCAGCTATATGCCAAGTTCAGCAAATGTGAATTTTATAAAGATAAAATTCAATATCTGGGTCATATTATTTCTGAAAAAGGGTTGGCGGTTGACCCTGAAAAGATAAAAGCCATTAAAGAATGGCCAGTCCCAACTGATGTTTCAGCAGTAAGATCATTTATGGGAATTGCAGGCTATTATCGCAGATTTGTGGAGAGGTTTTCTGCTATAGCAAATCCCATAACCTCATTACAACGGAAGGGTGTTAAGTTTGTGTGGACTGAAAAATGCCAAAACAGTTTTGAGCAATTAAAACAAAAACTCATTTCAGCCCCTATCCTGAAAATTGCAGATCCTGATAAAGAATTTGTGATATGTACAGATGCTTGTAAAGAAGGATTGGGAGGAGTCCTATTGTAGGAAAATTCAGTTATTGCCTATGAATCTAGAAAACTGAAAACCCATGAACAGAATTATAGTGCCTATGATCTAGAATTAGCAGCTGTTATACATGCTTTGAAAATGTGGCGGCACTATCTTCTCGGGAAAAAGTTTACATTGATGACTGACCACATTAGTCTCAAATATTTCTTCTCTCAAACTGAGCTGAATGCAAGACAAGCCAGATGACTGTCTTTTTTAAGTGAATTTGATATAGATATAAAACATATCAAGGGAAAAGAGAATAAAGTTGCTGATGCATTAAGCAGGAATGCTTGTCAAAATATAAACCATATTGGAAGTAGTGCCCAGATGGAGATAGAGGAATTGGTAGAAAAAGCAGCAAATCAAGATCCCAACTATGAAGCACTCTTGGTGAAACTACAGAAAAGGGGTAAAACGGATTTCACTAAAAACCAAAGAGGGCTACTCTATTACAAAAACAGGTTGTATATTCCAAATATAGAGTCATTGAAAAGAGAAATTTTAGATGAATACCACAAACAGCCCTATGCAGGACATCCAGGATACCAAAAGATGTTAACAGCCTTGAAGAAGAAGTTGTTCTGGCCAGGAATGAAGAGAGATGTGGCAGAATATTTAAGTAGATGTATGGAATGCCAGTTAGTCAAGGTTGAGCATCAACACCCAGCAGGGCTTTTAAATCCCTTGCCAATTGCAGAATGGAAATGGGATACAGTTTCCATGGATTTTATAACAGGACTACCTAAAACCAAATACCAACATGATTCAGTAATGGTGGTAGTAGACACTTTAACCAAGGCTGCTCACTTTATACCAGTGAAATCTACTTTCGGAACAGCTCAAGTAGCAAACGTTTTCCTGAAAGAGATAGTAAGGCTTCATGGAGTTCCCAAGGTAATTGTCTCAGATCGGGATGCTAAGTTTACAGTAGCATTTTGGAAAGGATTGTTTGCAGGGATGGGTACTAAGCTGAATTTTAGTACTGCCTATCACCCTCAAACTGACGAGCAAACAGAAAGGACTAATCAAATTTTGGAGGATATGTTGAGAATGTATATGATGGATAGGCCATCAAAGTGGGAAGAGTATCTACATCTAGCTGAGTTTGCCTATAATAATAGCTACCAATCCTCTATTAAGATGAGTCCGTTTGAGGCACTCTATGGGAGAAAGTGCCGTACTCCCTTGAGCTGGAGTCAACCAGAGGATAAACTGGTGTTGGGACCAGATGCACTACAAGAGATGGAAAGAATTGTCAAACAGATACAAAGAAATATCAAGACAACACAAGATCGCCAGAAAATCTATGCTGATAAGAAAAGAGTGCACCGAGAATTTAAAGAAGGAGATCATGTGTATTTGCGCATCAAACCCAAAAAGAGCACACTTTATGCTGAAAGTTGTGCAAAACTTGCTCCTAGATATTGTGGCCCTTTTGAAGTATTAGAAAGGGTGGGACCAGTGGCTTACAAGCTGGCCTTACCACCCCATGTTAGAGTGCATGATGTGTTTCATATTTCATTATTAAAAAGATATGTGCATGATGCTTCTCACATAGTTGATTGGAATGTTGTACAGGTGGAACCAGAAGGGGTGTTTCTGCCAGAACCGCTTCAAATATTGGAGCGGGAAGAAATTGAATTGAGAAACAGAACAGTGGCCAGAGTAAAAGTGCAGTGGAAGCACTTTACTGCTGAAGAAGCTACCTGGGAAAGGGAAGCTGAAATGATGGAGAAATATCCATTTTTTTTTAAATGAACTCTAGTAGTTGAATAACAACACCGAGGACGGTGTTTATTTTCAGAGGGGGAATATGTAACACCCCCAATTTCTGTGTTGAGTTTGAAAAATTAGACATGTGAACTTTAAATCCTAAGGGGAGTGGACCCCAAAGGATAAGTATGGTGTGAATGTATTTGAATATTTAATTTGAGGAAATAAATAAATTGATTGTGCATTTTGACCAAGATGAGAAGTAGAGATCACTTGCCAAATCCATGAGGTGGATAAGGCAACAAATCCCCATGATCTTTCAAAAATCCTTGAAAGAAATTAATTTAGATTTTGAGGAGGAATCTAAATTTCCCCAATGATGAGGAAAGTAGTTGGGAAGAGGTAAGAAAAGCTGGAAAAGCTGAGGAAAAGCATAAAACAGCTTTAAAGAGTCCCAAAATGGGAAGCCTAGGCTAAACAGGAAAGAAAGCATCCTGCTATTCTGGACGCAGAATTAGAAACATGCTTTGGGGAAATATAAGCTTAAATAAGCTGCTCCTAAGCAGATCAGGGGTTGATCTGTGATGGAGGTGATCTCAGGTCGGGGGTGAGTTCTGGGAGACAAAGAGGACTCTAAGGTTGGGAGGTTGGTCAATTGCACTAGTGGTATGTTGCTGAAATTCTTGTTATTTTGAATTATTATGGTATGAATTGGCTACATATAAATTAAAATTGATTGTTATGAGTGATTTTAGTACTACATTTAACAGAATCTATTTTAAGGCAGCCACCTTCCAAAATTCTGTTTAGTTGTAGACCAGTAATCTATGAAGTAGAAACCTACAGAATTTTTAAACCAAGGTTGGTTTAAATCTGAAGGTACTTAGTCTCCATAGGTAATTAAATACTAGCTTAGTTCTGATGTATACAGAGGTGAAATTATATGCTCATAGGTATGTTAGAAAAATATGATAGCAGAACTGATATCTACCTAGTGCAATAAAAGAGAAGCAAAGACATTAAAATAGGCTTGTGTTAGTTAATTCCAAATCCGAGTAATGCCTTTGTATTTGTAATAATCATGAGAACTTCCCTTTATAATCTCTTGCTGCCGGTTGTAGCAAACAAACCAGTAGACATGTATCTAGCAAAATTCTTAAATTACTGCTGGTTTAAGTCTGGAGGATTATTACTTCTACAGAAAAAAAAAAGAGTTGGGTTAACTTTAATCTGCTTCTGCTTATAAGATAAGATTCGTACTTACATATCTATATAGAAGAATCTACAAACTGAATGTAGACACATACAAATAAAAAAAATGGGAAATACCATAACCGAGCATACTAGTAAGTTATAATTGTTAAACTCCTCCTAAAGCCAAACTAAGAGATATGAAAGAAAAGAACTTCTATTTTAAAGTCTACAATATTAGAGAAAAATCTTCGAACCACCTTATTTTCCATGGGCATTACATATATATATATATATATATATATATATATAAAACAAATATATATTTGCAAACTTTATATTGGAGACACTACACGAAACTCCGCTTGGAAAGATATAACATTAATATCCAAATCAAAATAATTTAATTAAGAATCCTTTCGTTCTTAGTTAAGAGAAGTGGTATGATTTAAATAAACTTTGAAAACTACCAAATCGCATGCGCGGCATCATTTAAAAGCATGCTTCCTACGCTTGGCTATGTATGCACGGTATAATCAAATAAAACAATGATTCTCACTGTGAAATCATAGCGAGTTGCTAGATCCAAACATAAACGATATTATTATCCATTACAATGGAGAATTAAACGTTAGCAATACTGATTCACCGCGGATCGGCTAGCCCATACACCATACGACATCATTTTCATTTCGGGGTGTGGGAAACCATTTGAGGTATTCCTTAAGCGGTGGTAATAGGAATTAACAGTACTTAACCCTGCGTAAACATGAAAGCCAGATAAAATAGTGCATTCCTGTAAATGTTAGCATTTCGGCATTGAAAACAAACCAGTAGGTGAATAGTGGCGCCGATCTCGCCAGAGACGTAATAAAAATAGAAAAACAAGGGATAATATTTCTAACTATTAAATGGATGTTACTTCGTGTAGCTGGAATTTACGTACCTATCTACGTTAATATAATATGTCTCCTCCTGCTCCGGAGCCGAGAATTGGAAATTATTCATTTAAAACCAAAGTTGAAATCTAAACAATGTTAACAGCATCTTAACGAAGTAACAGTGGTGGATTCGCTTGAACTTCTTGGAGTCCCATGGGAAAACAAAATAAATGTATGGAGAGACAAAATCAAAAATTAGGAACAGCAGCGCTGCGTTGGGAAACTGCTGCTAGCGATGCGTGAGGTTACTCACCTGAAGCTCAGCTATTGACGCGAATTTAACGATACCTATCACACTATACTCAGCGTATTAAACATAATCCCTTCTGTAGATTAAGGAAGTGCTAGCACTTAACTAAAAAAAAAAAAAGGGAAATGACTACGCTGGAAAACGTGGTGTTAAGCCACGGCTCTAATTCTTGTCAGACCGAATGGGATTCCAGCAAGCTGAATGCACATAATAGAACTACCGATTGACAAAAATTTCTCGTTTCACCCTCACTACATTTCAGTCACGCGGATGAAACTTAGGTAGGTATAGAATCCATTTCAATCGAACCAACGCAGAACTGGAGCTAATAGACACGAAAGGAACCCAGTGACTGGGCGGGGTACAGGGTACCTGCAACAAATGACCGAATGGGCCAAACAAACATTTTACCAGTCAGCGTTGTGGAGGGATGCGTTATTGAACGAATGATAAACATAGAAGACAAAAAAAAAAAAAATTGAGTCCTATGCCGAAACTAGCCAGAAAACAACCAGACCTGTAGTATATATAAAAAAAAAACGGATGCGTAAAAGATGAAGACAAGGAGCGGTTCAGAAAAAGCTGAGCGCCAAGGTGCTGAGGGTAAATCCCACACCTTTGGGGCACGCACAGCAAACGCTTGAACTTCCTGTAGGCTGAAGTAAGAGGTTAAAAGGGAAAATGAAATGATCAGGATCCGAGTTGGGGTTAAAAGGGAGAAACCGCAACCCTAATACCTTGGATCGACCAAAGGACAAGCGGGACATTCGAATCAGGTTAGCGCAAATTGCAGAGACTAAAACCCTAGTCTCTAATGAAAGTGCGCGGCATGTGATCCCGAGATGGATCTTAGAAACCATGTAGAGTAGGTAAACCTGTGACTTTGAAAGATGCATCGTATTAGAATGGGACGCGTGTATTTTCTTCTGCGCCTGACTGTGTGAAGTACTGCGGTCAGTACAGAAAAAAAACAACGGAGCTGCACGCAGACCGCCGTCATGGCCGGTAAACCATATGACCACTCCATCCAACAATAACCTCATAAATTTATTACGTATCAAAAGGGGCAGGGATTTACTATGGGTGAATTACATGTACCGATGCCAGGGAAAGAGATAGCGTGTAGATCTTATATGACGGTATAGGGTACATAAAATAGGTATGATAAGACTGTAGACCTTCGGTGTAACACTCAACTAATTGTTATATCAAGGAGGGAGCACGCATATATATGCCACCGTGCCACAGTATGGGAATGAATAAAACCATTTCATGTATCGTCCCTCACATCTTCTAGGGATGTAAATGAGAATATAATAAACTTATATTATGTGAAGAGGGGTGATGATATAAAAATCTTATATCATGAGGATGTAAAATTGGAAATATAACAATCTTAGAATATGAAATCTCAAATGGTAAGAAGTGATGATCTTTTACGAGGAGATGATGTTAACGTCTTGTATGATGTGTTTGATTTTAAAGGGTTATATTACATGATTCGAAATAGGTGTTATAAATGTATATATATAGGATACATATATATGTGTACATTCAATTCAACATTATTAAAAAGGGTTTATATATATATGTGGTATATATAAATAATGATATATATATATATATATATATATATATATATATATATATATGTGGATTCACTGATTTTAACAAGAGGTGTTGAATATATAGGTGGATTCAAAAGGTATATGTGTTGAATATATATATAGATGTTAGGTGAGATTATTGAAAGTTGTGTATGTCCATCTAGCCTAGATTCATATTATGTTTAAAAAAAAAAAAGAGACACATCCCATGATAATGAAAAGGGGTATGGATATATAGCTATATATATATATATATATATATATATATATGTGGTTGAAAGGAATATAGGTGGAGTGTTCAATGTTTTTTATGAAGATGAAGATGCTAGATGGTTAGAGGAAACTATATCAAGAGGGAAGTAAAGTTACAAAATCTGAACTCATTATTCAAGTAACTAGGTGAATAGAGAGGAAACCCCAGTATGTCGGGGAAAGCAGAATTTTTTTTTTTTTTTAAACTAGAGGTGTTACAATGCTGGATGTTATCCTTTAAAGTCCC
The DNA here is from genome assembly GCA_034641835.2 of Pinus albicaulis. Taxonomy (NCBI): domain Eukaryota; kingdom Viridiplantae; phylum Streptophyta; class Pinopsida; order Pinales; family Pinaceae; genus Pinus; species Pinus albicaulis. Next base: position 1,161,454,347 of record CM076570.1, on the reverse strand, counting down.
TATGAAGATATCAATCCTGTGTTCCTCTGGAATATCATTTACCCTTATATTAAGATTTTGGAAGTTCTCAATGTGCTCCGCCACTAAACCCTTTTGTTTGAGATTTATCAATTAGATAAAGAAGGTGTTTCTCTTTGTATGTTCATAATGTGCTATCATTTCCTCTGTAAAAATTGACCAAGTGACATTTTTTTTACGAGAGAAAAGCCATCAATACCATACAAATGTATTTTGTTCTAAATGTAAAGTTGCAATGCGTACCTTTTTGTGTGTTTTGCACATTATTGAGATCAAAATATTTCTCCATCTGTAGTATCCATGTTACGGGATCGTTGCCATCAAATTTCCTCATATCCATCTTTGAAATATCATGGTTCTTCAATCCAACATTAGAGTTTATGAAATCAAGATTAACATTTTTTTTTCCTCATCATGAGTTTCTTCTACTATCTTTTCTCCATTAGGAATCATTTCTTGTATCAACTTTGACAAACCTTCCTTCAAACCTTTCATTTTTTCTTCCATACCATCCTTCAAACCTTCCATCATAGCTTCCATAACTTTCTTCAAACCATCCATCTTAGATTCCACGCTTTTCTTCAAAACATCCATTTCATTTTTTGTTGCTCTTTGAGAGAGTGAAATTTGGTGCATTTGCTCTTGTAAATTTGTTATGTCATGTTTCATTTCTTCATCTTCATGAGCCATAGTAGAGCCTTCGGAAGGCTTAATGGGTGTTGAATTATTTTTATGAGGAATTTTAGAACCCAATACTAATATCTATTCTACAATATGCCCTTGGAATCAATTCAAATTGATTCTTTAAACAAAACTTATGTAATTCGGGAAAAAAAAAAATGCACCTTTTTCTTGCTTTTGAGGAGCTCGATATTGAAATTGAATTATCTCTATGATTACGAATCTTCAATATATGAAATTTTGCCCTGCGGTAGCCCTTTGAATCCTCTTTTGAATGCCAGAGGTATGACCTGATTTGGATTCCTCAAGGAAAATTTATCTCCAATCTCCCACAATGACCTAATTATAGACTGGTTCAGTAGAACAAACTTGTATGACTTGCCCCGTGTCACTGTTTTCTCCTTTGGCTTTGAAATTGATAGACAAGAAACTAGAGTCCATTCGCTTCCAGACACCTTTTACAGAATTCAAATCCGATGCTCAGAGAGAGAGTTATGAATATTTTCCCATGATCACCTCTTTCAGATGAAATTCAGCAGCCTGGGAAAGACCTAACTTCCACGGATCATATCTAAAAAATATTGCGAACCAAGCTCTCAAATTTTGTGATGATCTTCCTCAGGATTTCGTCTTCGCGCTCTACAAATTTCAGCTTTTGATCCTTCATAGAAAAAAAATTATAGAGAAAATGCCACAATGACGTGTTTGGTGTAGCAAAACCCTAGAATCCAAAGCTATGATATCAAATGTTGTGCAACCAGCTCCAAAAATAGAAGAAAAGAGATACCAATGCCTTAGAAATAAGCCACTTCGAGGGGGCAACATCCAATACATTACATGTATGAACAATTCTTGGATGATACAATTGACAAAACCTCCTTTCTATATATAGGAGTCCAGGGGGCCACAATGTAATCCTAGCTGACCTAACAATAATAATGTAAGGGCACAATAATAACAATATGGGGGTTACAGGGGTACAATAATAACAGTAAGGGTGTTACACTAACCACAATAAGGGACTATACTAGTAAAATAGGGACCTAACATGTGCTAATACCATAGCTTATCAATACCACATGTTCAAAAAATCATAAATAACTTCACATGCCACTTCTCCACATGGCATTATTTTTAGTTAATCATTCTAATTGAAAGGATAGAAAGGGCATAATTACTTTTGAGATCAATATAGGAATTGTAACTGATATTAATAATATTCTAAAATATTCTACGGAGGTTAAACCATTACCATCATCCTAATAATTATTGGTAATTAAGTTAAAATTATAGAAATATTATTGCAAAATAAAAAATACCTATTAGAGTAGTCCTATAAATTACAAAAGGAAAAAGAATAATAATATTAAACACACACATGAAATTATAAAAGTAAAATGGTAGAAGCTCTATTCCAAAATAAACAGGACTTTGAAGTTAATTATATAAATTTCCAAAAATAATTTGAAAAATAGTTTAACAATAATCGTTGGTGCCCACACACATATAAACATCTTGGTCTAACTAATTTATGTTTTGGAGGCTTTGGAGGTTTAGGTCTTAGTCTAACTATTCTTTGTTTTGGAGGTTTTTTTGGCATATCTTTTGATTAAATTTGTCTTAAATATAAATATTTTTTCATTATTATGTTTTTATTAAATCTAATTTGTGAAATTTACATTATTTAAACATACAGATGATTTTTTAAAATATTAAATCTATTTATACATTTAAAAATAAATTCCCACTAAATTTATTTTTTTCATAGATTTAAATCCAAAACTTCAAAATATAAAAAGATAAACAACACAATAAAAATACTATATAATTATAATAATAATAATAATAATAATAATAATAATAATAAAATCCCCAAATATAAATAGTTAAACACAATAAAGACACTCTATCATCAAATAAAAACAATGAAATATCCCATAAATTAGAAAAACAAAATGATTATCAAAAAATATTTCTCACGTGAGACACATTGTGGCTTTCTTGTTGCCTCGTTGATAGACACATTGTAGTTTTTACTCGTGCAAATTTTATTGTTTCTCAAGGTTCATTAAATTCGGTGACACTTTCCACGATTTTCCCATTAACAAAGCTGTGTTCGTCGTTCAAGTAGCCACCTCGTCAATTTTGGTGAACCATCAATATCAATACCGAATATCACGGTTTTGGACTTTTCCACGACAATTATTAATATCTCCGACGACAATTATCGATATCTCCGTTCTGCGTACTTTACGCTGGTTACTATTTCTGGAGTTAATATAATATTTATAATGGTTACTATTTTTGGAGTTAATATAATATTTATAATTTTAATTTTAATTTCAGTGTTTATAAGATTAATTTTAAAGTTTAATATTATTTTTTGGTTTATAATATTAACTACAACTATATTATAAATAGTAATTATTGCTCGTTTTACATACCTTAAATATAATTAAATTAAAATAAAATAAAATAGGTGATGGTTAGATGAATAAAATGGGAATAATATTTTTTTTTGTGATTTTTTAAAATCTCAATAAATCTTAATTTTTTTAATATATATATATATATATATATATATATATATATATATATATATATATATATATATACCAAATTTTAAGAAAGATGTTATGCTTATTGTAAGTATATATATATATACCAAATTTTAAGAAAGATGTTATGCTTATTGTAACTAAAGAAAATATTGCAAACCATTTATATTATACTACATAGAATTATATTATGAAAATGTTGTTTGTGCCATTTTTATTACTATAGTACATATGTAATTATTACAACATAACATGTAATGATTATAAAATAAGAGATCAATCGATTAGGATAAATAAATTAAAATATTAACAAAAAATAATAATATTCAATTAAGTGTTGAGGGGTTTATAGAGTGTATTATATTATATATCATTTTTTGGGGATTCAACTGCTTTAAGTAAGTCATTCATCTATGACTATTTTCATGAGAGGTAGTCCTAACTCTACTTTCTTATGAGTATTGAATAGTCCACTTAGCACTCATTGTATCACCTTGGGTTGAAAATTTTAATCTCTTGCTTTTATAATATCAGCAATCCGTTGAGTTTATTAATTGCTTGAGTTTATAATATTTTTAATCTCTTGAGTTTATTAATCCAATAGGTTTATAATATTAATAATCTCACGAGTTTATTAATGCTTTGGCCTTATAATATTAACTTCTAATATGTATAATAATATATTAAGATTTACAATTAAGGTTTATAATCCTTTGGGATTGTAATATTAATATTAGAATTTATATTCCTCAGTTTAATACTAATCCTTAGGTTTATCATAATATTATGGTATCAATAATATTATCATATTATTACAATATAACAACACTTATTTTAAATTATTATTATAATTATTATCATAATTATAATATAGAAATATTAATATTTTATAATATAATTATTATTGTTCTTATTATAATATGTCGATCACATTTACATGTAGTTGTGCATGTGATTGATATTGGTTGTGGTAGTTTATTATTAAAGAAGTATGGCCAAAACTATAGGAAACATATCATTTTTTGTATTATTATAGTAGCATTTTGTAATTACTTCTTTAATAATAAACTAATACAGTCACATTATAATGTTGTTAATATATTATGATAGGCACATATCAATCACATGTCACATTAGTAAATGTCAAGGGAAACACGTAAATAATATGGATTTAATATTAATATCTATATAACAATAATAATAATAATAATAATAATAGAGAGATAATTCTCATTATCGACATTAGAATGTGAATTTTACCGAATTTTTGAATCACAATGAAGATTCATATTGATTGACTGTTGTGATAATGGATGCTCTTTGGGATTAGAAAAGTGTACAAAATTTACATTTTACTGTGGAAAATCACAATTATATATCTCTATTATTTTATTTTTTAAGTCACAAGAATCGGCAAGGTGCGGGGTCAAACCCCCCGAATACCACTATAACCTCTCAGGGACCGCCCAACCTGCAAGAACGATACCCAGATAAGACGAGGATCAAACTCATTACCTGCTTAACAACATGAATGACTTAATAATGCATCTGTTGGCCACTAGACCATGCCCTTACGAGCAACTATTTATCTGTATTATTATTATTATTAGAATGTGAATCTTATCCAGATTTAAATCCCAATAACGATTCATATTCATTGAATGTTGTGAAGATGGATGCTCTTTGGGATTATAGAAGTCTACAAAATATACATTTTACTGTGGAAAATCACAATTTTTTATCTCTATTATTATTATTATTATCTGAATTATCTCTCCAAAACCAAAAAATTTTAAAATATTACTATTATTATTATTATTATTACTAACACTAGGGATTAATATTATAAACTAAGTAACTAATAGAAAAAAAGGAAAATGAAAGGTCCTACCAAACTTACAAAAAGAAAACTATAAATCAACTAATTTTTATTTTATTTTTATTTTTAACATTTAATTGAATTATGAGATTGTTATAATTCTATAATATTTTGTTATTTAAAATGGGCATATAAATATTTTATGTTTGAGTAAGAGTGAGAATGATATATTGTCATGATAACCATTAAAGAGAACACAAGAAGGCCCATATTCTTAAAGATTTTAACTAAATCTAACCAAGTCTGTATATTCCTTATATTCATAAAGCTAACCAAATTTGTGTATTTCTTATATTCATTTTTTTTTAACTCCAAGTTGAGCACATCTCTCTCAACATGGGATGTAGAATGCTCAAAATAATAATTTATACATAATTGACATTGAAATATTTGATTTATGATTTAAAGAAAAAAAATTCTCTCTATACGACACACACACACTTTTTTTAAAATATGATGTCAACTTCATATTAAACATGGAAAGAGTTCCAAATATATCTCATAAAATATTCTACTTTTAACCCACATTAAAAAATTTCTTGTCATTTATATTTTTAAATGTTATACATCAACTCCATATTAAGAATAAATTTAATCATACATTTTCATTTTTTTTTGTCAGTTAAAATTCCATCATTATACTATCATCGAAGTGAAAAGTACAAAAATCATCTTAATGGGCCTCTCTCTCTCAGCCTCATAAGACATTTTAATATTGGGGCCTCGAGGATAACATAAGCTACCAACTCCATGCGTTATTTTTTGACGGCCTAGAGCCCATGACATAGAAATTGTAAACAATAAGAGAACCAAAACATAAGGTAGCATATTAAAAGGGGCGGGGGGAGGGTTTACATGGGGAGCTATCAAATAGCCAACATATTCATGCATATGGAAATCGATATGGTACACCCTCAGTTCTAGAAAGAAAAGGTGGTCATTAGTGTGCCTTCGCTAGCGACGTAGATTGTCCAATTGCTCCATAATTTCACTGTGGCGAAATTGAATGTCATTGATGAAAGATATGAGCTCATTACAGTCATCATACCTCTAATTTATGAGGTTTTCCATGTTTATTTGAATGTTCTGAAGTTGAGGAGCAATAAACTCCAATGACGTTGGAGCTTCCACATGCCCTAGGGAGCCATTAGCTCGCTCCTCTGTCTCCCAAATATCCAACGAACCTAACCAAGCATCGACATCCCTTACTAGTTGGGCTTATCTCCATGGAATGCCACCCCCATTACGCGGCCTCTCACATTATTGTGACATCCCTGCATGCCCCAAATAACTGAGCGAGTGCCAGAAGCAAAAACCCGCCGAACACCACAGAAAACAAAAAATAATTTGGCTAACAACATTTCTCCCTAAGTGACCTGTCAGGCTATCCAGCACTACTCGTCTCCAAAATCCACTCCCCACATCTAGGAAAATTGGAAATAGCGTTCTGGAGCACATAGCTTCAGAAATTGTGCACGGCCACTTGAACCCTCTACTACAAATTCCACAGCATAATTCAACTAGTTCACCGCATCTTGCCCAGAAGTGCCAACTCTCAAGGACAGAGGGAACCTAAGGATTTTCTTTTGGTGCCTTGCAAGCATGAACCACTAGATGCTCGAGCAACTTGTCTAAGCACACAAGCCCAAGAGGATTTTCCTCCAAAGTGTGGCCAAGGTTTTTCTACCGTAGTGTTTATCCTATCAACTTAATTGCATCATGCACACTAGCTGGACCAACTAGAATACCAATTGATTCCTTGTCTGTGAATATTATAGTGTCCCAGGGGCCTTCCAAAACCACCAAACATCATGTTGCATACCAGTCTCTAACTTCTCTCCCTCTCTCCAAAGTCCTAGACCTAAACGAGGTGTAAAATAACTCCAACACCCTTACATCACTGCAGAGCTCTACCATTTCCCACCTCGACCAAGCAAAAAAACACTAGCTCTAGGAACGAGTTTTAGAGACCATATTCATGTGTGGGTGACAGCCTCGTAATCTAACCCACGCTTTCATATTACTTAAACACGAGGGTGAGGCATGCGTGGAGGGCGGACAAGCTCTGTCACCGTCTCTCCCACCACTTTTCCCGTAGTTAAGACAACCCACTAGGAATCATACATCTCCTTCATAACCAAAAGAAAATTAAATCAATTTAAATTGATTTAATATTCATCCCCTAAAATTGATATAAATTTTATTATTTAATATGGTTATTATAATATTTTATTTATTCGTGTCATCCAAATATTTTTTCATATAATATTTTATTTATAATTCAGATTAAACTTATTTTTATCATTCATATTTTTAAATTGTATATATCTACTTTTTATTAAGAAGAAAATGAATTACAAATTTCTATTAAAATTAAAATTAATTTTCATTATATAAAATTAACACAAATTATGTTATTTAATAGTGATTAAACTATTAATCACTATTTTATTTGTTTATGACTTAATTTTTTTTATTAATATATATGTTTTCGTAGATACTATATAAAAAAAATTATATAATAAATAACTAAAAATTTATATATATTTCCTTTATACTTGATTTTTTTTTAATTATTTTACATTCAGTTAATTTATATTTTTGTATAAAATTAATCTAAAATTAAGAGATTTTATATATAGTGAATATTGATTTATTTATTATTACCATATTTTAATTTATTAATCCTTTACTAGTTTTAAATATAGTTTTGTTTTACAACTTCTCCATAAATTTTTCAATACATATTAAAAATAATCACTAATTAATTATTTTAAAATTTATTAAATATAAATATTTTATTAAAATAAAATAATATATATCAATATATAAAATATAGAATTCAACCATAACATAGCTTTGTGCTATGTTATTTAATGGTCTATCATTAATATACTAAAAAAAGTCGTGGATGACGTGATGTTTAACTAATATGTTTACCTAAAATATATTAGTGTGATATTATTTTTGGATATGATTTCCTGAAATTAAAAATTTTAATTTCTTATAAATTCAATTCATATTATTGATATAATTATTTATATATAAAAATATTATTAGATTATTTTTTCATATATATAATAGAAAACATATTAAAAAATAGCAACAACAATATTTAAATTGTGTATAAATTAATATGTTAAAACAATTGTTGATAACGTAAGTTTATATTGGAGAATCGAAGTTTTTATAATTGGAATTAATTTGAAATTTATCTTCGGTATATATTCAAAAATAATTTAATATATTTCTTAATTATGTATATATTAAATTATTTTTAAATATTTAAGTAATATATTTTTTTTAGAGTGATATAGAAATATATTAATTTATTATCTAATATAATTTTAATTTAAATACTTTATTTAATATAATAATTTTAAATAATTTAGCATTTTATGATGGTGATTATGATTAAGGTCAAGTAAAACCAATACATTTTATTGCATCTAAAGAAAAGAAATAAAATTTAATTTTGATTCTTCAAAATCTTATTTTTATGATAGAAAAAATTCGGAAAAAAGGGTTCCAAAATCTTCCATCCTTTAAGTATTTAGGGTTTCACTTCTAAGCTTATGAAAATTAGTTCTTATTCTATCAATGTTCAATTTTTTCTTAGTGTTGGTCAACATAGAGAGATAATTCTACTTATCAAGCTTGGGGTTGATCACCTCCTTATAATATCTTAGCTTCTTTTTACCCTCTAGCTCCTTGTCATCCCACAACTTATCCTTAAAATTGAAGGTAATAGTCTCTCTAACACTATCATAGCTTTCCATAACAATCTCTTTCTTTATCCCCAAATAATTGAACCAAGAACTAAAATCCTTATGCCATTGACCCTTAATCTAAATCTAAGTTTTGAATAAAATTAAAAACAATTTTTGAGAACCTCTTAATTTCCATGTTGGCTTATACATCAATCAAATATGTGTAACACATAGTCATGCTTTCAACAAAACAAAGGATACTATTACAATGATAGAATCAGTTATGTAAATTATTTGGTTGGAGGTTTGTCTTTTCCTATTTAAACATGCGTGCGTGAAAGAACTAATTCAATCGAATGGGATACATATATTTCATTTTAAACGTGCTTATATACATCAGGATTGACTGATACATAATTATTTGAACGAATTTTATTTCGATTAATTCCAGAATCATTTCGATACCTACAGGGTAAATTTAGTTTTGATTAAGTATAGATTGCATTTATATTGATAATGTCGAGTGTCACGAGTGAGGTGGTATGACTATCTATACCGCTGTTAGGCTCAGTGGTATGGGATGGTCGAACTTGACGTTTCAAAACTCCAAGTTGGAATACGGTGCTCATGACTGACGTCATTCAGTAACATCAGCAAAAAAAAAGAATGAGAATAGTATGGTCGCATTTCATTTTCATTAAAAAGGTGCAATAACCCGCTTCTAGGTTTCGAAAAGAAAATAACGGAAACGAGGAAAAGACAACTGAAACAGGCCAAAAAAAACCAATAATTTTCAGAGGTATCCTGTATTAATCAAGCGTGTTTATCGCGGACGCCATCCTAAGGTTAGCAACGATGGGTTAACGCTCATTTCACTGTTACTTGTCGATAATGGATTTATGTTAACTAACGTTGATCACAACGCAATTATAAATATTTGCAGGACGTGAGGCCAGATGCACCAGTGCAGTGGCCTGATTGTCTTGTGCGCAAGTGAGAATGGCGATTGGTTTGGGATCTGAATGGCCATTTCTGGAATGCCCCGAGTTTTATCTCAAACTCGCGGCATCTCTGCTTGCATTTGCTGGGGCATGGAGTTTCTTTGTTAGGGTAAGAAACAGAAAGCTGCCCCCGGGGCCGTTCTCCTTGCCCATAATCGGAAATCTTCACATGCTGGGTGAATTTCCACACCGGGCGATGGCAGCTCTTTCTCTGAAATTTGGGCCTCTTATGACACTCCGCCTCGGCTCCCGCCTCACTTTAGTTGTGTCTTCTCCTGATATCGCCCAAGAGTTTCTCAAGTCTCATGATCAGCTTTTCGCTAGCAGACCTCCCTTTGTGGCCGCCAAGTATTTGTGGTATAATTCCACCGACATAGGCTTTGCACCATATGGTCCTCACTGGAGGCAAATGCGTAAGCTGTGCGTTTCACATTTGCTGAACTCCAAATGCTTTGAATACTTTCGCTTTATAAGAGAGGAGGAAGTATTTTCAATGATTAGCGGTATTGCTAATTCAGATCATCCCGTAAACATTACCAAAGCAGTGTCGACCCTTGTTAGTGGTATAATGTGCAGGATGGCCTTTGGCAGAAAGTTTTCTGACGAAGACTCATTTGGTGGCAGAGGAATAATTTCAATTATCAACGAAAGTATTCTATTAGGAAGTACTTTTAATATTGGCGATTACATACCATTGTTGGCCTGGATGGATCCACAAGGTCTCAAGCGACGTTTGAAGAACATGCACAGCATAATAGACATTTTGCTAGAGCAAATAATAGAGGAACACGTCACGCAAAATGACCCCAACGTCAAGCAAGATCTTTTAGATGTTTTGCTTGCAGCCTCTGCAAATCAAGATATGGAGCCCCAGATTACACGAGATAATATAAAGGCCGTTATATATGTATGTCAAGCTCGTATGTATAATATTTCAATAGAAAAATTTAGGTTAAAAACATGTTGCAGTATAGTGATTATGATAATAAATTGATGTGTTGATGATGATGGCAGGATGTCTTGGCCGCTGGCACGGATGCCACGACTACCACCATAGAGTGGGGAATGTCCGAATTGTTCAGTAATCCCCGAGTCCTGAAAAAGCTCCGGGATGAGCTGGAACGTGTGGTTGGAATGGAGCGGATGGTGCGTGAATCTGATCTTCCTCGTCTCCCTTATTTACAAGCTGTGGCCATAGAAACGCTCAGATTCCACCCACCGGCGCCACTTCCGATTCCCCACTTATCCATTGAATCCTGCAATGTTTTGGGCTATGAAATTCCACGAGACACCCACGTTTACCTCAACGTTTGGGCTATCGGGAGAAACCCTAAGGCATGGGAGGATGCGCAAAGGTTCGTGCCCGAGAGATTCATGCAACCTGGCTCCATGGATGAGAGAATGCAAAACTTTGGGTGGATTCCTTTTGGAGCAGGCAGGAGACGGTGCCCGGGAGAGCAGTTAGGAACATCTGTTGTAGAACTTTCTTTGGGGCAGCTGGTGCACTGCTTTGAGTGGAGTCTTCCCGGTGGCATGAATGTGCGGGAAGTGGATATGTCTGAAACTAATAGCGGACTCACTGTCCACAGGAAAAAGGAACTCTTGGCTGTTCCGACTCCTCGAATCCCAGTGGTACTGTAATTTCGATTCTACTCTTCGTACTCTAAACTCACGTATAAACAGAACCCGTATAACCTGTGAAGATAGAGAACTTTTTATATATCATCGTATAACCCCAAGGCAAATGATTGTCACTCGGTGCTAGAATGCATATGTAAAAGCTATTAGTGTTTTAATGTTGCAATCTTCTGCTTAATAATTCTTAAGATCGGATTCGAGGCTCCATATATTGATTTGCATATGCATATGTAAAAGTAACAATGAGGAAATGTTTTTCTGTCATGAATATGTTTATTTATTTCCATTTCTCACCACTAATTTCCCTTTTATAGGTTTTTCTCCTTTATTCCCATCTCTTTTTTCTTTTTTTCCTCGGGAGAAGAGCTGCCAAGAAGAAATATCTAATTAATTTGTTTGAAACTTTAAATGTGATATGTTATTGGTAACTTAGCAGTTTATTAATCAAGAATTTGAGATGTAGTATGTCATTAGTAACTTCAAATCCAGTGTTTTTTTAAGACATTTGTAACTTCAAATCTAGTGTTTTTTTTGCAAGACATTTTATTTTGAAGCAGAATAATTTAGAAATAAAAAACATGTATTTTATGTAATTAGGGATTTAATTAATTTTTATATAATAATAATTATAATTTTATAATTAATAATTTTATCAATTTTTAATTATTAATAATAATAATAAAATTTAAATAGTTTGACATTATCATTTATCATAACAAAAAGATAATTAATTAAATTGTTCCCTAAATTAAAAATTATTTTTCCTAAACAAAATAATAGCTAATTGAATTGCCTCACATATTAATAATTATAATTAGATTGTGCAATTGTGACATGTTTGACATGTTTAAAGATGTTAACTTTTTCATTATATATTTTATAATTATCACAGTGTCCACTTACTTTATCTTGAATCAGAAAGGAGCTATATAATTATGACAAACAATAATTATAGTAAATAATTTATATTCTTTATTAAAAAAATTAATAATAAATTAATATAAATAGGTTATGTTACAATATCATAGTTTAATAATACCAAATGCTTAAAAACCATAACTCATTTTTATATGACCTTGCTATTTTAATTCACGAGTTTAATTAAAATGACATAAGGACATAACTACTTTTAAGATAAATTTGAACCTTAGATTTGTGAGTACTAAAAATACTTTGGAATATTCTCTCCAAGTTAAATCCCCACCATACGTGTAATAGTTATTGATAATTAAATTAAAATTCTAAATCACTTGGCCTAATAATTAGATAGATGATAGGGGCTAACCTCCATGAAATATTCTTAGTAGTACTCATGGTGTAGAGTGAAATTTTTATATGCATTACTTAAATTGTAATATCTAGTGGTAAAGCTTCTAAATATTTATTTATTGTAAGTAAGAAAGAAACTATTTTGTTTATGGGTTAGGTGAATGTTACATAATTATTGAAAGGAAACACGTGTTTAATATATTAATTGTATAGATGCTTTATGCACTTAGCCATAAAGTCACGTTGGGAAGTAATTGTCACAAAGTTCACATTCCAAGTTTTTGGAAACAATTATGGGCGAGGCATTTACATGCCCTCACTTTTGAGCATATCACTTCCAACATCTACAAAACTAGTTGCAACATTTTATCATTCTATCTAGAATACACTCCTTTCAAAAAATCGACTCCTCAAATCCCTTCACCTCCTCGTGACATCTAGCCTTCCTTCCCAATGGTTTTTCTTAATGGGCCTCTTCTTTTTACTCCTGTGGAGGCGGCATGGTTATATACCTAAGTCCCAAGAGACTCTATAGGTTCCATTGGCACTGTAGTATTGGAATTAATTCATGAACAAAAATCCCTTCTCTATGTGGGTCCTTTTCTGTGCAATTTGGCTTGAAATATCAACTTTTTGCAGGTTTGAGTCTATCGGTGGCAGGATCAATCAGTGGGTTGAATTATTTTTTCAAAGCTTTTGAGTGTGGCGAGAACCTTGTAGGCATTTTCCAACCTTCATATGTTATCTGCAAAAGTTGTCACATCATGGTGCATATCAGGTTTCTATTTTCTTATTATGTCTTCTTGAGGAAAGCTTTCTTTTAGTACTTCAATGTGGAATTGGTGTACTTGTTATGCTGATTTTCAGATGGAGTACAAGGTCTTTATGTGAGAGCCCTTTTCTTATTGATTGTTTCATGATTGTCTATAGATTTCCATTCCTTTTAGAGTGAGTGTAACACCCCCAATTTGTGTGTTGAATTTTTAAAGTTAGACATTGAACTTTTAATCCTAAGGGGGTGGACCCCAAGGGATGAATATAGTGTGAATGTATTTGCATATTTTATTTGAGGAAATAAATAAGATGATTGTGCATTTTGACCAAAAAGAGAATTAGAGATCACTTGCCAAATCCATGAGGATGGATAAGGCAACAAATCCCCAAAAATCTTTCAGAAATCCTTGAAAGAAATTTATTTAGATTTGAGGAGGAATCTAAAGTTTCCCCAATGAAGAGGAGTACTTGGGAAGGGGTGAGAAAAAGCTGGAAAAGCTGAGGAAAAGCTTAAAGCAGCTTTAAAGAATCCCAAGATGGCAAGCCTAGGCTAAACAGGAAAGAAAGCATCCTGCTATTCTAGACGCAGAATTAGAAACATGCTTTGGGGAATTATGAGCTTAAATAAGCTGCTCCTAGGCAGATCAGAGGTGGATCTGTGCTAGGAAGTGATCTCTGCTCGGGGGTGAATCCTGGGAGATAAAGAGGATTCAGAGGTTGGGAGGTTGGTCACTTTGCAGATTTTGTGGTATGTTCTGACATTCTTGTTACTATGTCTTATTACAGTATGAATTGGCTACATATAGAATTTTATTTAATAACCATGAGAAAATTTGGTAATACATTTAACAAAATCTATCCTTAGGCATCCACCTTCCAGATTTTGTTTAGTTGTAGACCAGCACATCTCTAGAGTAGAAACTCCAGAATCTCTAAACCAAGGTTGGTTTAAATCTGAAGTTACTTAAACCCTCTAGATGATTAATTATTGTTTGGTTCCTGTAGAAAAATATATATATATATGATATTTTATGATAATGACCAACTGCTAGAAGTCACTACAATGAAATTCGACATTTGATCTTCTGCCAGAAAAGTGAGGATTTCCTATACTATATATGTGTATAACTGTGAAACTTTATGCTCATAGGTAAGTGGGAAACCATGGTAGCGGATCTGGATAAATCATAGAAGTAAATCAAAGATGTAGGAGTTTACATGTCAACATTTTCAAACCTTAAAAGAAATTCTATTCTGCAGAATGAATATACCATGTATATCAAATATAAAGCATACTTTTGATCTAAAATCCATCTCAAATTCCTGAGTTAAACATCATAATCAAGACTAAAGTATAATTCATTTAGGCAACAAAATGACTAGTGAATACATATATATAAATACCATGTGACATTATGTTCGCATGAGTAGGTGAGGAGGTGAGTAATCTTACTCTAAAAAAAATTGTAATAATATACATAAGTGTGTAAGTTTCACTCCTACCTCTAATTGTGAGTCCTTAAATCCATAATCATATCCAATGATTTCATTTAGAACCAAGCACCTTCATTTCAGTACGATGGAACACTTATATAGATCTAGCAATAATTATATATATATATATAAGAGTGCAATAATAGCAAAACATTGAAATGCGCATAAGATTCTTACAACCATTAATAAACTCTTATAAATATATAAGTGAAATAAAAGCGAAAGCCTCACCCTACTTAGGGTAATGATAAAGATATGGTTGGAAATTAAAATAAACAATACATAATTATCATGGCGCCGAGAGCTATACAATAGCTCGATCGACCTTAGGATTCACATATGCATATAAATAAATCATAGTTCAAACAATGGTTATAAATACGCCTTATTGAAATGCCGAGCATACAAATGCGACTATATACCAAAAAAAAAATTAATCAATATGTAAATCTGTACCGAGCGCTAACCTATATGACGTGGCAATGCTCGACCTAAATGAGTTATATATTTATATATCGCAGTTCATATGTCTGTCGCACGATGCAAGTACCAAAATCTATATATATTGTAACGATGTAAATTTAAAGAAATCTTACCTTACATAACATGAGCCATTGAACCTATCCAAATTAAAAAGGTTGATGTAACAAAATGAAAACGAACAAGATTTGTATGGTGAAAACTATTCAAGATGCGCCGCATCGCGTGGTTGATCGTGTTCTACCACTAATGATGCCGAGCAGAAATATTGAAAGAAAATGATAAATTACTGTGCGATCCCCGCAGAATCGGATCAATGCCAACATAAACGATAGAATGATATCTTACAGGGATGGAGTAATACGATTTCTCCCATATGCCGTCGTCTGATCGGCTTACCCTCCATCGTACGCCATCCTTCACGCGCGGGGTATGAGAAACCCTTTGCGGCATTTCTCCCAAGCGGGCAAAAAGGATTTATCAGTAAGGAGCCTGGAACCATATGAAAACCAGATAAAATGTGGCATGCCTGTAAATGTTAGAAATCGGAATTTGAACTAACCCAGTGAAATAATAGTGGTGTCGATCTAACCAGCAGCGTAACGTCAACCGGAAGACAAGGGATAATATTTCAACTAGTAACAGGAGGTTATTCCTGTAACCGGAAGTTAAACACCTAAACCCTATACTGTAATACGCTTAGGGCAGAAAAGTAGAAACTAATCCTCACAGCAGAATGAAACAAAAGAAAAACCCCAGTTGACATCTAACGTTATTAATAGCGTTTCAGCGCAGAGCTGGAGCAATGAGACACGAAAATAAATCAGCGCCCAGGCCGCTCCAGAGTATATGCAACAAATGTCTGAAAGGGGCCAAAAACAGACTCACATCACCAAATACAAAGAGGGGAAGATAAACATAGAAGAAATAATTTTAATCCCATAATCGAATTAGCCGTAAAAGAACTAAACCTCGGGATAAGAGAACCGATGCAGCGGAATAACGAATAAGAGGGGTTAGTCGCATATCTCGGGAGGCCGCCCATCAAACGAGGAACTTCCGCACACCGGGAGAAAATTGTTAGCGCAGAATTGAAAATGATCGTGACCCGAGTCATAAAAAAAAACACGAAAATGAAACCCTAATACCCGTGAGCGACCAAAGGATGATTAATACCCTCGAGGGCAAAAGGTGCACTTGCGTGTCTAACTCCCTAGATCCGCAATGCACATTTTCCTAATAAGATCCCGAGAATGCATTGAGTGTTTGCCGAGTTGTAAACTGAGACTTAGAAATATGAACCACGTTAGCAGGTGACACGTGAAATTTTCTTCTGCGGCCGACGGCGGAAAGTACTGCATTGTAGAAACAAAACAACTAAAATAATATAACAGAGAACTGTCGCCGAAACCATCCGGACCCGCAGACCCTACGACCATCTCAGACTACTGTAAACCTCCTTACTCATCGTATACTCGCAGAGATAGCGTGTGGAGATGGTTGTCGGTGTAAGGTTCAGGCACTGTGTATGAGGAGGCGTAAAACCCTCAGCGTAACACGCAATACCAGTCTACACCGCGGAGAGGGCACGCATAGGTAGAGGTCACGGGATACCGTGTGGGAAACACGAAAATCCACTTCACGTACCTTTACCCACCTGCTATCGAAATGTATACATGATTATAATTATTTTAGAATCCGAAATCTGAGATGAAAAACCATGATAATCGTTTCGAGGATACTTTATGAGTTGGGTATGCGGTATATGGGATTTTGAAAGGGCCACCGTATTCGACCTAAGGTGTCGTATATGAACATATATATATATAGGACACATATATATATATATATATATATATAAGTGTATACATTCATTTCAATATTAATAAAACTGATAGATACATAGTTGTGATATAAAGGTCCATATAAATATCACGATATATATATGGAATTAATGATATGAATAAGAGATATATTATCATTATATGTATAAAAGATATTTATATACCTATGAATATGAAGGTATAGGTGTGGAGTATGGATAGTATGTGAAGTTATTGAAAGGATGTATATCCATATAACCAGGTTATGTTGAAAAATAAAGAGACACTTCTTTGATATTATGAAGCCACCTATCTATATAGATATGGTTGTAAAGATGGGATGGTATACATCTACATGTATGGTTAAAATTTTATATGAATATAATTAAAATTTTATATGAAGGTATATATATATATATATATATATATATATATATATATATATATATATAGTGATACATATATATATATATATATTGATATATCTATTGATACCTATGTGATTGTATACATGGGCTTTAAGGAAGGATAGAATTTAGTGTACTTCATGAAGAAATTGATTGATTAGAGGCAAATATAACACTGGATGAAAATAAGTACTTTATTTCTGAACAGCTTATTCCGCCAACCTGTCTATGAACATGGGAAAAAAAAAAAAAAAAAACTTTCACTTAACTGGAGGTGTTACAAATGGTATCGGAGCACTAGTTACAACAAATTGGGCTGTCGTGTTGTGCTCACTGCTTATGACATATTTGTTTTTTTTTCTTCTTTATCCCATCGTCTGCTAAATCGTGTCAAGGTACAGAAAATGGCTGAAGGTGAAGGGATTTATGTGGATCTGCGTGATGAGTTTGCTACTCCAGATCCCAATGCCCCGGTACTGGCTATGTTGCACCGGATGCAACGAGAGTTGGCTGAATTAAGAAGCCAAATGACATGTTGTCATCAGCCAGTAAGGAGCAGGAAAAGCTCATCAGAGAGCTAACTTCCCGGAACAGCCAGGAGGGCGAAGGTTCTGGAAAAAGAAAGATGGATGAATCTGAGGATGAGGATGCAGCTATAAATCAACATAAGCAGAAAAGAGAGTTGCAGGGAGAATTTAGAAAGATCAAACCTCCCTCCTATGATGGGGAGAAGGAGGAGGATGCTGAAGCTTGGTTGCTGAACATGATCAAGTATTTCCAAGTCTATGAATATGAGAGAAATCTGAAGGCCCGATTAGTCGTGTACGCGGTACTGAAGGAAAAGTCATTAATCGTGGTGGGAAGAGACAAAATGGTGCATGCCATCATGAAAAACAAGCACCGGGAAGATTTTCGCATCAAGTTCAACAATGTTATTTGAATGAACGTTATTATGATGATAAATCAAAAGAATTCCATGAACTTAGACTAGGACACCACTGGCTCAGAGTTTGTCACTAAGTTTACTAATTTACTGAGGTATGTCCCTTACATTAGGAAGAAAAGGAAAAAGTGCAAAGGTTTTTAAATTGTTTGCCTACTGTGTACAAGGAGAAAATTGAGTTTGACAACCCAAAGACCATGGATGAAGCTGTTAGAAAAGCAAGATTATGCTATCAGCAGTTTAAAGGTAAAGCTGAACAAGGGAAGGGCTGGATGAACAAGGGTGAGTTCAAAGGAAAGAGACCAAAACCAGCATATTTAAGAAATTTTGGTAGAGACCATCAAAGGAAAAAGTTCAATAAACCAAGAGAAAGTCAAACTGCTCAGTCCCTAGTGGCGTCAAAACCAGTAGAAGGGAATAAAAAGGAAGGACAAACTTCTAATGAAGGAACCTTTGAAATGTTGTGGCTGTGGAGAAACCCATATGATGAGGGACTGCCCCCATCGAAATATTCATATGATCAGCAGAGAGCGAGAGGCAACAACCGTCAATGACATAGCCAGAAACATACCAACCATCAGTGCAGCCCTGGAAAACCGACAGGCAGAACATCAAGCAACCATGGTGGAAATGGAGGGTAAGATTTCTGACTTACCTGTTACTGTTTTGATTGACCCAGGGGCTTCTTTAAGTTACGTTAGTCCTGGAATTGTAGAAAAATGTAAATTTAAACCTGAAAAATTTCAACAGTCCTGGTTGGTACAGCTGGCCACTGGAACTAAGAGAAAAGTTACACATAAATTGCCCAAAACAGCACTACAATTAAATGGCTTTACAACATAAGTAAATTTGAACATATTGCCATTAGGATCCTATGACTTGCTAATAGGAATGGATTGGCTAGAAAAGAAGAAAGCTCTGATGAACTGCTGGGATAAAACCTTGCATTGTGTGGATGAGGAAGGGAAACCTTTCACACTAAAAGGGAAACCAATACCCATTGTAGTAAGACAAATATCAGCCTTACAATTGAAAAGAACAGCTAGAAAAGGATACCAAGTTTATGCAGTGCATGTAGAAGAAATAGAACAGAAAACTGAGGAAGAGTTACTGGATGCTATACCAGTCATCAGAGAATTTAAGGAAGTCTTTCCCAAAGAAATCCCTCATCTTCCCCCCAAAAGAGAGATTGACTTTTCTATAGATCTGGTGCCAGGAGCCACACCTGTTTCCTGAGCCCCCTATCGGATGAGTCCGCCAGAACTAATGGAGCTGAAGATGCAGCTGCAAGAATTATTGGATAAAGGTTACATTAGACCAAGTGTGTCTCCACGGGGAGCACCTGTTTTATTTGTTAAAAAGAAGGATGGGACTTTTAGGATGTGCATTGATTATCGGCAACTGAACAAGTTGACCATTAAGAATAGATATCCACTTCCTAGGATTGATGATATTTTTGATCAAGTGAGAGGAGTCAGCCTTTCTCCAAGATAGACCTAAGGATCGGTTATCACCAAATTTCTAATTCAAAGAAGAAGACATCAGCAAAACAACCTTTCGAACCAGGTATGGTCACTACGAATTTGTAGTCCTACCTTTTGGGTTGACAAATGCCCCTGCCACATTTATGTGCCTAATGAACAGTGTGTTAAATAAGTATTTGGATAAATTTGTCCTTGTGTTCATAGATGATATCTTAGTCTACTCAAAAAGTGAGGAGGAACATAAACAACACTTGAGGATAGTATTGCAAACTCTGAAGGAAAACCAGCTATATGCCAAGTTTAGTAAATGTGAATTTTATAAAGATAAAATTCAATATTTGGGTCATATAATTTTTGAAAAGGGTTGCGCTGACTCCGAAAGATAAAAGCCATTAAAGAATGGGCTGGGCCCCATCGATGTCTCAAGCAGAAGATCATTTATGGGAATTGCGTGCTATTATCGCAGATTTGTGGAGAGATTTTCTGCTATAGCAAATCCCATAACCTCATTACAAAGGAAGGGTGTTAAGTTTGTGTGGACTGAAAAATGCCAAAACAGTTTCGAGCAATTGAAACAGAAACTTATTTCAGCTCCTATATTAGAAATTGCTGATCCTGATAAAGAGTTTGTGGTGTGTACAGACACGTGCAGAGAAGGGCTAGGAGGAGTCCTATTGCAAGAAAATTCAGTTATTGCCTATGAGTCTAGGAAATTTAAAACTCATGAATAGAATTATAGTGCATATGATTTGGAGTTTGCAGCTGTCATTCATGCTTTAAAAATGTGGAGGCACTATCTACTGGGGAAGAAGTTCACCTTGATGACTGATCATATCAGCCTTAAATATTTCTTTTCCCAAACTGACCTGAACGCAAGACAGGCTAGATGGCTGTCTTTTCTAAGTGAATTTGATATGGACATAAAACATATCAAGGTAAAAGAGAATAAATTTGCTGATGCCTTAAGTAGAATTGCTTGTCAACATTTAAACAGCATTAGGAGTAGTGCCCAGATGGAGATAGAGGAGTTGGTGGTCAAAGCAGCAAATCAAGATCCCAACTATGAAGCACTCTTGGTGCAACTACGTACGAAGAATAAAACAGACATATTAAAACTCACAAGGGTCAAGCTCTATTTCAAAAATCGGTTGTATGTTCCTAATGTAGAGTCATTAAAAAGGGAAATTTTGGATGAATATCACAAACAGCCTTATGCAGGACATCCAGGATACTAGAAGCTGTTAACAGCCTTGAAAAAGAAGTTGTTCTGGCCAGGAATGAAGAGAGAGGTGGCAGAGTATCTAAGTAGGTGCATGGAATGTCAACTGGTTAAAGTTGAGCATCAACACCTAGTTATGGCTGCACCCTACCAATTGCGTAACGGGAAATGGGGATACGCTTCATGGATTTTTATACCGTGATTACCCAATACTAAACATCAACATGACTTCCGTAATGGCAGTAGCAGAACGCTCACTAAAGTCGCTCACTTTATACCTGAAGGAAATTCACTTTCTAATGTACTAAGTAGCCAATGTTTTCCTGAAGGAGATAGTAAGGCTTCACGGAGTTCCCAAAGTAATTGTCTCACATAGAGATGCTAAGTTTACAGCAGCATTTTGGAAGGGATTGTTTGGGGGGATGGGTACTAAGCAAAATTTTATTACTGCCTATCACCCTCAAACAGATGGGCAGACAGAAAGGACGAATCAAATCTTGGAGGATATGTTGCGAATGTATGTGATGGATAGGCCATCAAAATGGGAAGAGTATCTGCATCTAGCTGAGATTGCCTATAATAATAGCTACCAATCCTCTATTAAGATGAGTCCGTTTGAGGCATTCTATGGGAGAAAGTGTCGTACTCCTTTGAGTTGGAGTCAACCAGAAGATAAACTGGTGTTGGGACCAGATGCATTACAAGAAATGGAAAGAATTGTCAAACAAATACAAAGAAATATCAAGATAGCACAAGATCGCCAGAAAAGTTATGCTGATAAGAAAAGAGTGCACCGAGAATTCAACGTGGGGGATCATGTGTATTTACGCATCAAACCCAAAAAGAGCACACTTTATGCTGGAAGTTGTGCCAAACTTGCACCTAGTTATTGTGGGCCTTTTGAGGTGTTAGAAAGGGTGGGACCAGTGGCTTACAAGCTGGCCTTACCACCCCATGTTAGAGTGCATAATGTATTTCATATTTCATTATTAAAAAGATATGTGCATGATGCTTCTCACATAGTTGATTGGAATGTTGTACAAAAGGAAACTGTGTATGAATTTCTGCCAGAACCGCTTCAAATATTGGAGCGGGAAGAAATTGAATTGAGAAACAGAACAGTGGCCAGAGTAAAATTGCAGTGGAAGCACTTTACTGCTGAAGAAGCCACCTGGAAAAGGGAAGCTGAAATGATGGAGCAATACCCATTTTTTGTTTAAATGAACTCTAGGAGTTGAATAAGAACACCGAGGACGGTGTTTATTTTCAGAGGGGGAATATGTAACACCCCCAATTTGTGTGTTGAATTTTTAAAGTTAGACATTGAACTTTTAATCCTAAGGGGGTGGACCCCAAGGGATGAATATAGTGTGAATGTATTTGCATATTTTATTTGAGGAAATAAATAAGATGATTGTGCATTTTGACCAAAGAGAATTGAGATCACTTGCCAAATCCATGAGGATGGATAAGGCAACAAACCCCCAAAAATCTTTCTAAAATTCCTTGAAAGAAATTTATTTAGATTTGAGGAAAATCTGAATTTACCCCAATGAAGAGGAGTAGTTGGGAAGAGGTGGAATAAAGCTGGAAAAGCTAAGGGAAAAAGCTTAAAACAGCTTTAAAGGATCCCAAAGATAGAGCCCTAGGCTAAAAACGGAAAGAAAGCATCCTGCTATTCTGGACGCAGAATTAGAAACATGCTTTGGGGAATTATGAGCTTAAATAAGCTGCTCCTAGGCAGATCAGAGGTGGATCTGTGCTAGGAAGTGATCTCTGCTCGGGGGTGAATCCTGGGAGATAAAGAGGATTCTAAGGTTGGGAGGTTGGTCACTTTGCAGATTTTGTGGTATGTTCTGACATTCTTGTTACTATGTCTTATTACAGTATGAATTGGCTACATATAGAATTTTATTTAATAACCATGAGAAAATTTGGTACTAGATTTAACAAAATCTATCCTTAGGCATCCACCTTCCAGATTTTGTTTAGTTGTAGACCAGCACATCTCTAGAGTAGAAACTCCAGAATCTCTAAACCAAGGTTGGTTTAAATCTGAAGTTACTTAAACCCTCTAGATGATTAATTATTGTTTGGTTCCTGTAGAAAAATATATATATGATATTTTATGATAATGACCAACTGCTAGAAGTCACTACAATGAAATTCGACATTTGAAACTTTATGCTCATAGGTAAGTGGGAAACCATGGTAGCGGATCTGGATACATCATAGAAGTAAATCAAAGATGTAGGAGGTTACATGTCAACATTTTCAAACCTTAAAAGAAATTCTATTCTGCAGAATGAATATACCATGTATATCAAATATAGAGCATACTTTTGATCTAAAATCCATCTCAAATTTCTGTGTTAAGCATCATAGTCAAGACTAAAGTATTATTCATTTAGGCAACAAAATGACTAGTGACTACATATATATATAATTACCATGTGACATTATGCTCGCATGAGTAAGTGAGGAGGTGAGTAATCTTACTCTAAAACAAATTGTAATAATATACATAAGTGTGTAAGTTTCACTCCTACCTCTAATTGTGAGTCATAATCATAATCATATCCATTGATTTCATTTAGAGCAAACACCTTCATTTTCAGTACGATTGAACACTTATATGAGTCCTGTGATAATTATATATATTTAAGAGTGAAATAGTAATGAAACTTATTGAAATGCGCATAAGATTCTTACGATACCATTCATAAACTCTTATATATATATGTAAGTGAAATAAAAGTAAGCCTCACCCTACTTAGGGTAATGATAAAGATATGGTTGGAAATTAAAATAAACAATACATAATTACCATGGCGCCGAGAGCTATACAATAGCTCGATCGACCTTAGGATTCATATATGCATATAAATAAAACATAGTTCAAACAATGGTAAAAAAATATACGACTTATTGAAACGCCAAGCATGCAAATGCGACTATATAAAAAAAAAAAAAAATCAATATGTCAATCGGTACCGAGCACTAACCGGTGCGGGACGTGGCAATGCTCGACCTAAATGAGTTATATATTTATATATCAGAGTTCATATGTCTGTCGCACGATGCAAGTACCAAAATCTATATATATTGTAACGATGGGAATTTAAAAGGAATCTTTACCCATATAACATAGCTATATGAACCTATCCAAATTAAAAAGGCAGATGTAAATTAAAATGAAAACGAACAGATTTGTATGGTGAAAACTATTCAGCGCATGCGCGACATCATGTGGTTGACTGCGTTCTACCACTAATGATGCCGAGCAGAAATAATGAAATAAAACGATAAATTCAAATTGTGCGATCCCCGCAGGGTCGGATCGATGCCAACATAAAACGATAGAATGATTTCTTACAGGGATAGAGTAATACGATTCCTCACAGGTGCCGTCGTCTGATCGGCTTACCATTCATAATATGATATCCTTCACGCTCGGGGTATGAGAAACCCTTGCGGCATTTCTCCCAAACGGGCAAAAAGGAGTTAACAGTAAATGCTCCTGCAACCATATGAAAGCCATATAAAATGGGGCATGCCTGTAAATGTTAGCAATAAGCATTTGAAATAACCCAGTGGAGGAATAGTGGCGTAGATCTAGCCAGCAACGTAAACGTCAACAGGAAAACAAGGGATAATATTTCAACTAGTAACAGGAGGTTATTCCTGTGGCCGGAAGTTAAACACCTAAACCCTATACTATAACACGTCTAGGGCAGAGAATTAGAAACTAATCCTCACAAAAGAATGAAACAAAAGAAAAACCCCAGTTGACATCTAACGTTAATAATAGCGTTTCCGCGCAGAGCTGGAACGACGAGACATGAAAATAAATCAGCGCCTAGGCCGCTCCAGAGTATCTGCAACAAATGTCCGAAAGGGGCCAAACAAACCTGGTATCAGTCAGCGATGCAGAGGGAAGATAAACATAGAAGAAATAATTTTAATCCCATAATCGAATTAGCCAGAAAAGAACTAAAACTGTGGGATAAGAGAACCGATGCATGAATAACGAATAAGAGGGGTTAGTCGCATATCCTGGGAGGCTGCCCATCAAACGAGTGAACTTCCTGCACACTGGAGAAAATTGTTAGCAGAGAAAATGAAATGATCAGGACCCGAGTCGCTATTAAAAACACGAAAATGAAACCCTAATGCCTGTGAGCGACCAAAGGACGATTAATAATTTCGAGGCAGGTTGGTGCAATTTGCAGAAGTCTAAAACCTTAGATCTGCAATGCACAAGCACAGAATAAGATACCGAGAGGGATTTTTGTAATTTGGCTGAGCAGGTAAACTGAGACTTAGAAAGATGGACCACGTTAGCAAATGACACGTGAAATTTTCTTCTGCGGCTGACGGCGGAAGGTACTGCATTGTAGAAACAAAACAAATAAAATAACATAACACAGAACCGCCGCCGAAGCCGTCCGGACCTGCAGACCCTACGACCATCTCAGACTACTGCAAACCTCCTATCTCATCGTATACCCAACAGAGATAGCGTGTGGATATGTTCGACGGTGTAAGGTTCCGGCACTGTGTATGATGAGGCGTAAAACCCTCGGCGTAACACGTAACACCAGTCTACACTGAGGAGAGGGCACGCATGGGTAGAGGTCATGGGATACCGTGTGGGAAACACGAAAATCCACTTCACGTACCTTTCCCCACCTGCTATCGAAATGTGCACATGAATATAATTAAGTTAGAATCCGAAATCTGAAAGGAAAAACATGATAATCATTTTCGAGGATATCTTATTAGTTGGGTATGCGGTGTATGGGATTTTAAAAGGGTCACCGTATTCGACATAAGGTGTCGTATATGAATATATGTAAATAGGACGCATATATATATACAAGTGTATACATTCATGTTAATATTAATAAAACTGATAGATACGTAGTTGTGATATAAAGATCTATATAAATATCACGATATATATATATGGAATTAATGATATGAAGAAGAGGTATATTATCATTATATGGGCAAAAGATATTTATATATCGGTGGAATATAAAGGTATAGGTGTGGAGTATGGATAGTATGTGAAGTTATTGAAAGGATGTATATCCATATAAACTAGGTTATGTTGAAAAATAAAGAGACACTTCTTTTGATATTATGAAGCCACCTATCTATATAGATATGGTTGTGAAGATGGGATGGTATACATCTACATGTATGGTTAAAATTTTATATGAATATAATTAAAATTTTATATGAAGGTATATCTATATATTGATACATAAGTGACACACATATATATATATATATATAGTGATACATATATATATATATTGATATATCTATTTATACATATGTGATTGTATACATGGGCTTTAAGGAAGGATAGAATTTAGTGTATTTCACGAAGAAATTGCTTGAGTAGAGGCAAATATAACACTGGATGAAAATAAGTACTTTATTTCTGAACAGCTTATTCCGCCAACTTGTCTATGAACATGAAAAAAAAAAAAAAAAATTCAGTTAAACTGGAGGTGTTACAGTGAGAGTTATTTGCATGACAATGTTTCCTTGAAGGGGAAACTAGCCACTCATATTGTCAACATACTTTATGTACTATTTATCATTGAAAACTATGGAGTGGTCTAGCTATTTTACCAGATTCAGAGATGCAGTTAATGCGGGATGAACTCTAACACAAAATTATGTGTTGTCTCTCTTCATTATTGCCTTTATTTTTTAAATGACGATATGTTTCTTGTTTAGATTTTACATCAAAACTAAATAATTATCTTGGAAGAGACCATAAAGCTTGTGTTTACATAAGACCCATTTTAACTTACAAAGCGTTAGAGGATGGTCAATTTTTAGGAAGGAAAATTTCTCATCCAATTTCATATCAAACCAACACCCCAATTTCCTTTACATAACTGAAATACAACTTCACTTTGACCCCCTATCCATTTAGAATCGCTCTCAAGGGTGACCAATAGCTATATTCCCATATTAAGTTTAACTAGTTGCTTCTTGCTAGTCCAAACATTTCTCGAAAATTTGGCCAAACCTCATTTCCGGGTGCATCAATATTTTTTCTTACATAAATGATTGTTATAAAAACCTACCACTGCCCTCTCCTCCTTCAAATGGATCACAACATGATTGACAAAAGCATATATAGTCACATACTTCTACCTTCGTTAGGGTGGCCATGCCACCCCTTCCATTTAATGATATCACCTCTGCAGGATGGCATTTATGAACCCCTAGGAAACCAATTTATTTGAACACAACACCATTGGGGATATTTTGTGTCAATTTTATCTGAATTATAACAAAGATATGTTGGAATTCAAAGTCTAAGTTGTGTAATCTACATAATCTAAGTTCCCAATAGTATTTTTTGATTTTTTTAATCCAAAATTCACTTTAAACAATGAAAAAATAGACATGTTGCATGTGCTTGTTTATATACATATATAGTACCACGGATCAACCAAGTATTGTACCGTAAGAGAGATTTGCACCTTCAGAATTGTTTATCTCTCTTAATGCATGTTATATTCATGCTTAAGATGGATTTATATTAGTTAATTATATTGTTAGTATTATGAAAATAATTAATATATAAATTAAACTATATGCATTTAAAGAATCATGTCGCAAGATTCTTAACCATGCAAATTCATCCCCTCTTTACCATACATAATTTTCACTTATAAATAGGGTTATTAACAATGTCTCTTGCTAATACCATAGTTTATCAATACCACATGTTCAAAAATTCATAAATCACTTCATATGACACTTCTCCATATAACATTCTTTTTATTTAATCATTTTAATTGAAAGGATAGAAAGGGCATAACTACTTTTGAGATAAATGTGGGCATTGTGACTAATATTAATAATATTTTAAAATATTCTATGGAGGTTAAATCATTACCATCGGCCTAATAATTATTGGTAATTAAGTTAAAATTATAGAAATATTATTGCAAAATAAAAAAAAACCTATCGAAATAGCTATATAAATTACAAATAATAATAATAATAATAATATTCAATACACACATATGAATCATAATTAAAGAAAAATTGTAGAAGCCCTAATCCAAAATAGACACGACTTTGAAGTTAATTATATAAATTTCCAAAAATAACTTGAAAAATACTTTAACAATAAATAGTTCATACACACATAGACATCTTGGTCTAACAAATTTATATTTTGGAGGCTTTAGAGATTTAGGTCTTAAGCCTAACTATTCTTAATTTTGGATGTTTTTTTTGGCATATCTTTTGATTAAATTTGTTTAAATCCAAATAATTTCTGATTATTATTGTTAAATTTAAATTTTGAATTTTATTTAAATATAGGAGTAATTTTTTAAAATACTAAATCTATTTATACATTTAAAATTAAATTTTAAATAGTAAAAAAACACATTTCCACTTAATTTATTTTTCTACAAATTTCAACAAGAAACTTCAAAATATAAATAATTAAACATCACAATATAAATACTCTATAATAATTAAAAAAGAACAATGAAATATCCCTCAAAATATAAATAGTTAAACAACACAATAAAAACACTCTAATCAAATAAAAACAATGAAATATCCGTTAAATTAGAAAAAACAAAATGATTATAAAAGAAATTTCTCACTTTAGACAATGTGGCTTTCTTGTTGCCTCGTTGATAGACACACATTGTAGTTTTCACACTAGATTCGGTGACACTTTCCTGTCCACGATTTTCGCATTAACAAAGTGTTCGTCGTTCAAGTAGCCAACTCGTCAATTTTGGTAAACCATCAATATCAATATCCAATGTTCACTTTATTAGGGAGTCGTCTAACGAGCCGGAGGAATTGCCCGGACGGTCAAAATTGGCCGGAATCTGGGCCAAAAAAATTTAAAAAATCTTGCAGAAACAGTGTTTGAATCCTAATTTTGACATTGGAAATGGATTCGGCACCATCAAAAACCTGTAGGACACCCAAAATATTAAACTTTGATAGTTATAACATGGATTTAGAAAAATTCCTGCCGGACTTTCTGAAAATCTTATCGGAATTTTCATGATTTTCAGGGTGATTCCTTTGGCTAGTTAGACTACGGCCTTTATTAGACATCGATATCATGGTTTTTGCCTTTTCGCCGACCATTATTAATATCGCCGTAATGCGTACTTTGCGTTGGTTACCGTTTTTGGAGTTAATATAATATTCATAATTTTAATATTAATTTGAGGATTTATAATTTTTGGAGTTAATATAATATTCGTAATTTTAATATTAATACTAATATGAGGATTTATAATATTAACTTTAAAGTTTTAATATTAATTTTTTTTGTTTAATAGTTAGTAATTATTTACTAATTATTACCTTAAATACTTTAAATATAATCTTCTTAAAAATATTTATTAATTATTTATTTTAAAATTTATTAAATATAAATATTCTACTAAAATAAAATAATATATAGAAAATATAGAAAATATAGAAATCAACCCTAACATAGTATTGCGTTGTGATATTTAATGGTCTATCAGTTAATATAGTAAAATAAGCCGTGATTTTTACATAAAATATGTGTGATATTATTTTTGGATATGATTTTTGTGAACTTATAAAAATTAATTTCCTATAAATTCAATTCATACAATTATTTATATATAAAAATAATATCACATTATTTTTTATTAAAATATATATATATATATATATATATATATATATATATATATATATATATATAATTTATTTTAATATTCTACACATTTAAAAATTTAAAATATGGATTTATTATAATTTATTTTACTTTAAAAAATTTACTTAAAAACAAAGTAATATAACTATATTAAATAGAAAAAATAGCTGCAATATTATTTAAATGGTGTATAAATTAATATGTTAATTTTTTTGTTTTGGCTTATAATGTAAGTTTATATTTGAGAATCAAAGCTTTTAAAATTGGAATTTATTTGATATTGTTGAGGAACATTATCATATTCAAATATCATTTAAATTTAAAAATAAATTAATATATTTTTTAATTATGTATAAGTTAAATTAATTTTAAGCATTTAAGAAATATATTTTTTCTTATTGATAGTAGAAATACATTAATTTATTATTCAATATAATTTGAATTTAAATATTTTACATGATTAATGTTCAGTAAAACTAATGTATTCTATTTGATCTAAAAAATAAAAAATAAAATTATTTTTGATTCTTCAAAATATTGTTCCTATCATAAATAGAAAAAAAAAAACCTCCAAAATCACTATAGTTTTAATTGATTTGTATAAATTGCATTTATATTGATAATGTGGAATGTGGAGTGTCACTAGACAAGTGGTAGGCTATCTATACTGTTGTTAGGCTCAGCGGTATGGGATGGTCGAACTTGACATTTCAAAAATCTATGGTGGAATACTGTGCTCATGGTTGATGTCATTCAGTAAAATCAGTAAAATATTGAGAGTCGTATAGTCACATTTCATTTTCATTAAAAAGGTGCAATAACCCACTTCTAGGTTTCAAAAATAAAATAATGGAAACGAGGGAAAGACAACTAAAACAGCCCCCCCAAAAAAAAATAGTTTTCAGAGATATCCTGTAATAATCTAGAGTGTTTATTGCCAACACCATCCTAGGGTTAGCAAATATTGGTTAACAGTCATTTCGCAGTGACTTGTCGATAATGGATTTATGTTAACTAACATTGATCACAACAAAATTATAAATATTTGCGGGACGTGCGACTAGATGCACCAGCACAATGGCTTGATTGTCTTATGCGCAAGTGAGAATGATGATTGGGTTGGGATTTGAATGGCCATTTCTGGAATGCCCCGAGTTTTATCTCAAACTTGCAACATCTATGCTTACATTTGCTGGGGCATGGAGTTTCTTCGTTAGGGTAAGAAACATAAAGCTTCCCCTAGGGCCGTTCTTCATGCCCAACATTAGAAATCTTCACATGCTGGGTGAATTTCCACATCGGGTAATGACAACTCTTTCTCTGAAATTTGGGCCTCTTATGACACTCTGCCTCGGATCCTGCCTCACTTTAGTTGTGTCTTCTCCTAATATTTCCCAAGAGTTTCTCAAGTCTCATGATCAGCTTTTCACTAGCATACCTCCCTTAGTGGCCACCAAGTATTTGTGGTATAATTTTGAACCATATGGTCCTCACTAGAGGCAAATGTGTAAGCTATGCATTTCACATTTTCTGAACTCCAAACGCTTTCAATACTTTTGGTTTATAAGGGAGGAGGAATTATTTTCAATGATTAGCGGTATTGCTAATTCAGATCATCCTGTAAACATTGCCAAAGCAGTGTTGACCCTTGTTAGTGGTATAATGTGCAGGATGGCCTTCAGTAGAAATGTTTCTGACGCAGACTCATTTGGTGGCACAGGAATAATTTCAATTATCAACAAAAGTATTTTATTAGGAAGTAATTTTAATATTCGTGATTACATATCATTGTTGGCCTAGATGGATCTGACAAATTTTAGAGAGGATAGAAGAACACAACAGAACAAGAAAGCAATAATTTTCATTAAGGGAGGAAATATATATATATACACACACACACACACACACACATTCAAAAACAATAATTTCAGGAACTGATGCTTTAATAGAAACGGATTTTTTATGTAGATTAATCTCTGAAACTTCCTCTTAATTTTGAGGATTACATTTTTTTATTCCTAAATTTTGACATTGAAACTCAAAATTAACTTTTCCTAGTGGTTTGGTGAAGATATCTGCTAACTGTTCCTTGGATTCACAAAATTTGAGAACACTATCACCATTTTTTACGAGTTCACGAATGAAGTGAAAACGAGTGTCAATATGTTTGCTCTTTTGATGAAAGACATTATTCTTCGACAAGGAAATAGTGGAAGTGTTGTCACAAAGAATTGAATTTGGTTCATTTTCTATATATCCGAAGTTAGAGAGAAGTCTCTTTAGCCACACTGTTTGAAATGATGTTAAATTTACTACAACGTACTCGGCCTCTGTTGAAGATAACGCAACTATGTGCTTATTTTTGGATGACCACGGGATCAAGTTTCTGCCAAGTAGAAAAGCATAGCCAGAAGTGCTTTTCCTATCATCAATACATCCTACATAATCACTATCTGTATAACCAACAAGCTTATTGTCTACAGAGGCTACATATGATATACCATAAGTAGATGTACCTGCAGTGTATCTTAACACCCTTTTTCTAGCCTTCCAATAACAGTATTTATGAGATTCCACAAACCAGGAAATATAACTAGCTGCATATGCTATATTAGGTCTAGTAGCTGTAAGATACATAATACTACCAACACATTGCTTATACAAAGTCGCATTAACAATAGTACCCACATCATCTTTACTCAACTTTGTACCAGCTGCAATAGGAGTATCCACCAGTTTACACCTGTCCATCTTAAACTTTTTCAAAATGTCAGTAGCATACTTATGTTGACTGATAAACATACCGTCGTGTGTTTGTTTCACTTCGATACCTAAGAAGTATCTCACTAATCCAAGATCTGTCATTTCAAATTCATTTTTCATTGCAACTTTAAATTCATCTAACTGCATGTTACCTGTATAAATTATGTCATCAACATAAAGACACAGTATCAAAATATTACCTTGATGATCATTCTTGATATACAAAGTTGGCTCATGTTCGCTTCTTCTGAAACCATTATTCAACAATTAATGGTCTATTCGGCTGTACCAAGCTCTTGGAGCTTGATTCAAACCATACAATGCTTTCTTCAACCTGTACACCTTATGTTTTTGATTTTTGATTTTGAAACCAGGTGGTTGATCAATGTACACTTCTTCATTCAAAACACCGTTCAAAATGGCAGACTTTACATCCATTTGGTAAATAGGTCACTTGTTTTGTGCTGCAATAGCTAATACAAAATGAACGATATCAATTCTTGCTACAAGTGCAAATATTTCACGATAATCTATGCCAGGTTGCTGTGAAAAAGCTTTGGCAACTAATCTTTGTTTGTGCTTATCAACTTCACCTCTCTCATTTAACTTTGTTTTAAAAACCCATTTGACACCTATAGAATTTTTATCATCGGGTAGATTAACCAAATCCCAAGTTTGATTTCTTTCAATAGCATCAATTTCATTATTCATTGCATCTACCAATTCTTTTTCTTTTATAGCCTTTTCAAAACATATAAGTTGAAATGAAAGAAATGAAAAATTTACAATATCATCAACATCATCTTTTGCATAAATATCACTTAAGTTTCTCATTTTAGGATTATCATAATGAGACTCAAAAGATGATGAACTGCTACTGCTTGATGAACTGCTGCTGGTTTTTTTTGAACTTGTAACCTTGGAGTGCTTCTTGTAGGTGCTTGATGTTCGTCTTACAAAATAAAAGTATTAGGACAAATATTGTTCTCCATTTCATTTGAAGACTTGTCTTCTAGAAATTTCACATCTCGACTTACGAAAAATTTCTTAGTTATAGGATTAAACAATCTGTATGCCTTAGATTGATCACTATACCTTATAAAAATATACTTTTTGCTCCTATCATCAAGACTTTTTATCATTTTTTCTGGAACATGAGCGAAAGAAATACAACCAAATACCCGAAAGTGTGAAACAGTTACCTTTTTTACACTCCATGCTTCTTCTAGTACAAAAAATGTGGCTAGAAGTTGGCGATCTATTCAAAATATATACCGAACATGCAACTGCTTCAGCCCATAAATCTTTAGAGAAATTTCATGTTTTAAGAAAACTTCGAGCCATATTCACAATTGTTTGATTCTTTCTTTATGCTACTCCATTCTTCTGTGGAGTATAACTGGTCGTCGTTTGTTTTTTAATACCATGTTGTTTGAAAAAATCAATGAAATCGTTAGATTCATACTCACCTCCTTTATCAGACCTCAGAACTTTAATAAACTTGCTGCTCTATTTTTCAGCCTCAGCTTGTAACTCTTTAAACTTGGAAAATGTTTCAGATTTTTATTTAATGAAATACACTGAAATTTTCCTGCTAAAATCATCAATCAAAGTAAGAAAATAGAGACTTCTAGAAACTAATTTTTCTTGTATTGCACTGCACAAATCTGTATGCACTAATTCTAGTTGTTCTTTGGCTCTATTAGAGGCTGAAGAAAAACTATATTTCTTATGTTTACCCATTATACAACTTCTACAGGAACATATATTATCAGACAAAGCAGGAAAACCTTTCACCATAGTCTGTCTTTACAAAAAACTTATACTTTTGATAAGTAAATGACCATATCGCAAATGCCACAAATCAGATTCAGTGGGCGTTGAAACACTATGTGCTTACAACTTCTTAGTTTTCAATTTTAATTGATATAACCTATTCTTTGTCATAGGAATATTTGCAACAAGAGACTTATGTTTATCAGAAATCGTGCAAGTAGTGTTGTGAAAGATAACATCATAACCATGTGCATATAACTGACCAACACTAAACAAATTATGCTTGAAATTGGGCACATAATAAACATCATAGATATTCTTCACAACATTTTGTTTGGTTAAGACAAGTACAACACCCTTTCCTGAAGCTTTAACCTGGCGATCATCACTCAAACCAATAGAGGAACTGAAAGATGTATCAAGATGTCAAAACAAATCACTATGAAAATTCATATGATTACTACATCCATTGTCAACCAACCAATAATCTTTATTAGGTACTTGCACAGTCACTTGGCATGCCAAAAATAAAGCATCTGATGTTTCACATTCAGTGTTTGTGACATTTTATTTGTTTTTGCTTAAAACATACTGTAATTTTCAACATTCAGACTTATAGTGACCATATTTTTTGCAATAGTAACATTGAATTTTTGATTTATCTATCCACCTATGACCATAATCAGTTTGACACTGCTCTGAATGTGTTTGAGTTACTTGTGATCTATCATAAGACTTAGACTGTCCTCTACCTTTTCCTCTCCTGCAATGAAAACCTCTGCCTCTACCTCTATCCATAGAAGCTTTATATTTGAAATCATGCTCTAAATTACTGACATCTAAATTAATTCTTGCTTCATGAGCAAACGAAGAACCAGTTAATTATTCCACAAACGATTTTGTCAATTCTCTCGACTCAAAAACAATAACTATCATGTCAAATTTTTTAGGAAAATATCTAAGAATTTTTTCCACAATTATTTGGTCATCAAGTTCTTCACCATTAATTTGAATCTGATTAATAACAGCCATAAATTTAGTCATGAACTGATCAACTATTTCTGATTCAGTCATTTTAAGTGTTTCAAATTGTGTTATGAGAGTCTGTAATTTTACCATTTTTACTTTATCATTTCCTTGATAAGAAACCTTAAGTATATCCCATATTAATTTAGCATTCTTAGCAGCAGTGATTTTAGGAAAAATAGAGTCATCTAAGGAATTTAAAATGCACAATTTTTCTCTACCTTTCTGTTTAATTTCATCAAATTGTTTTATTTGAGTAGTATTGATTCCAACAATTGTATTTGCGTCAGGTTCTGTGAACACCAATTCCACTGATTCCCAACAACCTAAACCTTGTAAGCATGCTTGCATTTTAAGGCTCCAGAAATCATAATTATTCCCAATAAATAACAGCATAGGGATTTCAAACTGACTTGTCAAAGCCATGTTTAAAAACAATCAGAAATCTGACAAATTTTTACATCAAACTTGTATTGTATTTAGTGAAAAACAAGAGCCTCTACACTGCAAACATTACATCTTAACTTGACATATTTCTGGCTTGACTATTAAAAATAAAGTTTCTTTGAAGAACGTAGAAAACCAAACACCTTAACAAAAGAAATTGTAATGCCTCTCATCCACAATTTTTTTCTTTTTTTCTACCTATTATTCATATTTTATTTTTCTAGTGGTTTATCATAGTTAGACAAACTTGTGTTGCCATGCTGCACTTATCTTTTTGTCACAATTATACGATATCTGTCAACAATATAATTTTAGTGTGACCTAACCCCCTTTGCACCTTAGTCTAATTGTGAGGGCAAATATCGTTCTAGATAATATCATTTCCACTTCAACTTTACCTTACCCTTATATGAAATGGTTAGAATAAAATTCTACTATATTATTATTATGATTTTAATTTCACATGTAACTTATTTTCTTATAGTCTCATTCAACTTCCTTACATTCTATACGTTCATTACATTAGAACTATAATAGGATACATTTACATATTCTCAATTCACATTTATTAATTACTCTCACTAACCAAGGTATTTACATCAAGTATTAATCACTTAGTTAGTAATATTAATACATCAACTAATATTTTTAATAATATTAATAGTATTAATAATTCTTTATACTATTAGCATTTTTCACCCAATTTATATGCAACTCACTTTATTTAGCTTCACTAATTATCATGGACTCTAGGATTTCAATCCTAGCTCTCAATTTTTCAATTCTATCTGAGGTTATGAATTCCCTTATTGAACTTGGAATTTAATTTAAATACGTAGGGATCCACTTCCACTTACTTCATTTTATATTGCTTCATGATGTTATTTCATTTATAATTTAAAATTTTCATTAATTTCACAGGACCTTATAATATAACTATTTCTATGAAATTTCCCATCTTTTATTTATTTCTCAAAAATTCCATATTCATTGATTTTCATTACCTTTTAAAATATAGTAATGGATTATCCCATTACAATATGTTATTTATATAGTAATGGCTTATCCCTTTAAAATATAGTAAAATATTAATAAATGGCTTATCCCTTTAAAATATATTAAAATATTAGTAAAATATATTAACTAGCTCTTTTAATTCTCTTTAAAAGCTCTAGATTTATCTACCCACATTTTGTTTGTCCATACACCTCGCTAATATAACCTTCTATTATAATTTTAATTCTCTACTAAACTTTTATTTCTTATCTTCACCTTTTAAATCATTAATTATATAATTATAGTATACTCCCCTTATGTAGCTCTCGTCATAATTTAATTAGAATGTTTCTCAATATTGTCATGGTTGTTCTTACGTACACTTTGTAAATCCTCTTTGTTCTTTGGAGACTCGACTCCATCCGTTTTGATAGAACATTAAATTCCCATTGGGATGCTACCCCAATGTTCTGACAAGTGAAAAGACTGTTTCAGATCGTGTCGTCCATATGAATTATGGCTTTATAACGTTCTTGAGATCTTAGGCAACCAATATTTTAGCTGCTATTCGCCCATTAATGCCCTTAAGAGTACTAGTGGGCATACCATGGGCATGAAGGCTTGCCATCACTGCATGACTCTGTCAAACTGACATCTTTTCACATCCGGGATTGCGCTTGGGGATCACCGCCATTAATCCTCGCTGGATAGATCGAGCGCGCCCAGCTGAAATTTGAATTTCTATTTGAAATTCAAATTTTTAACCCCGCCCAAAATCGAAACAGAACAACCATTTCAAATCTGAACTTGTAAGCCAGAAAATCGGGGCTGTGGCAGATGCCATAAGCGAAAGCGAGGCTGACCAGAAGCCTGTGGCTACTGGAGATACTACAAGCAAAATTGAGGCTGCGGGATATACGATGAGCAAAACCGAGTCTGACCAAAAGATCGGGGCTTTGGGAGATACTACAAGCAAAATCGAGGTTCTTCAGAAATCCGAGGCTGACCAGAAGCGTGGTTTTGTCGGAGATACTACAAGCAAAACAGAGGCCGTCCAGAAGCCAGTAGCTGATATTACGATCAAAACTAACGCCGACCAGAGGCCCGGGGCTATGGCATATCCTACAATCAAAATCGAGGCTGACGAGAAACTGATGGCTGCGGGAGATACTACAAGCAAAATCGAGATTCAACAAAAAAAGACGACCAAAACCGAGGCTGACAAGAAGCCCGAGGTTGCGGGAGATAGTGCCAGCAAAATCGACGCTGACAAGAATATTACACGCAAAATTAATGGTGACCAGAAGGCTGGGGACGTGGGAGACAGTCCAAGAAAAACTGAGGCTGACCAGAAAATCGGGGCAGTGGCAGATACTACAAGCAACAGTGAGGATGACCAGAAGCCCATGACCGAGGAAGACACTACAAGCAGAAATGACGCTGACCAAAAGCCCACAACTGTGATTTCGCCCTATGGTATTCTCATGTTAATTCCAGCTCTATCGGCCTTGAATTTTTAAGTAGTCATATCATAATATCAAGTCCCTGTTGTGACTGAGGTGGAAAATTTGTGTACTAATTGTATTGCAGGTCTGTCCGACCTATCCTTGCCGACGAGAACGATGCGGCAAATGGTTGATATGATGGAGCGGGACGCGTTTTCGGTTCGAACGCCATGGTGCATCATGGAAAATGAAAATGAACTCAAAATGAGATTCGACATGCCCGGTCTATCCGAGGACGATGTCAACATCTCTGTGGTAGACCATCACTTTCAGGTCATCGAAGAAAAAGAAAGGAAGGAAGAGGACTCGTGGTCATTTTGCAGCACTTACAATACTCACCTGACTTTGCCTGAAAACTATGAAATGAACAAAATCAAGAAGGAATTGAAGAATGGTGTGCTAAATATCACCATCCCCAAGGTCAAGGTGGAGTCCAAGACTATGGATCTTCCTCAAAACCGTAAGATGGAGAAAATCTTGGCAGAATTCAAGAATGGAATGCTTAATATCACCATTCCCATGAGTAAGCTGGAGTCTAAGGTTAAAGAACTTACAGTTATGTGAGAGAGTTGCATCTACATACAGAGAGTCCATTTCAGAAGCAAAATAAGACGAATCCTTTGCTTGTAGTTTTGCATCACTTTTCATATTTCAGATTGTAACTATTTAGTACATTATATGTTTTGCCTGTAATTTGGCCTCAGATTCTTAATATTCTGCTTCCGAGTGTATGTGGTAGACAATTTAGCTTCATAACTTGGCATTTCGACCTGTATTTGACATCAAAAGAGTTAGGGCCTGGGCAGTTAGCGTTGTGTTATCTTCTTGCGAGAATGGAATAAATGCCAAATAACGTGAAATATTTCGCTTCAACGATAGTTGTTTACTTTGTATACTTTATAACTTTAAGTTTGAAGTATATGTATGTTTTCCTTTTAATACTGGGTTGATATTACACTCGTATACTTGGATGTTGCAAAATTGCATTTATGCAAAGGGTTTCGTAAGTTCATGGGTTTATATATGTTAAATATATACAGTCACATTTAAACAAAACAATAAGGTCTTTGACAAGGAGCATTGTTTAGGGGAAGCCTTTTTATAAATTTTGTTGTTAAGTTTTTCATTATATCGTTAACAATGTAGATACAAAGATCAAATTAGTTAAGCAAAGAAGATATATGAAAAACTATTACATATATTAACTATAAATAAATACTCAAATTTAAAGGTGTTCTACTCCCTATATAAGTAACTTAAAATAACTACAAAGAATCATGTAATTAGCAGGTGTTGATATTTTATTATATTTTAACACGTTAATATGAAATTGGAATAATTAAAAAAACAATCACAAAATTATGGTTTTTTGGTGTAATTTAGAATTGTAAATATTGTAATGTTGAGAATTAATTTGTTAGGTTAAATTTAGTTTATTAATATAAAATGAAGATTTTTATTAGAAAATTAAATGATTTATGAAGTCATCATTACTTATTATTAATTTTATAAAAGATATTGTTAATGAAATAAAATAATAAGATTAAATAGTACACCAAAACACATAAGTCATCATCGCTGATTATTAATTTTATATAATATATAATTAATGAAAGAAAATAATAAGACTTGTCACTTAATAGTACACCAAGACACATAACAAAATAATAATGTTAAAAAATATTAATGAATATATTAATGTAAAATTTAGTTTTATATGTGGAAAACAATTAACCAATATTTTACTCAAAAATGTGAAATGTAATCCATGTGAAAGATAATTGGTGCGTTATTAAATTATTTAGACTTTTACTACTCACTTTAAAACCATTTTATATGCAAATTAAAAACTCATTAATTTAAATTAATAAGGAAATAAAAATCCATTACAAATATATCAATATCTATATATATATACAAATATCAATATCCATATATATAGATTATTTAAAGTAATTTTTAAACATGGAAAAAGACACTAATATTGGGATTTGCAGAGATTCCTCAAAAATATTAAAAATTAGTGTACCAACAACACTAAGAACCTTTCATGGATATATCATAGTTGTGGCATGGTTTTTGTGAAAACACTTTTAGCCATGCTAGAACCCTCGTCAAGGTAAAGGGAACAAGACTTGTGAACCCCGCCACCCGCCCCACCCCTCAAAAGAATTTTCCTAAGGTGTCGATGGATGGAGAAGAAAAGGACCAAATTCCACATTCTCATAATCCATTTGCAATCCTTATAACTAAATACGTAGAGGATGAATCTCAACTTCCACTAGAAAAATCACAACAAAATGAAAATCAGGAGAAAGATGAAAATTCAGGCATAGAAGGAATGCTTAAGCTTGAAGATGCCCTAATAATCCAAATAATGATGGGGACATAAGAGCCAAAGGACAAAGAGAGATACGAGTCTCCAAAGGCAAGGATGCATCCCCAGGAAAGCATCATCTCATTTGAAGATAAATAAAAAAACATAAGCAGAGAGATTTGTGGTGAGAACCAAATCAACTAGGAAAGTAGGAAGAAAAACAAATAGGGAAGTACGACAAGAACAAGATGAAAGGGAGAAGGAAAAGGATACCCATGGAGAAATAAATAATCCATCATATAAAATACCAAAAAAATAGAAGAAATATGGTGCACTGGGCACCTTCCTTAGTCGAGGCAACAAAACAAGAAACAAATAATGAATATAATCTCCAGGAATTATAGGGGGATGGGTAATGAAAAAAGGGAAAAAGAGATTATAAATTCACTAAGATTACATAATCCCCACATTATGCTTCTCCAGGACACTAAAATATGGGAGGGAGAAGCTCCCCTTAAATGTCGAAGGATATGGAAGAATTATAGTGTTATAGCCTCGGGATCTAGGGGAGAATCAAGGGGCCTATCAAATATATGGTATTTAATGTTCTTTTGCCTTGTATTTGAAGAGAAATCACAACGCTCGATCAATACCAAGCTCATTCATATTCCATCTAGGAAAATATGGAACTTATTCAATATCAACATGTAAAAAAATTGTCAAGCTAAATCTGAATGTTGGGGATCCCTCTTGGGAAAGAAAGATCATCTCCAGAATTATTTTCTTATAATAGGAGGGGGGCGATTTAATGTCACTATCCATCAATGGGAGAAGAAAGGAGGGAGCCTGGTGAGAGACCAATTCCAAGAAAATATGGTAGAACTTATTTATGAGCTAGATTTCTTTGATGTAAAACCTAAACTTTCAAAGTATATGTGGAGTAACAAGCAAATTGGATCTAGGTTCATTACTAGCTAGACTAGATCTATTTCTAATTAGAAGTGATTTTCTTGATAAAAAATTATCTCTATCCACCACCCATATAGTATGGGGTGGCTTTGATCACTTCCCAATCAAACTGATCATCGAATGTTTTACAAAATGAGAACCCATTATGTTTCGATATAATCTATTATGGTTGAATGAGACAAATTTCAAATCTTTGGTTAGTGGCACTTGGTATAAATGGGCTGCACACTCACCCATATACATATGAGAGAAAAAAATAAAAATCTTAAAAGAGGAAATAAAGAAATGGGCCCGAGATTGGTAAAAAATTAGATCAATTGGATTTCATCTCCTTCAATCCCAATTAGCAATGACCCTTCATCAAATTGAATGAAATTGAGTGGATGATGTTTAATCATGTCCAATGTTTCGGATGGACACTCCACCCATCATCAAGGACTTTGAGAATTGAATGATTACAAAAGAGAGTTGTGAATCCTTTAATCAAGAGGAAGCATCCAAAATAAGTCATTAAAGAATAATGACTAATCATACCATGAAACTTTGCTTAGTTATAATAATAGATGTATCATGTACATGAAGAGAGCATATATATGGATTCAAATTTATTTTAATTTTGAATTTATGAAATGGAAAACTAAAGTTTTAAAGTACAACATACATGCCTTCTAATAAAATCTGCAAAAAATTGATAAAGTTTTGAGCCTTTACCAGTTCAATACTAACATTTAAAGATGAAAACTTTATTGATAAGTGGTGTAGTATTATTTAAGTTTTTTTTTCGGTTTTATATATATTTTAACAATTCCTTTATTTATCTATAAATAGGGCACAAACAATATTTGTGGTATGAATACAAAGAAGTGTGTAAGATTTTTTTGAGATGTGGATTCACCTTAGTGTGGATGGGTTTTTTCCCACATATTTTCGAACAAGTAACTTTTACACCTAGAAGTGCCTTAAAATAACACCCTATCACCATCTACTCTAAAAGTTAACTAAATTAAAACTTAATAAAAAATTATTATTATCATTATTAATTATAAAAAAAATTAATATATGACAAACATAATAATATATTTTTTGAATTTGTATTTTCGAGCAGGTAACTTTTACGCCATGAAGTGCCTTAACATAACACCCTGAGATCATCCTGAGCTCCTTTCCACCATTTGGGCCTTCAATTTTTTTTCTAATATTTGTTGTTCTGTGAACATTTGGGCAGTTTTTAATTACATACCATGTTTCATAGCATGCTCTACACTAGAATGAAACATTTTCATAGTCGAGCTTTTGGAGTCAAACATAATTTTGAATCGTCAAATTAATTTTGGTGGGAAAATCCTTGTTGAATTCCATCTCCAAACTTTCAAATAAAAAACCAAGTGCCCAATCATACCTAGCCTAAAATATTAAACAAAAAACAAAGTTAAATCTAAAAGAGACAACCCTCTCTGAAATTTAGGAAGGCTAGATCCTAAATTTCCAAAGAAGGTTTGTGGTTACCCCTAGTTTTCTTAAAAATGAAAAAATTCAAAGAGCCCACAATCTTTAGAAATTACTAGGGTGATAACATCCCCTAGAGTGAAGTTTTCCCTTGGCTGTGTACCTACATCTCGTGTCCTCTTCTATTTCTTGTTTGGCATTAGTCTTGATGATAAGGAAAAGATAAATCGAAAGAAAGAACAATAATAATGAAACATCACAAGATAATGTCATAATATGAGAAATCAATTAACTTGCCAACCTATTGTATTTCTCAACAAACAACTCTTTGGTGTCTATACATGCCTGCAAGTACATCATGGAGTTCTCAAAAACTCTTTGTTAAGGTCATTGATGTTTTTGCATCAATCTTCA
Organism: Pinus albicaulis; assembly: GCA_034641835.2. Classification (NCBI taxonomy): domain Eukaryota; kingdom Viridiplantae; phylum Streptophyta; class Pinopsida; order Pinales; family Pinaceae; genus Pinus; species Pinus albicaulis. The sequence continues at coordinate 1,161,410,600 of CM076570.1, read as the reverse complement.
ACATATTTTCAAAAATAGGTTCTTCAGATGAAATATCGAAACAACAATTGCATTGTAGTTTCCCTTACCATTAGCCTATTTTCTATCTTGTTGGTCATACATCCAATCCTTCTCTTTCAAGCAATTGTTCTCTTCTTAGAGTTAAGCATTAGTGACCTTGAAGCTTTCCAACCTCTTTCTATTTCCTTTACCCGTGCTGAGACATGGAATGTTCATGCAACTACTTCCAAAGAAATTAAACTATTAATAAATAAAAGGCTTATAATCCACTGGCTTCACCAACATAGATATTATGCCAAAAAAAAAAAAAAAAAAAAATCAAATTTTCTTTTCTACTTCTTTCTAATGACTTTAAAGCATACAACATGCCAACTAATAAACCACTTTTGTCTTGAGTGTAACCTACAACGACTTTCCGGCAACACAACGACAATCCCCTCTTAAAAGGATTTATTAAATAAAGTGGAAAGGCACTATTACTAAATCACTTCACAAAGTTATTTTATATTTTATTTTTATAGAAATCCTTCAACCAAAACCATTGATAATTAACTTTATGGATAAAGAAACACCACAACCTCAAATTAAAACCATCCAAAGGATTTATTAAATGAAGGGAAAAGACACTATTACTAAATCACTTCACAAAGTTATTTTATATTTTATTTTTAAAGAAATCCATCAACCAAAACCATTGATAATTAACTTTATGGATAAAGAAACACCACAACCTCAAATGAAAAGATAATCAGAAAACCTTGTATGAAAACTATGTAGCTAAATCCATGTGGTTAAATCACTTTATAATGTTATGAATCTCATGGCTTATGTTCATTGAAGAGATTTTTATATTTTTTATTTTTTTTTATAATTAAAGTTAATTGGAAATATTATTTTACATTAGAAATATTATTTTGATATATATATATATATATATATATATAATTTAATTAAAATTTAAAAAAAAATATCTATATAAAATAATGAAAAATAAATAAAATGTTTAAATATATGCTTTTCGAAGAGCATGGGATAAACCAGTGGTCTTTATATTCTGCATTGGCAAATGCCATCCGAGAGCATGATTTAATTTCCATTCTCATTATATATTTTCATTAAACTACTTTATTTTGCAGTTGGAGAGAGTGGGAGTGGTTTTTACAACTAACTTTATTCCATTTATTGGATTCTATTTATTTGAATTTTTATTTAAAAAGAAAATTTGATATTTTTTTTTGGTTGAGTGGAGGAACAAGTTAATAAGTGGGCATATTCAACTTTTTATGGTTATATATATATATATATATATATATATATATATATATATATATAAATTGTGGTTGTTTTTTATTTAATTGAAAAAAAATATTTTAATTTTAATTTGTTTCTTTTCATTTTTCTAATTGTGATAGTTTGATTATTTTATATTTTTTTAAGTATGTTTTTTTAGTATTGGTATTGTACTTGTCTCGACATTGTCAGTCAATTCAACGGTTGGTATCCCCCTGCAAGACAGAATGGTTAAAGGTCAAGCAGTAAAAAATGATGCCAAGGACAAAGGCGAACAGAATAAGAGTAAGACCAAAGCAGATCCCAGCAAGAGGGAAAAGAAGTCAGGAAAAGAGATTATGAAAAATATTTTTGATGCCTATGCGATAGGCACTCCCTTTCAAGTTAAAACACTCATTTCAGGTTGGGAGCGTGACTGCAACACCAAAGAGGAGGGGGACATACAAGAGGAAGCAATCAATTTTCCAAAGGATCCAGACAATACTAGAAGTAGACTGTCATTATTTCAATAGTCTATTCATACTTGTCGGACATTGAAATGTATACTGGAAAAAAGAATAATCAATGTTCAGGAAATTGGAGGGGACCCAAAAGCTACCTCTATTTTAGCTGAGATGTGAAGAGACATTCAAGAAATCCACCTTATGCAACACCACGAGAATGTTCGCCTGGGCTGCATAGATCAACAATTACAAAGTATCCATCAAGCGGATATGCTCAGTTCCAATGTAAAGGACTCGACGCCTATCGAGTCATCTGATAATTGAGTTTGTTGGAATCCTTTACTTTTTTGTCATTTTGATATGCATATTATGGGTATCATTTACTTTATGAAGTTCTTGTAGGTAAGAGACAATAAATTGGACATATCAGACAATATTATATTCAAACTTTATCAGTATTGGTTGGCCTATAACTCTTTAAGGTGGTCAAAAAACCTGGTTTCTTATGGGTAGGTTGAGGCCATCCAATATTATTATCTATAACCTACTTTTCTCTTTTTGATTAATAGAAAATAGAAAGGATCTACTAAACTTACAAAAAAAAACTGTGATAGTTTGGTCATTTTAAAATGATTCAAAACTTTTTAGCCCAAAGTTTCATGGTTAAAGTTTGGATTAATGAAGTGGATTAAGTTAATAAGTGGGCTAAATTAATCTTTTAGGGGCGTTTTATTGTTTTTTTTGTTGTGAAGAAGCTTTAATAAGTGGACAAATTCAATTTTTTTGGGGGTGTTGTGTGGTTTTTGTTTTTCATTTGTTGAGATTTTCTTAATCCTAATTCACAAATTTTTTAGAAATTCTAAATTTTTCCATTTTAAAATGAGCCAAAACCTTTTAAGACAAAGTCTCATGGTCAAAGTTTCAGTTAATTAAGTGGAACTATAACTTTCAACAAAGCTCTTGTTAAGTTTGGGGGGAATTTTCACTAGAAAGACAATGGATTTGTCTACTTATCAAATTACTCTATTTTCATATATAGGTTTATAATCAAAATGCCAAATTAGCACATTCGATGTGGTATCCATGGTATTGATAGAGATTCATTTCATTACATTGTATGTAGAGTTATTGTGGTGTATGTGCACTATCCGTAGAGGGAGGTGGGACGTCAAACCACAAAACTAATTACTTATGGATATGAGTTCTTAATAAAAAATTGTCAAATTATGTCATTCAATTGACGATCATGTTATTCGTAGAAATTTAGCCCAGGGAGTTGTTTATGGAGCTATGACAGTTCATAGGACCATAGAGATTGGTTGTGGGAGGGCTCAAGGCCACTTGTTTGTGGATATGGGTCCTTAAGCAAAATCTCATATTAGGTCCCCTAACAAAATACCCACATTATGGGTAGAAATTCAACCCAACAAAGTATCATGCCATTGGTAGAAATTCAATTGTTGTTGTTGTAGCGATGCATAAGGAGTTTTAAGGTTAACTCCCTCTAGATATGGATCCTTAACCAAAATGTTAGATTAGGCATTCAATGATGCCCCCATGGCATTATAAATGGTGTTGTAGTAATGCATAGGTATTGTTGAGGGATTGAGTATCCCATGGGTCCTTAAGGATTTCTTTGAGTTGTTACTTTGTGTGTTTGTGGAAGCTTCGTTACGATGTCATTTTCTATTCTATATAAGCTTAACCAAAATGTTAATCTTAGTCATTCAACAAGATCCCTGCATCATTGGTTATAAATTCAACCCATGGTGATGTATATGGAGTTGTAGCAACACATGCACTTAGAAGGGACTAAACCTAGTTCCTTCTAGATATGGACCTTAACCAAAATGTGAAATTGAGAGATTAAAAAAGGTCCCCATGTCATGGGGTAGGAATTCAATCCATGACACTGTATGTGTAGTTATAACAATGCAAAATAATTACAAGAGACTGGAACTTGAGACTAATGGATATGGGTCAAAAACATAACACCAAAAGTTCACAATTTTGTTAATTTTCCATTCTTTTACTTAAGAAGGATTTGTCAAATATCTTGAAGATAAAATTATTTCACTTGCAAAATAACTAATAGCTTCTAGAGATTATAAAGGGTGACACCATTCCAAAGTATCTCACAATTTTTTTCCAATGTCGGGATGAACTGGGGAGTGTGGGAATAATAGTCGCTGATGATAGGTGTCGAAGTCCTTGAGGCAGGGACAGAGGTGGGTATAATGGCCATGGAGATCACAAAAAGCACAGGGGTGGTTGGTGTGAATAATCTTGTGGTTTTTATCTACATTTGAGGAAGAAACGTAGGTTTCCGGGACCATAGACTCAGGGAACGCGACATTAACCATGGGCTTGAGACGAGGCAATTCAGGACAGTTATGGGTGGCATGACCGACAATATCACACAAAGAACATGGAGGTGTATGATTTTGAGGCTGTGGAGGAGCACGGTTTGTCTTAGCCAAGATTGATCATTTTCATCATTGTAAGTTAAGAGAGGCCCTTGAAATTGAAAAAAGGCCCATAAATCTCAATAGAGATATTGGTTGGAATATCAGCAGGTGTTGGATCCCTGCTTTATATTCTTAAACGCTCTTTTTTTTTTTAAGAATATAATAATATATAATTATAATTAAATAATATTTGTATTTTGAAAAATCAATTAACAATATTAACAAAAATAAATTTTTTTATTTATAATAATAATTTTTAATTAAACTATTAATAGCCGTTTCTTTTTGTAATTCAATTTGTAAATTAATGGAACTATTTTTATTTTTATTTTTATTATTATTATATAATTTTATTTATTATTATTATTATTAATGTTTATTTATTTATTTATTGTATTTTATTTTATTATATATATATATATATATATATATATATATATATATATATATATATATATATATATATATATATATATATATATATATATTATTTTATTTTTTTATTTTGTTTATTTGTTTATTTGTTTATTTGATTTTATTTGATTTTATTTGATTTTATTTTTTTCTAAAGATTTACATAAATTAATATATAATTATAATAAAATAATATTTGTATAATCATTTAATAAAAAATTAAATAATTATACTATAAAATTGATATATAAAATTTTTTATTTTTATTTTTATTAAACTTTTGATTTGAATATTCAAACTAGTAGTTTTTATTTTTTAATTAATAGAACTAACCGTTTTTTGTTTCATAAGTAAATAAGACTTGTAACTTGTTTTTCGCGTTTTCTTCCTCTCTACATCTATTTAAACTTAGCGGCGTGATGAGTCTGCCTAGTCTTGTTGATGAACCACCTTTGGTTGGTTAAGCGATGTAAAGCTTTATTCAATTATTCATGTTAATGTGATTTTTACCGAAAGATTTCTTCTTAATTTATTGATGGATCACAGAAGCCAAAAATCTAGTAATATAATTTTCTTTTTAATTTTTTAAGGATGGTAAGGATTTAACCTCCACAAAATATTTTAAAATGTTATTAGTAGTATTCAGAAATCAAAGGTTTATATCTATTTTAAAAGTAGTTATGTCATTTCTAGTCTTTTAATTTAATTAATTAATTAAAAAAAAATTAGATAAACAAGTGTAATATCAAATGAGTTATGGTTTTTTGGGCATGTGGTAATGATAAGTCACATTATTGGGTCATACTAATATAACAAAACCTATTTATAAATTAATAATCTCCATAGTAAGGTGGGGTGGATCTTCATGGTTAAGAAACATGTTATATATGTGTGTATGTATAAATCATATAACAATTATTTTTATAATTATTAATAATTATAATTTAAAATAATGTTATAATTTAAATATTTTTTTATTAATTTTTAAAATTTTCACAATGTGAAATATATTATGAAGTAATTATTTTGATACTTATGTGATGGAATAATGATTCATTTTACATTATTAAGTTGCTATTTTTCGTGAGAGATTTATGGAGAGATTAGTGGAATGATTGAAGAGAGATTTGTGTAATGATTGTTGAGATGATATATAGTAAATCAATAAGATATTATAGAAGATGGCACACCTCTCCTCATGTGTAAATATATGCTATTGTGTTGTCGTTGTATCAACACCCTCCAAAATTTCATGACATTCGAATTTTCGAGCCTACTGAATTGTCCTATCAAGTTTCGCCTTGATCGTCAAGTGTCATTTCATGTTATTCTATATGTTTTAGGTGTTCTTGATCGTTCTCAAGTGTCGTCGCATTGAGTAGAGAATCTTTAGTGCATTTCTTGGTCGTAACACCTTTATAGTCATAAAACAACACTTGTGTTCACAGTTGCACATAATTCACTCATTGTGCTGGGGAATGCATGCAAAGTGAAGTTTTTATGTATAATTATCATTCTTCAAGCTTGTCTAATTTTTCTTAATGAGTTGGTATGTGTCACACATCATTTTATGCGTGAAACTCATGTGTTCACCCCTTTCCCTATCTCCCATACATAGACATTTTTGTTTCAACGCTGACCATTGAGGTGAAGAGCGCATGAGTGCACTTTGAAGCCTTGATCGAGAATACTTCATTATTTGGAAGTGTTCCATGTTCCCTCCAAGAGCGAAAAGCGCACTCCTTGAGCCTTTTCCCCTTCCTTGTTTTGAACTATGCCCTTGAAGAGGCCAAGTCCTCCTTTGAGTACACTCCTTCAACCCGAAGGAATGCACCATCCTTGAGCGCATGAGTGCACCACAAAGGCCTTGAGCTTCACCCTTTAGCATTCCACAATGCGCCATGTTCCCTCCTGGACACGTTTAGCACATGAACACACTTTGAAGGCATGAAGCATCGGCCTTCAACCTTCAGACTTATGCCATGTGCCCTCCTAGGCCTCTTGAGTGCATGAGTGGACCCCAAAGCCCTGAAGCCTTCCTCTTCAACCTTTAGCAGTGCGTCATGTGCCCTCTTTCTCTCCCTTGAGCACATGTCGAAGCCCTGAAGCCTTCTCTCTCAGCCCTTTAACTCTTCAAAGTGCGCCAATGTGCCCAAAATCTCTCATGTTCACTTTTAAATGCACTAAAAATGAATAAATAAAAAATATTCATAAAACATGTTAGAATAAGAGATTTTTAGGCTTATAGTTGCTTGTCATGAGTGATTGTAGATACAAGTGTTCAAGAAACAACATGGAAAATATGCATAAGAAAGAGAAAGAGAAAGATCAGGCAAAAAATAAATATAAATATAATAAAAAATAAAAAATATTATACCGACAAATATAAATATAATGTTAACGGATATAAATACAATAAAAAATATTATATCGACAAAATCTATAATCCTGAATTATAAAATAATGTATCTGTTTTTTAAAGCAAAAGCTTCACATGGAAAATGTTTAAACCATTTTAAAGACCAAAATAATCCTCATTTAAGAAAAATAATCTTGAAAACACCCCAACTAAAACGCCATCGAACACAGAGAATAGACTCAAATTTTCAATAGCATTACATTATCGGGCGTATCTTATGAATTTAATAACTAGTGCGACGTCAAAGTTCAGGGCGCCTTTAAATTTTTGTGGAATTAGCCAGCCAACGACGACCATTGACGGCACCATTGACTGCTCTGACAGGTAGTTGTGGTCGTCCAGGCACGCGGCTGCCACCTCATAATCTGCATCCACTTTCCCATATTTTTCGAGTCCCGAATTTCCACACCGTCTTATCGAATTCACAATCATTTGCAGAGATGGCTCGCATGACCATGGAGCATGGCGATGGCATGGCATTGGTACGTCGGGAGCATTAATGGGCGGATAGCAGCTGAAATAAGGCTTGCCCTGGAAGGCCGCGGCGGCGAGTTGGTGGGTGACGGAACTGGCATTCAACGTGATTAATGCATCTCCTTTTAAATTTGTCCACGCGCGCAGATTTGAATTTTAAATTTGCTCCTCCGTGCGTAGAGTTGATTTTGACCGCCATTGACACAATGTTCTTCCACGGCAAATGCATAATGGGCTTTTATCCAGCAACAAGACTCCATTCTTGAGCAGGAGAGCAATAATCCTATCAAAGAAATCTCGGTGAATGTTAAAACTTCAAGCAGGCTCTTGTTTATTTTCAGAGCAGGACCAAGGCAGAAAGTACTGCTTTTTGTGAAGAAAAGCGTTGCTGGGTATGTAAAGAGGAATCTGAGTGGTGTTTTTTCCACATGTGAATCAATCATTTCAAATCACTGCAATAGGTTGGCATTTTTCTATGGCCAGTTCACGATGTAATTTATATGAATGGAAATTGCAAATACTAGTTCATGGATTAATCAAGTTGCAATGGCTACTTGATTTTGCAGTGCTAAGTAGCATTTGCGAGTGGAGAAAGAATGCAGGTTGGAAATATGTTATGAATGCAGTTGTTAGTAGTGTGTGTGTCCATTTTTTTCCAAGGTTACACCATTTTATCCAGGGTCTTTCAAATTGAGAGCCGTCAATTAGAAATTTCTTACTCATATTAAATATAAGTCCTGAGGTTGTATTGATCCACATTATGTGACTCATCCCATCTTCAAGAGTAACTTAAGTGTGAAAAGTAGAACTATAATCCACTTAATTTAGGGGTATTTACTAGGAAAAATAGTTTAAATTATTGTAGATGTGTAATATAAACAAATAAAGTATTAGTTGTTTTAAAATAAAGAAGATTTTCATTTCAAGAAATAACATATTAGTGGTAAAAAAATATGATTCCTCTAGTGTTATATGGATAAACATATATAAATTTTGTTTATATTTAATTTTTTCTTTATGTTATTTGGTGAAGTTAATGACTATGTTTTGTTAATTGGTTTAAAGTCTTATAAAAATAATTTATTAATTTAGTATAATAATTTTAGTAAAATGAAGTTTTAATATTGAAAAATAGTGAGTAATGTAGAAATTAAAACAACTTTTTAGAATAGATATGTGTTGTAAAATTACTATCAAATATAATTTTGAGTTTTAAAATCTAATTATTGTATTTTGTGTTTTATTGAAATTTAAATTTGTTTTGAAATAATTAAGTATTATTAAATTATTAAGTTATTGGAAAAAAAAACAAACAAATTTACAAAGTATTTAAATTTTGTTTTGAATATATATTTATATTGTGTTCAACTTGGCGGTAATAAGAATTTTTTGTGTTAATGCATAATTTGTTATGAAAATCTTAAAAAATAATAATATTTCAAATTGAAAAGATGTTGGGAGACACTTGTTTAAATTTTTTTTGCAATAAATTTAAATATAATACTAGCATAATCATATAAAATAAATGGATAATAAATGCTAGCACAATGATATAAATAAAATGGATGGTAAATGTTGATAAACATCAATCTATAATAAACATCAAAACACTTATCTCATCATATATCTCATGTTGTTAAAATTAAAAAAAAAAAAAAATCATAAAATTTCTAAATTCTAACTTACTTTTAAATTATTATTATTAATAATTATTAAAAAAAATTAATATATAAGTTAAACATATATGCATTTAGAAAAGCATGGAACATGATTCTTAACCATAGGATTTATCTCCACTTTACCATGGAGATTCTAACTATGTAAATAGGTGTTGTTACAATACCATGGGCTGATAGCATGGCTTATGAATACTACATGCCCAAAAAACTGTAACTTACTCTTTATGGCACTTGTTCATATGTCATTTTTTGTAATCAATCAATTTAATTAAAAGGGCATAAAGAGCATAACTACTTTGGAGATAAACCTCTCATGGGGGTGTTAGTTCAAGTATTAATGAATCCTCCTTGCAAGGAGAGCTCTCGCTTTGGGTGTCATTTTCTTTATCATGGCATGGCGAACAACCACAAAATGGTGTTGGGGGTGTACTACAATGTCGTGTGTTTTAAATGCAGGCTTAATTCATTGGGGTGACAAATGTATGTAGCTTGTGGGAAAGAGGCCGAGGTGATATCCTCATCTTCCTTTCCCTAGTATGTTTTGTTTGTGTCGATTTTTGTGGGTTATTTGCATGTTAAGGAGACTTCTTTTCTTATGGTTTTGTTGTTCTCTCGGTGTGGACTAGAGGCATTGTTTAGTTGTAGAAAGGTATTTTGTCTTGCACTTCACTCTCCATTTTTATTAGTTGTTACTTGGCTATGATTTTGTTTGTCCCTTTCTCTCGCAAGGTTAGGGCTTGGTATGTCAATTTTATGCATTTCCATTGTGTGTTCTAGGATATTAGTTGTTGTATACTCTTTCTTCCTCCGTGTTGAATTCAATTTATGCTTAAATTTTGGGACGGTGGTGCTCTATTTCTAGTTATTTAGGTTCTCCTTAGAGTATCTTTTGTCTCTCTGTTAGTGTTAGGGAATCCTTGGTATTCTTTGACAACAGTGGAATTGAGTGCCTGAAATAACGTTGTGACTATTCTTATCATGTCTTTGGGTTTGACGACTGCTATATATTCACTTTTATCCTAGGGTTTAATTGCTCTATGTCTTTGGTCCACCCTAAGTTGGGAAATTTAGTAGAATTTGGTCCCCTGATGTGGGGTTGGGGGAACAACTTATTAGCTTTAAGTTTTGGATTGCAAGGGTCGGTTGTGAGACCCACTACTTTCGTTGGTCATGGTTCCTATCCCTGTCTTGTTTGTGTTCTATTTATAGTCATTATGGCTCCTTGCCAATGTATGATGAGTCAGAACCTACCTCCTAACAACATAAATGATCTCCCTGATTTGCATCAAACATTCATCAATAAATGGGAACTCAAGTGGGAGTCTAGTTGTATTGGAAATAATTTGGTTTACTGGTTAGCTTTAACATGGGTTCTGAAAGGAATTCTTTCAAAAATAAGGAGGATCTGTAGTAGATTCCTATGGGAAGGGTTGAAGGAGGACTTGGTTCTCCCATGGGTGGCTTGGGAGAAAGTGGCGCACCCGAAGTAATGGGGAGGATGGGGCATCAAAGATATCTTATCTTTCTCACCCTCTCTTGCAGCAAAATTGGGATGGAGGCTAATCTCTATGGACAATCTGTGGATGATGGTGGTAAAAGGAAAATATATAGACCCAAATCCATTGGATGAGTGGCTCAGATCCCCGGATAAAAGACCTCCACAAGCATCTATCGTGTGGAAATCCACACTGGATTCAAATAGAATAGTTGAAAAGGATTGACATGGCATGTAGGGAATGGAGAAAAGATCAAAACTGGTCAAGACCCATGGGTGGGATGAAATGGTGTTTTTTCTCTCTCTAGGGATCTCATTGACCACCTCTCCACAAAAGGGGTACAGTGGCTATGCCAGGTAGAAAATATAGGCCAGTCTACAATATTAGGTCAAGCTTGGAAATTAGGGGAGGATTTACAAATTGAAGAGAAATGGTTGGAGGAATGGTAGGGTTTTATCAGAGAACTACAAAAATCCAGTGTACACCTCCATGACTACCCAGACTCTCTAAGATGGGTGCATGCGCCCTCTGGATCCTATGCCCCAAAGCATGGATACAATTGGTTAATGGCTCAGAAGGGGTGGGATGCCCCAAAGTGGTGGTATAAATTGATCTGGAAATTACAAAGTCCTGTAAAATCTAGACTTCTCTTCTGGTGGATACTCAAGAACAAAGTCCCAACTTGGGATAACCTCCAGAAAAGAAGTAAGATAGGGTCAGGTTGGTACCCCCTGTGTAAGGAAAAGGAATAGTCAGTTCATCATTTGTTCCTTAATTGTACTTTCAACATAAAATTATGCGAAGAAACTTTGAGGCTTTTAAAGCTATCTCAGAGATGGGGAGGGTTAAACGTAAATGAGGCATGGAAAAATTGGTGGAATGAAGCAAATGAGGATATCATGAGAAAAATACCACTGATTGTCTCATGGGGCGCTTGGCTAGCACGAAACAGGGTTATTTTTAAAGACATAAATCCCTCCTTTGAGAAACTAGCGGTGGAAGGGGCTTCACAATATGAGAACATTCCCATAAAAAGCACAAAAAAGAAAGATAGGGTCATAAGGGTCGAAGAGATCAAGGGAGACATCCCGTGGGCCTATTTTGATGGTGCATTGGATCCCCAAAATAGATGTGGAGCAGGGATTTCAATTCATTTAACTTCAGGAAAATAAAAATAAAAAGCCTCGGTAGGACTGGGAGATGGAACCAATAACTTTGCAGAACTTCAATCCCTCAAACTTCTCCTTTGCTGGCTTATTTAGATAGGCACGAGGTCGGCTCAGATTTTTGGAGACTCCCTAAATATCATCAAATGGTTTAATGGAGAATTCAGATGTCAAAATTATATGTTCCTCCATTTGTTAGAAGAAGTCTTGAATTTGAAACATTATTTTAATGATATCTCTGTCTACCACAATTACAGGGAACAAAACATGGATACATACCTCCTATCTAAGGAGGGCGTAAAGCAAGTTGTGGGTGTCTATACCATAAAATAAAATGGAGGAGTGACCCGAACATCGGACCAACCTACCTTTTCTCTTTAAATGTTTTTATCTGATATATGTATTTTTTTTTTTGTTGGACATGGATGAAAGATAAACTCTCATATGGCAATTATCAGGGTCTAAAATTTCAAATTTTATTTCCTGCTCTACTGACACTTTTAAAAGATGGTTATTGTTTTATACTGAAATTTTCTAGACACTATACTGTATTCGATTTCCCTTTGGGTTGTTCTCCTATTTAAGAGGAGGCTCGAGAATTGATACGGGACTGATTTTTTGTAACTGCTACTTTGGGTTGGCGTGAGTATCGTTTATTTTTTACTCCCAAATCAGTATACTCTATGTTTTTTTGTTTCATTGGGACAAAAAAATACATTTCATTGAATGTCTGTGAGCATACACTCTGTAACTTTTTATTACCTTAATAGAAATTTTGATCTTTTCTCTGGAAAAAGAAAAGAGGAATGGAGTCAAAGAAAGTCTCTGTCGAGTCAAAATAAAAAGGTTTGGTTCACTTAACACATACATTTGCAAAACCACCCCTCTTACTCATCATAAATTGGCAAGGAGCCATAATGACTATAACTAGAGAACAAACAAGAAAGGGATAGGAACCATGACCAACGAAAGTAGTGGGTCTCACAACCGACCCTTGCAATCCAAAACTTAAAGCCAATAAATTGTTCCCCCAACCCCACATTATGGGACCAAATTCTACTAAATTGCTCAACTTAGGGTAGACCAAAGACATAGAGCAATTAAACCCCTAGGATAAAAGTGAATATATAGCAGTCGTCGAACCCAAAGACATGATAAGAATAGTCACAACGTTATTTCAGGCACTCAATTCCACTGTTGTCAAAGAATACCAAGGCTTCCCTAACACTAACAGAGAGACAAAAGATACTCTAAGGAGAACCTAAATAACTAGAAATAGAACACCACCGTCCAAAAATTTAAGCATAAATTGAATTCAACACAGAGGAAGAAAGAGTATACACCAACTAATATCCTAGAACACACAATGGAAATGCATAAAATTGACATACCAAGCCCTAACCTTGCGAGAGAAAGGGACAAACAAAATCATAGCCAAGTAAAAAATAATAAAAATGGAGAGTGAAGTGCAAGACAAAATACCTTTCTACAACTAAACAATGCCTATAGTCCACACCGAGAGAACAACAAAACCATAAGAAAAGAAGTCTCCTTAACATGAAAATAACCCACAAAAATCGACACAAACAAAACATACTAGGAAAAGGAAGATGAGGATATCACCTCGGCCTCTTTCCCACGAGCTACATAAATTTGTCACCCCAATGTATTAAGCCTGCATTTAAAATACACGACATTGTAGTACACCCCCAACACCATTTTGTGGTTGTTTGCCATGCCATGATAAAGAAAATGACACCCAAAGCGAGAGCTCTCCTTGCAAGGAGGATTCATTAATACTTGAACTAACACCCCCATGAGGGGTTTATCTCCAAAGTAGTTCTGCTCTTTATGCCCTTTTAATTAAATTTATTGATTACAAAAAATGACATATGAACAAGTGCCATAAAGAGTAAGTTACAGTTTTTTGGGCATGTAGTATTCATAAGCCATGCTATCAGCCCATGGTATTGTAAGAACACCTATTTACATAGTCAGAATCTCCATGGTGAAGTGGAGATAAATCCTATGGTTAAGAATCACGTTCCATGCTTTTCTAAATGCATATATGTTTAACTTATATATTAATTTTTTTTAATAGTTATTAATAATAATAATTTAAAAGTGAGTTAGAATTTAGAAATTTTATAATTTTTTTTTTATTTTTTTATTTTTTTATTTTTTAACACAACATGAGATATATGATGAGATAAGTGTTCTGATGTTTATCAACATTTACCATCCATTTTATTTATATCATTGTGCTAGTATTTATCATCCATTTATTTTATATGATTATGCTAGTATTATATTTAAATTTATTGCAAAAAAATTTTAAACAAGTGTCTCCCAACATCTTTTCAATTTGAAATATTATTATTTTTTAATATTTCCATAGCAAATTATGCATTAACACAAAAAATTCTTATTACCGCCAAGTTGAACACAATATAAATATATATTCAAAGCAAAATTTAAATACTTTGTAAATTTTTTTATTTTTATTTTTTTCCAATAACTTAATAATTCAATAATACTTAATTATTTCAAAACAAATTTAAATTTCAATAAAACACAAAATACAATAATTAGATTTTAAAACTCAAAATTATATTTGATAGTAATTTTACAACACATGTCTATTCTAAAAAGTTGTTTTAATTTCTACATTATTCACTATTTTTCAACATTAAAACTTCATTTTACTAAAATTATTATACTAAATTAATAAATTCTTTTTATAAGACTTTAAACAAATTAACAAAACATGGTCATTAACTTCACCAAATAACATAAAGAAAAAATTAAATATAAACAAAATTTATATACGTTTATCCACATAACACTAGAGGAATCATATTTTTTTACCACTAATATGTTATTTTTTGAAATGAAAATCTTCTTTCTTTTAAAAAAAACTAATACATCATTTTCTGAAATGAAAATATTCTTTCTTTTAAAATAACTAATACTTTATTTTTTTATATTACAAATCTACAATAATTTAAACTATTTTTCCTTGTAAATACCCCTAAATAAAGTGGATTATAGTTCTACTTTTCACACTTAAGTTACTCTTGAAGATGTGATGAGTCACATAATGTGGATCAATACAACCTCAGGACTTATATTTAATATGAGTAAGAAATTTCTAATTGACGGCTCTCAATTTGAATGACCCTAGATAAAATGGTGTAACCTTGGAATACAATGGACACACACTACTAACAACTGCATTCATTACATATTTCCAACATGCATTCTTTCTCCACTCACATGTTGGAAATATGTAATGAATGAAGTTGTTAGTAGTGTGTGTCCATTGTATTCCAAGGCACATGAATTTGCCAATTTTTATATGATAGTGTGAGACGATTGTATATTGTACTGAGAGCTATTGGATTGGAGCTTTGTATGAGATTGTTTCATGATCCATGATATATACACAATATATGATAGTGGGGTTTTTGCTTTAATCTTTCCCGGTAAAAACATCTATGTTATGTGTGATTGATCTTTCTTCATGATATGGCAATTAGCGATCGTGTTTAAATTCTGCAAATATTTTTGTAGAAGCGATTATGTATTTAACAGTGGCATATAATTGTTAGATCAGGAGAATCCAGGGAATACATAATTTTTATTAAAATTTCTACAGTTCAATGGTCAATAGTGAAGGGGTCTTGATGAAGGAAGACTCATCCACTGTCCTATCTGGTGGGTGCTCTGTCCTATTCTCCTTTTGCAATTAGTGGCAATAATTGCAGTCGCAATAAGTTTCGTCCCCGAGCATTTTTGATGTCGCCAAGAGAAGGAATGAGGTGTATAGTGGGAGGAGGCGGAAGAGCTCGACCAAGGAAACGAGGGGCAAGACTATTTTATCATGACTCAACATCCACTTACTTCAATGCAATTTCGCGAGATACTGGAAAGAAAATTGGTTAACTTGAGTCTAAAGTGGGGGAGGAAAGGTAATTCCTTTTAGACTCTAAGATTTTAAAGGAAATTTCAGTTAGGGTTCCTGACCTTAGGCACACAAACGGAAGGATGAACCAATACCTAAAATTTGTGGTTCTTCATTAGCTAATGAAGACCTCATTGGGCCTGGTATTGAGAGATAAGCATGTGGATAAATATAATATGTTTCCCTCCCTATAGGATATCAAGAGGATGCTCAGGAATCAAAGGTTTTTCTTGGATAGGATTGACTCCCGCCTAGCACATGTGGAAAGTCATATTTCCTGTGATTCATATGATGGGGACCAGATGGATACTCCTGGTTCCAATTCAAGGGTTCTAGAAAATATTTTTTTTTTTGGAAAACAAACAATGAGCATGGATGGTGGCTGGTGCAGTATGGTGGTTTCAGGTGGTTCTCGGTTTGTTTTATGCATGGTAGTTGTTATCCTTTTAATGTGCGAGTTGTGTTGGCTTAGATTGGTCGCAACGTTGTGTTTCATGTGACGAATTTGGCTCGCTTTGTTGGGCACTATTTTATTTCTTCTGCAATATTTTTTATCTAGAAATGGTTGGACATGACACCTTTATTTATTTTTGATGTCTATGGTGGTTATGGGCCCACTTCACTAGGAACTTGCCCCTTCTTTTGGCAATCTTTGGTGTTTGGATATGGATGGGCATGACACTCTTATTCCTAACTTCCTATCCATGCACCAGTCGTGGATTTTATGATAAGGTATCATATAAATTTCTCGTGGGCTTTTGTTTGTTGAAAGTTGTAAGTGACAACCATTAATAGGAAATACTATTTATATCTATGTCTAGAATAAGAGACAAACCATCTAGATTTTCTTTTATTTAAATGTTAATTTTTATCACTATAAATTTATATTGATTTGAGTTTAATTAATGATTCCCAAATAGTTTAAAAAAATTGATTTAAAATTTAATTTAAATGATAATTAATTTTTTTTAATTTTAAAACTTCAAAAATATAAGATATAAAAAAAACACTATGAATAATATTATTAAATTCTTTATTTAATTTAATATAAATTACAATAATCCATCATTAAAAATTCCTAGATATTATTTTATTTAAAAATTTAGATTAATAATCATTTGAAATAAATTATATTTATTAAATTAATACTTAAATAAAAATAATAATAAAAAATAGTTTATTAAAAAATTATAAAATTACTACTAAGTGACTTTTCATTTTAATAAATACCATTTACTATCAGCAAACCATTTATATATATAGCTAACATCAAGTTAGGTTTTTCTTAAATTTAAAATAAAAATAAAAATAATGCTTTCTTAAAATCAATGTCCTTTTCATTTTAGTCCTTTTCTAATTTATACTATAATGTACCATAATTAGCACTTGTCTTAGTTGTTCAAATTGTCAGATAATTTATAATATTGTGAATATTTGTAAACTCTAAAAATGAATTACAATATTATTAAACAAATAAAATGGATTTTAAGCATTTAAATTCCATTGAAAAGAATTTTTTTTTTTAAATTTACATTCGAAATGGAACTAGAACCAGATCTTCGCAACAAAGTTCCACCCACCTACGTGATAAATTCCAACATTATTAGAGCTCTCATCATTCCTTAAAATTGGGCTAAAAATCAAAAGTCTGATCATCCTTTCAAATTTGCCTAAACTTAGAACGCTCGGGTCGAACTTAGTCTGATCCTTACTTAAAACTCTCATCATCCTTATTTCGCCAAACACAACGTTTTAAGATCCGCTTGTTACCAGAAATAGCTCCATTTTCAAGCAACGACTCAGGGTCTCATTTATCGAATGACGCATCAGTTTATTAATCACCTCAATTTCTCATAGAAGAATAAAGCTTAACTAGATTTTCAACAAGAATAGTTTTTGTGGAAAGTGGCCATTAATTCATAATATCATGAATTTCTCAATAAGAACAAAGATTAACTCCTATTTTTATGAAGCTTAACTAGATTTTTCATGGCAGATTCTCCAGCAGCGAATATTGTTCTAGAAACTCCAAAACCCAATTCTTCGTCCACTGGGATAGAAACACAAAATAGTCCAGAGACACATCCAAGGGTGGAAAATCCTGTAAAATCAGAGACACACCAATCTTCAGATCATCAAGAATGAAGTATCTTGGCTGCATTCCGCTTCCATACTGTATGATGATAACGCCACATCTTTGGAAGGCAACTAAAATTATTCTGCTACGTACCTTCATCTGCTTGTGGAGACGGCCACACCGCACAGAAAACTAGAGAAGCCCATAGCAGCTACAATCCCTGAGAAAAGTAAAATTATTATGGTATACCCATTAACAACATTATGAATACAAAATAACTACAAATATCGCCAAATCGGAATCGACACTCATTCTGCTACTCCAAATCGGATAAATATTTCATCTAAAAAAATACGTGGGGCTGAACAATATTTCAAACTTTAAAATTTCAAATTCCAATGGGTGGGTTTTCAAATTTGAATTTAAAAATTCAAACACCCATGTCTACATTGTATTGTGGCGTATATGTATATACGATGGCAAGTAGGCCGAGACACAGCCACAGGATGCGTACCGGCCGTCTCATGTATGTATAAATGCATACTCCGGTGGGAGAGATGGTACTATAACGTACGCCAGTCTTGATCGATGCAAATAAAGACAAGTACCGGATGATAAGACACGATTTCAACGACATGGGGTGCATGGCATGGGTTGGGTTGCCATGGTCATTGGTACTTAAGGAGCATTAATGGGTCAATAGCAGCTAAAATAAGGCTCGCCGAGATCTTAAACCGGTATTAAAACCAATTTCCAGTTAATGTACATAAAATGTACCTTGATGTTACACAACAAAATGAGAGCTGTCATCAAAATTATTTTATTGGTTTTTAAAAATTCGTACCCATGTGACCCAGTGCAAAGGTGTTAATGCTGATAACTTTTTTTTTCTTTTTTTCCGTAAGATTTTTCTTAGAAATTCTCATCTCTTCGAGGTTGCATATCTATTCAGACTCCACTTCACATCGATTTCCAAATGGACGGCTTAAATGTCATGGTTTTTTTTTTTTTCTCTTTTCTCAAAACTCAGTGATATTTAAATAGATTTTCCAGAGTTCGTTCGAATCTTCTAGACCTTTATTTTGCTCATTTCTTCTAAGCCTGCCCTCGAGGAGAAGGAGGATTGTGGTTTACCCTTACTAGGGTTTAACCACACTTGCAATGACCCTATAACTCACGTTCCTTGTGAAAATGGTAAGTATTTTGTTAGCCCCTCTAATTTTACTCTAATTTCTCAAAAAATTTCTTTACAGCATCCCTACGTTCCTCAAGGAATAAACAAATTTTTTTTTCTTATGAAATACGAAATCATTTTGTTTTCCCATAGGCTTTATTTTTGGATTTTACTAATATCCATCTACTATCCATCTACTATTTAAAATTTCTATTCCGAATGAACTTGATTTACTTTAGTTTGTGTCTTAACTTCTCAGTTTCATTCGGAAAATCACCTGGTACTTTTTGACAGACCGCGTTCTTAGCAACCATGGTAAAACGATTTTTATTTTTCTGTGATAATTTGGGTTTGTCATTTACTCAACCCTAGAGTATTAAACATTCTCATATCGTTTGTCTTTTTGATACCTCGCCTTTTCATTGTTGAAGGTTTTTCTGTGATGGATAAAGTAGATTGTCTCGGCTTGCCAGGTGAGGTAATACCCAAATTTTATTTTTGTTTGCATGTGTAATTTATTTCTCAATTTAATTCGTTTTATTTATCTCTTAAAGCTTAATGCTTCTATTTGTTTACTTACAGGTAACAGTGAAATGAAAACGCCACATTTCCTCCCTCACCACATTCTTCACTTGCTATCAAACCCATAATTTAAATATGGCTTTCTTGTATCCTAGGTTTGTCGCTCATTGAAGATTTTTGACAGTTATAGTCCAAAGCCAATCATCTGACTGGACGATTTCTTTTTCTCAAAGAGTTTCATTCTCTATGCCAGTGGAATGTTATGGAAATTATTGGATATAACCGCAGACGCCATAATAGTCTAGTCTTCTTACTGTGTATAATTTTGGTATTCTTATCATGAAACTTTCTAGTTACAATTCAGCGTTCTCATGGCGGAAACTATTATGTTGAATTAGTTTTATTTCTCAGTTAGATTTCTCATAAAACCACAAGAGAAATTTCATATAAATATCTATATTCAAGATTTTTAATCATCTTGTAACTTAAGTAAACTGACTTTCATCGTTACATTTAAACTAGTTGTACTTTCTCCTTTCAACCGTCGTTTATCAACTTCTTTCCCCTTTTGTTCCATTTCTACAGAGAACCTCAATTCCATGGATTTATAAACATCACCAATTTTTTTTCTTTCATTTCTGCTTGATTTTATTTTTATTACCCTACAGTTACCCATTATTTCCATAATATATTTTACTTGTTTATTGGTAGTCGTATATTTTACTCATATACTTATACTACTACCACCACAAAATTTCTGTGTTTCCTTAGATGGCATCACTTGGTTCCTCTTGCAATGTTTGTAAAATTTTACTGGATTAGGAAGATTCACATTCTCTTCTTAGTGGATATATCATGTGATAGAACTCAACTAATACTTTAATAAGATTTAGTAATGACTCTCATAAATTTCGTACTACTTCCTTCATTCCGCATTTAGATACTGATAGTCTATTTCTCATACATTTTTTTTCAATCTTGTCCTGCAACAATAGTGTTTAATATTTATACAATATATTCATATAGCAAATGTTATTTTTATGAATTAGTATAAAATTCCATAGTTAGCATCTTCTTATGTTGTGTATGCAATTATTTATCTAGATTCTGCTTATACTACAGTCCATTTGCATATTGTGCTTTGCGATGATGAAATCCTTCAAGAACAAAGTTGGATTTGTTTATTATATGCTTATGAGTTTTACTGCTTTCGAGTATCATTTTAGTTTCTGCCACATTATTAATACTTAAAATATTGTATCGCAATATTTAAACTTGAATTACTGGTGATAAATTTCATCTTCCAGGAATATACATTTCATGCAAGATACATGTATACATTAATGTGTATGTAAGAAGTAATTGTCCTGACGATACCAGGCACTTTTTTAAATTTATTCAGCTATAAAAATTTTCTTTCAGATTAATGTTTAGTTTATTTCAAAGTTTCTAAATGTACTTCTTTTTAACCAACTTGAACTGAGCTAATTTTTATGTACTCATAGGATTCCGTCTAATTTGAATTTCAAAGAAATTTTGTACTAACTGTACTAGGAGAATAATATTCCAGCACATAAAATTTATTAAAATCTTCCATTGTATCCATAAAAAAAAACTTTATGTATCTGATAAAAATCAATGGGTAGTTTATTTGCATCAAAATGCTTAAACACTTTTCCAATTAAAAAACTATTAAAATTAATTATATTATTATTATTATTATTATTTGAGTGAAATATTATACGTTTAATAATACATATAACAAGATTTTTAAAAGTGAAGGTTCACCCACACTTTACTATGGAGACCTTTTACATGAAAATAGGTTATGTTACAATACCATAGCTTACTAATACCACATGCAAAAAAAAACCTTAACTCATATTCATATGACTTTGTTGTTTTAATTGATGAGTTTATTTAAAATGAAATAAGGACATAACTTCTTTTAAGATAAATTTGAACCTTTGATTTGTGACTACTAAAAATACTTTACCATATTATCTCTAAGTTAAATCCCCACCATACATGTAATATTTATTGATTATTAAATTAAAATTATAAATCACTTGGCCTAATAATTAGATATATGATAGGGGTTAACCTCCATGAAATATTGTTAGTAGTACTGCTCGATCAAAGGTTGAGATTTACCTCAAGAGTAGTTATGTTCCTTCTACCATTTTCATTAAATTTATTAATTAAAAAATGACATATAAACAAACATCTAATGAAATAATTTATTGTTCTTTCAAAATCTTGTATTGATAAGCCCTAATATTGTAACAAACCTAATTTATAGGTTAAAAACCTCCACGATAAAGTTGGGGTGAATCTTGTCACTTTTTTTTTCTATAATTAATAACCAATCCATTTTAAGAACATATATAAGCACACATATTTTGAGTTGTAATATTATTTTAGAGTAAAAAACACACACACACACAAGATTGATTTGCACACATATTTTGAGTTGTAATATTATTTTATAGTACAAAACACACACACACACACACACCAAATTGATTTTTTCATTATGTAGAGTGAACTTTTATATGCATTACTCAAATTGTAATATCTAGTGATAAAGCTTGTAAATATTTATTTATTGTAAGTAATAAATAAACTATTTTGTTTACGAGTGAGATGAAGGTTGAATAATTATTAAAATTAAACATTTTTTTACTATATTAAATGTATAGATGCTTTATGCACTTAGCCATAAAGTCACGTTGGGAATTAATATTGACAAAGTTTGCATTCCAAGTAGTTGGAAATAATTATGGGCAAGGAATTTACATCCCCTCACTTTCGAGAATATCCCGTCCAACATCTAGACAACCAGCTGCAACATTTTATCAATCTATCTAGAATACTCTCCTCTCAAACAATTGACTGCTCGAATCCCTTCACCTCCTCGTAACATCTGGTCTTCCTTACCAATGGTTTTTCTTAATGGGGCCTCTTCTTTTAACTCATGTGGATGTGGCATGGTTATATACCTAAGTCCTTAGTGGCTCTACAGGTTCCATTGGTACTACGTTATTAGAACTAATTCACGAACATAACTCCTTACTCTCTGGGGGGCCTTTTCTGTGCATTTTGGCTTGAAATATCAACGTTTTGTGGGTTTGAGTCTATGGGTGCCAGGATCAATCAGTGGGATGAAGTAGTTTTTTGAAAGCTTTTGAGCATGGAGAGTACCTTGTAGGGGTTTTCCAACCTTCATATGTTATCTTCAGAAGCTGTGACATCATGGTGCATCTCATGTTTCTCTTTTCTCATTATGTCTTCTTGAGGAACGCTTTATTTTAGTACTTCAATGTGGAATTGGTGTACTTGTTACGCTCATTTTCATATGGAGTACAACATCTTGATGTGAGAGCCCTTTTCTTATTCATTTTCTCATGAATCACTGTAGATTTCCATTCTTTTTAGAGTGAGAGTTATTTGCAAGAGAATGTTTCCTTGAAGGGGAAACTAGCCACTCATATTGTCAACATAATTCATGTACTCTTTATCATTGAAATCTATGGATTAGTCTAGCTATTTTATCAGCTTCAGAGATGTATTTAATGCAGGGTGAACTCCGTCACAAAATTTTGTGTTGTCTGTCTTCATGATTTCCTTTATGAGTTAAATGATGATATATGTCTTGTTTAAATTTTACATAGAAAATAAATCATTATCTTGGAATAGACCATAAAACTTGTCTTTACATAAGACCCACTTTTATTCCCAAAGTGTTGGAGGATAGTGAGTTTTTAGGAAAG
Source organism: Pinus albicaulis (assembly GCA_034641835.2). NCBI lineage: Eukaryota > Viridiplantae > Streptophyta > Pinopsida > Pinales > Pinaceae > Pinus > Pinus albicaulis. Next base: position 1,161,387,241 of record CM076570.1, on the reverse strand, counting down.
ATAATTTCTCCTCCAATTTCATATCAAACCAACACCCAAATTTCCTTTACATAAATGGCATACAACTTCACTTTGACACCCTATCCTTTTAGAATTTCTCTCAAGGGTGACCAATAGATATATTCCCATAATAATTTTAACCAGTCACATAATGCTAGTCCATACATTTCTTGAAAATTTGGACAAACCTCATTTTTGGCTGCATTAAGCTTTTTCCTTACATAAATGCTTGGTAGAAAAACCTACCACTGCCCTCTCCTCCTCCAAATGGAGCACAAACTGTTTGACGAAAGGATATATAGTTGCATGCTTCTACATTCATTGGGGTGGCCATGCCACCCCTTGCATTTAATGATATCACCTCTGCAGGATGGCATGTGCAAACCCCAGGAAACCAATCTCCTTGGAACGCAACACCATCAGGGATATTTTGTGTCAAATTTATCTAAAGTATAACAAATATATGTTGGAATTGAAATTTTAAGTTGTGTAATCTACACAATCTAAGTTCCCAATATGAATTTTTGATTTGTTTAATAAAAAATTCACTTTAAACAATGAAAAAATACACATGTTGCATGTGTTTGTCTATATACATATATAGTACCACTGATCAACCAAGTTTTGTATCGTAAGAGAGATTTGTACCTTCAGAATTGTTTATCTCTCTTAATTATTGTTATATTCTTGCTTAAGATGGATTTATAATAGTTAATTATATTATTATTATTATTAAATTAAAATATATACATTCAAAAAATCATGTAGCAAGATTCTTAACCATGGAAATTCACCCACTTCTTTACCATATAGATCCTTCGCTTATAAATAGGGTTATTAGCAATGTCTCTTGCGAATACCATAGTTTATCAATACCACATGTTCAAAAAGCATAAATCACTACTAGATGCATTCAATAAATCATGTAGCAAGATTCTTAACCATGAAAATTCACCTCCCTCTTTACCATATAGATCCTTCACTTATAAATAGGGTTATTAACAATGTCTCTTGCTAATACCATAGTTTATCAATACCGCATGTTCAAAAAATCATAAGTCACTTCATATGACACTTTATTGTAAGAGAGATTTGAACCTTCAGATTTGTTTATCTCTCTTAATGCTTGTTATATTCATTCTTAAGATGGATTTGTACTATTTAATTACATTATTATTATTATGAAAATAATTAATATATAAATTAAACTATATGCATTTAAAAAATCATGTAGCAAGATTCTTAACCATGCAAATTCACCCCCCTCTTAACTATACAAATCCTTCACATATAAATAGGGTTATTAACAATGTCTTGTGCTAATACCATAGCTTATCAATACCACATGTTCAAAAAATCATAAATAACTCGACATGCGAAAATGCCACGATGGCGTGTTTGGTGTAGCAAAACCCTAGAATCCAAAGCTCTGATATCAAATGTTGTGCAACCATCTCCAAAAATAGAAGAAAAGAGATATCAATGCCTTAGAAATAAGCCACTTCGAGGGGGCAACATCCAATATATTACATGAATGAACAATTCTTGGATGATACAATTGACAAAACCTCCTTTCTATATATAGGAGTCCATGGGGCCACAATGTAATCCTAGTGGGGCCACAATGCAATCCTACCTGACCTAACAATAATAATGTAAGGGCACAATAATAACAATATGGGGGTTACAGGGGTACAATAATAACAGCAAGGGGGTTACACTAACCACAATAAGGGACTATACTAGTAATATAGGGACCTAACATGTGCTAATACCATAGTTTATCAATACCACATGTTGAAAAAATCATAAATAACTTCACATGCCACTTCTCCACATGACATTATTTTTAGTTAATCATTCTAATTGAAAGGATAGAAAGGGCATAACTACTTTTGAGATCAATATGGGCATTGCAACTAATATTAATAATATTCTAAAATATTCTATGGAGGTTAAATCATTATCATCATCCTAATAATTATTGGTAATTAAGTTAAAATTATAGAAATATTATTGCAAAATAGAAAAACCTATTAGAATAGCTATATAAATTACAAAAAAATAAAAAATAAAATAAAATATTTTAATATTAAACACACACATGTGAAATTATAAAAGTAAAACTGTAGAAGCCCTATTCCAAAATAGGCATGACTTTGAAGTTAATTATATAAATTTCCAAAAATAATTTGAAAAATAGTTTAACAATAATGGTTGAGGCGCACACACATATAAACATCTTGGTCAAACTAATTTATGTTTTGGAAGCCTTGGAGGTTTAGGTCTTATTCTAACTATTCTTAGTTTTGGAGGTTTTCTTTAGCATAGCTTTTCATTAAAATTGTCTTAATTCTAAATATTTTCTTCTTATTATATTCTTATTAAATTTAATTTGTGAATTTTACATTATTTAAATTTGTTGATGATTTTTTAAAATACTAAATCTACTTATAAATTTAAAAATAAATTCCCACTCAATTTATTTTTTTCATACATTTGAAGCCAAAACTTCAAAAGATAAAGAGATAAACAGCACAATAAAAAAATACTTTATTAAAAAAAAAAACTCCAACCAAACCAATAAAAACACTCTATCATCAAATAAAAACAATGAAATATCCCATAAATTAGAAAAACAAAATGATTATCAAAAAAATTTCTCACGTGAGACACACTGTGGCTTTCTTGTTGCCTCGTTGATAGACACGCATTGTAGTTTTTACTCATGCAAATTTTATTGTTTTTCTTAAGGTTCATTAGATTCGGTGACAGTTTCCACGATTTTCGCATTAACAAAGTGTTCGTCGTTCAAGTAGCCACCTCGTCACTTTTGGTGAACCATCAATATCAATACCGAATATCATGGTTGGACTTTTCCACGACAATTATCAATATCTCCGACGACAATTATTAATATCTCCGTTTTGCGTACTTGACGCTGGTTACTATTTTTGGAGTTAATATAATATTTATAATTTTAATTTTAATTCTAGTTTTTATAATATTAATTTTAAAGTTTTATATTATTTTTTGTTTTATAATATTAATTAATATTATATTATAAATAGTAATTATTGCTTGTTTTAAATACCTTAAATATAGTTAAATTAAAAAAAAAAAAAATTGCTTAGACGAATAAAATGGGAATAATATTATTTGATTTTTTAAAATCTCAATAAATTATATTTAAAAAAAAAATTGTTTTCATGAATAAGATATATTGCAAACAATTTATATTATACTACATAGAATTATATTATAAAAAGGTTGATTGTGCCATTATTATTACTATATTACATATGTAATCATTATAAAATAAGAGGTCAACCGATTAGGATAAATAAATTAAAATATTAACAAAAATAATAAAATTTGATTTAAGTGTTGAGGTATTTACACACTGCATTATATTATATATCATTTTTTGAGGATTTGACTATTTTAAGTGTAACAGTCAAATATCTATACATTTACTCACCATAAAAAAAAAAATTATTAAACAGTCTTTACAACTTGAACTATATCCTAATTATCATCAATACAATTTATAATCTTTGCGTACAGCTGGAATATGGATAGTCTATTTGTACTCACATTGCCTAACAGTCACGACTGGATTTAAGTTTAAGCTTTGTGATGTCAGCTTATTTACTACACTTATTAATTCGTACCCGATACGATTTATCATTGTGGTTTGGCATTATTGCGAATATAAAACTTATGAACCTTTGCACTCAAAATAGTATGGATTTGTCAACACTTTATTACACCTATGATTTCTTTGGTATCTGATTGGATTTGGTTCGTAGTCTTGGCTCCACCGCCTCACACGCGGCCTCCTCCACATCGTCGATCGGAGTTCAATCCTATGGCTATTACGACGTCGGGTTGCTATTGACCTCGGCAATAACTATTTTTCTCGTTCATTGTTTCTCTCGTCAGAGAGCTCCGGATGCCTCTGCTAGGGTTTGGAGTTTTCGGTTAGAAGAACTATAGCGGCCTGCAGAAAATGGCGCCTACCCAAACGCAGCTCTTCACTTCAACAGGTAGTCGGCCCTTCGTGCAAGTTTCTAGAAGTTTTACATAGTATTTTTCTTTATGCTTTGCTCCTTGTTCTTGCCGAGTGCGTAAGGTTAAAACAATATTCAGTTTTTGGTGTCAATTTTGTCTCTTATTTTGTTGCAATTCTTAATGTAATGGGTAGCAGGGCTACGGACGTTCTTGGGTTTATACTCCGCCCGAACTCTACAGGTATGGCCCTCTTGCTTCCTTCTTTTGGTTAGTTATAGAGGCGGTTTTAACCCCTGTGCATTCGCCCTGTTCTAACAAGTTTCATTGGGTTCTGCTACAGGTATTACCCTTCCCCTTTTTTTGTTCTGGCTTCGTCGAAGAACTCTGGTTGCGGAGGAGGTTTAATCCTCGATTCCACCAATAGGTACTTTATCCTGGACGGTTCGAGTTCCATGCTCCTTGCTCGGCCAGTTCAATTTGTTGTTGGAAATAGCTGTTGAGAATGGCTAGGGTTTAAGAACCTGTACTTTTATTACGCAGTCTTATCTGCTACTTGTCTAATACTGAAAGTATCTAGGGTTATACTGCTAAATGCTAAATTATTTTGCGGCAAAATCCTCCCGGTTAAAGATTTTCCGTTTCAAATGTTGATGTACTTTGTTCAGTAGCAGAGTGGCCGAGGTAATTATCCTCCGTGCCTGTTTTGTTTATGGGACTAAATACTTCCCAACAGATTGGGGTTTTGCAACTGTTATTCTAGTTATTTTCGCCATATGAGTAAATATACTGTGTTTTATGAAATTTATGGCATTTTACAGCTTCTCTGGTTATATGGCGACCCTGTCTGAATTCTATATGCTATGTTTCTCTTAGATTGTCCATTACAGTGTTGCATGCTTTTAAACTTACAAGGGTTTTCTCGTATATTAATTACTACAGAGATTCCCTCAGCTATCTGCTTCTCATTTTTCCACGAAGGCTTAATTTAACTACAACCCTGTTTTTCTTTCTTTCCTTTGTTCAGTTTAAGAAGAGGAATACTACAGGTGTCCGTACCACCAATCTCGTCCGATTTTATCATAGATAGGGGGCGAACTATCTAAAAGACTGAGTTAATCAGACATTTATATTAACAGCCCACCTGTTTATATATTTTTAGTTTGCTCATTTATAAATATGGTTAACTTATATGGTTTTGTCCTAGGAAAAAGAAAACACTTCAAATCGATACTTAACAACCCTTTTTATCATACTGTCATAAACCTGCTATAGTAGAATAGTCTTCATCATCTATACACATGTATGCTATTTTTCTTTTTCTACTTTCACGGAATTAAAATTCCTAGAATTTATCTGTTGTAATCTTCCAATATGTCTAATTAAGGGAAGAAAAAAGAATGGTAAGAAAACAACAGTAGCTACCACTGCATTTACACAGGAGAAAATAAAAGAAAATAATTAAATATAGGCAACCCCTTTTGCAACAGGCCTATTCATTTACTTTCTTGAAACCAGAAAACTAATTGCATTTTACTTATCTGTGTCCAAAGTCCAACTGATGGTACTCGTTACCTCCCTTCCACGAACTGGGCAATCAGGTCCCACAGTTCTCCCTCGAGCTTCAAGCCTGGGTCTTGTTGAACACGAAATTCTGGAGGAGAGTTCTCGGGACAGTCCAGTCCAACTCTCCAACCCCAGTGAAAAATAGAATTTCTGGGGAGAACTCAGGACAGTTCGGTCCACTTCTCCAACCCAGAGGTCAATCTGTTCTGGAAAAATCTTTTTCCAGTTTAAACATAGTTCTTTTTCCCTTTCTCATCGAACCCTCAACTCTCTTTGGAATTCCTTCTTTATTCCAGAGTTTCCTTGGGTAACTGTAGAAACTGTTTTTCTGTTCAACTGACCCAGATTTTCTTTTACCATCAATATTTTTTACTCATGAAGTAAATTTCACAAATTAAATCTTTTATTCAAAAATCAAAAATTAATTTTGTTCAGATACTTCAGTTAAAATAAACAGTAATGAAAATTAATCATTAATCAATAAAACTTAACCATTTGTCAGCGGCTAAGAGGGTGGTTACAGTTTTCCCCCTCTGGAAGAGAACACCATCCCTTGTGTTCTTATTCCAAATCAGCCAAAAAGTTCAGGATAAGCTTCGCGAACAAAACTCTCATCTTCCCATGTAGCTTCTTCTGGACCAAAGTGCTTCCATTGCACTTTAACCTGGGCGATGGCTCGTTTCCGGAGCATGATTTCCCTCCAGTCAATTATACTGTGTGGCTCGACCAGAAATTCTCCGTCCGGTTCTACCTGCACACAGTAGACTTATGTTAATTATATAAGTCTTTAATATCATACTTTATTTTAATAATTATTCTTACTCACTACCTGTATGTTCTGCCAATGAATTATATGTCTTGGATCATGAATATATCGTTTTAATAACGATACATGAAGGACATTATGCACCCAAATGTGGCTAGGAAGGGCTAAGCGATATGCTACCGGTCCTACTCTTTCCAGTATTTGGAAAGGTCCACAGAACCGAGGTGCTAGTTTTTCACAAGACGCCCATCTTAGTGTGCTCTTCTTTGGTTTAATTCTGACATATACGTGATCTCCAACTTCATACTCACGGTATGACCTGTTTTTATCCGCATACACTTTTTTCCTGTCTTGTGCTGCCTTCAAATTCTGTCGAATTTTCTTCACCTCTGCTTCCATTTCCACTAGCATGTCTGGTCCTAGCATGAGTCTATTCTCGGGGCTGCTCCAGTTAATGGGGGTTCTGCACTGCCGCCCATATAGCGCCTCAAACGGACTGATCTTTAATGATTCCTGGTAACCATTATTGTAAGCAAACTCTATCAAGTGTAGATACTCCTCCCATTTAATTGGTTGCTGCATGACATACATTCTTAGCATTTCTTCCAGTACTTGATTTACTCGCTCAGTCTGACCGTCTGTTTGCGGGTGGTATGCAGTACTAAAATGTACTTGAGTTCCCAACCCCGTAAACAGTGCCTTCCAAAAGGGTGATGTGAATTTTACATATCTATCCGAGATAACGGTCTTAGGAATGCCATGTAGCCTGAAGATCTCACGCATAAATAAATCTGCTATTTTTACTGTCTTATAGGTGGATTGGACAGGTATGAAATGTGCTGACTTACTTATTCGATCCAAAACTACCATTATGGAATCATTACCTCGTTTTGATTTTGGTAATCCGGTGATGAAATCTAATGAGATCACCTCCCACTTCCATTCAGGAATGGGTATAGGCTGCATTAATCTAGCTGGGTGCCGGTGCTCTACTTTCACTTGCTGGCACTCTAAACACTTGGTTAAATAGCTTGCTATATCCTTTCTCATGCCTGGCCAACAATAGTCCTTTCTTATAGCTGTCAGCATTTTTTGATATCCCGGGTGTCCCGCATAATTGCTTCTATGATATTTATCCAGTATCATAGTTTTTAATTCCACTCTATTTGGAATGACTAACCTCTTCTTGAAAATTAGCAACCCGTCCTGGTTAATCTCATATTCCCCTTGTCCACCTTGTCCTCCAGATTCCTGTGTTTGCTGCCACAAATATTTATACTCAGGATCCTTGTCTGCTTCTTCTCAGATCTGTTTTAGGAATCTGGTTTCAACTTGGTTAACATATAACCCATAAATATTATGCAGTTTTCTGCTCAATGCATCCGCAACTTTGTTCTCTTTTCCTTTTACGTGCTGTAGATCAATATCAAACTCACTCAAGAAAGCATTCCATCTTGCTTGTTGGGAGTGTAGGTCAGCTTGTTTAAAATAGCTGGTTAGACTACTATGATCAGTTTTTAATACAAACCTCTTCCCAAGTAAGTAATTTCTCCATACTCGCAGAGCATGCACAACTGCGGTCAGCTCTAAATCATAAGCTGGATATCGCTGCTCATGATCTTTTAGCTTGTGGGATTCATATGCAATCACCTTCCCTTCTTGTGATAATACCGCCCCAACTCCTTCCTTGCATGCATCTGTACAAACCTCGAATTCCTTATCCGGATCTGCTACACTTAACATAGGTGTTGTTGTCAATAACTGCTTCAATCTTTCAAAGCTATCGTGACATTCTTTTGTCCATTTAAAAACTTTCCCTTTTCTTTGTAAAGAAGTAATGGGAAAAGCTATCTTTGAAAACCCTTTTATAAATCACCGGTAGTAGCGAGTGAGACCCATAAAAGATCGTATATCTGCCACATTCTGTGGCACCTTCCATTCCATGATAGTTTTAATTTTCTCTGGGTCTACTGCTATACCCTTTTTAGATATTACATGTCCAAGATACTGTATTTCTTCTTTGAAGAAATCAAATTTATTGAATTTTGCATACGCAAATGCTCTTCATGTTCTTCCGCATTCTTAGAATAAATCAGTATGTCATCAATGAAGATTAACACGAAGTTGTCCAAATAAGGGTGGAAAATACTATGCATCAGTCTCATAAAAGTGGCTGGTGCATTAGTTAACCCAAAAGGTAATACCACGAATTCATAGTGGCCATACCTAGTGCAAAAAGCAGTTTTGTGTATATCTTCATCCTTAATTCTGATCTGGTGGTAACCGGACCGCAAATCAATTTTTGAGAACACAGTAGCTCCCCTTACCTGGTCAAATAGGTCATCAATACGGGGTAGGGGATACCTGTTCTTAACAGTCAGCTTATTTAACTGTCAGTAATCCATGCACATGCGCATGGTTCCATCCTTTTTCCTAACAAACAGCACAGGTGCTCCCCAGGGTGACACACTGGGTCTTATACATCCCTTATCTAATAATTCCTGAAGCTGCATTTTCAGCTCAGTCAATTCTGGCACACTCATACGGTAGGGAGTTCGTGAAATTGGTGATGCTCCTAGCAGAAGTTCTATTGTAAAATCAACCTCTCTTTTAGGTGGTAATCCTGGTATTTCTTCAGGAAATACGTCCTTAAATTCCTGTACTATAGGTATATTTTCTAACACAGCAGCTTTACTCTTAGACTCAGATAGTCGAACTTGTATGGCGTACAGTTGGCATCCCTTTCTCATACATTTTGCCAGTTGGGAAGCGGTAATTGGGCGCCAATGTACATGCTTCTTTATGCCCTGAATTTCTTGGCGATTACCATTTTGATCTCTATAGTAAACTATCTTTTCCTTGCAGTCTATGAGAGTCCAATGTTTCTCCAACCAATCCATACCCAACAATACATCATAGGATCCCAAAGGTAGAATATTTAAATCTACCATTAACTGCTTTCCACCGATTTGCAATGCACAATCTGATATTTTGGCACTAACTCTTCTTTTAGCTCCTGTAGCTAACTGAACCAACCAGGTCTTTTTAAATTTTTGACTTGGCAGTTTACAGATTTCCACTAATTTAGGACTTATATAACTTAGACTTGCACCTGGATCTACCAAAACAGAAACAATTTGGGATGAAAATTTACCTTCCAGCTCTATCATGGTGGGTTGAAAGTTAGCTTGCCGGTCCTCCAATGCTGCGTTAATTCTGGGTATGCTTCTCGCAATATCTCCCACCGTAGAGGCCTCCTGCAAATTGGTTACTGCTTTGGTTTTACCCCGCTGTGGGCAATCTCGATAGTAGTGCGCTGCCCCGCAGACCCAACACTGCAGAGGTGGCCTCTGGTTTTGAGGTTGCTCATGTCTATTTGAAGCTTCCACCGTCTTGTCTTCCCCCGGCCATCTAATCCTCTGATGGTTCCTACCGAATTGCTTATTAACTGAATTCCTGGCTGAGCTTCTGAAGTTACTGGTTTTTCCCCTTTTGAAACCAGCACTGTTTATATTTTCTTTCTTTGATTGCAATCCTTTTCCTTGGTCTACTTTGGTTTTCGCTTGCTGATAACACAGCCTTGCCTTTCTGATGGCCTCATCCATTGTCTTAGGATTAACAAACTCGATACACTCCTTCATATGGGCGGGTAAACTGCTCAGAAATCTCTAGACCTTGGCTTTCTCATCTCTTAAGTACGGTACATAGCGCAGCAATGATGTAAACTTGGTGATGAACTCGTCCATGGTCAATTGTCCTAGCCTTAAATCATGGAATTCTCGAGCCTTTTCATCATAGAAATGCTCAGTCAAGTACTTGTCTTTGAAGTACTATTGGAACTTATCCCATGTCACATCCTGATCCTCTATTCCCCGCACATTCTTCACTTCTTCCCGCCATAGGGTGGCTTTATCTTTTAGCTGATAAATAGCTAACCGTGCCTTAAGACCACTGTCATAATCATACACCTGGAAGTACTTGTTCATATTAATTAACTAGGCCTCTGCTACTTCTTCTTTTTCTCCATCGAATGTAGGTGGCTTAATCTTTCTGAATTCTCCATGTAATTCCACCCTCTACCTTTTTCCTGCCTTCCGTTCTGTTCCATTTTCAGATTTAGATTCATTAAAATTTCTGTTCAGATTACTTCGCTATGACAGACTTCTTTCTTTTCGACTCGTATCTTGTTCATCTGTTTGCTGTTCGTTTCCCCCTTGGAGTTCTCTGTCAGCACTGGGATTTTCGTTCCTTTTATTCTATTTATCAGACAAGCTTTTTAGGATCCTCTCTTGATCCTGCATCATCCTTGCATTTTCCCTTCATACCCTCTCCATTTCTTCCTACAACTGTTGTACTGTATGTAATAAAATGTGGGTATGATGTTGTTGTTCTTCAATCAGTCTGTTTGACCGTTGATGCTGCTCTATCCCCAACTAAACCCACATCTCAGGGTTTCCCTCTGGTGGAGGTAGCATTTCTCCGGCATTCCACTGTGGCGGTTGCGAAGGTGTCCGTATCATTTGTCTTTCCATCTAATTATCGGACTGTGCATGAATAACATACAGTTTTAACGTCAGTTGACCCAATAGGGCCCAACGTTGTAACGCTACTCTGATACCACTTATAACAGTCAAATATCTATACATTTACTCACCATAAAAAAAAAATTATTAAACAGTCTTTACAACTTGAACTATATCCTAATTATCATCAATACAATTTATAATCTTTGCATACAACTGGAATATGGATAGTCTATTTGTACTCACATTGCCTAACAGTCACAACTGGATTTACGTTTAAGCTTTGTGATGTCAGCTTATTTACTACAATTATTAATTCGTACCCGATACGATTTATCATTGTGGTTTGGCATTATTGCGAATATAAAACTTATGAACCTTTGCACTCAAAATAGTATTGATTTGTTAACACTTTCTTACACCTATGATTTCTTTGGTATCCGATTGGATTTGGTTCATAGTCTTGGCTCCACCGCCTCACACGTGGCCTCCTCCACATCGTCGATCGGAGTTCAATCCTACGGCTGTTACGACCTCGGGTTGATATTGACCTCGGCAATAACTGTTTTTCCCGTTCATTGTTTCTCTTGTCGGAGAGCTCTGGACGCCTCTGCTAGGGTTTGGAGTTTTCGGTTAGTAGAACTATGGCGGCCCGCGGAAAATGTCGCCTACCCAAACACATCTCTTCACTTCGATAGGTAGTCGGCCCTTCGTGCAAGTTTCTGGAAGTTTTACATAGTCTTTTTCTTTATGCTTTGCTCCTTGTTCTTGCCGAGTGCGTAAGGTTAAAACAGTATTCAGTTTTTGGTGTCAATTTTGTCTCTTATTTCGTTGCAATTCTTAATGTAATGGGTAGCAGGGCTACGGACGTTCTTGGTTTTATACTCCGCCCGAACTCTACAGGTATGGCTCTCCTGCTTCCTTCTTTTGGTTAGTTATAGAGGCGGTTTTAACCCCTGTGCATTCGCCCTCTTCTAACAAGTTTCATTGGGTTCTGCTACAGGTATTACCCTTCCCCTTTTTTTGTTCTGGTTTCGTCGAAGAACTCTGGTTGCGAAGGAGGTTTAACCCTCGATTCCACCAACAGGTACTTTATCCTGGACGGTTCGAGTTCCATGCTCCTTGCTCGGCCAGTTCAATTTGTTGTTGGAAATAGCTGTTGAGAATGGCTAGGGTTTAAGAACCTGTACTTTTATTACGCAGTCTTATCTATTACTTGTCTAATACTGAATGTATCTAGGGTTATACTGCTAAATGCTAAATTATTTTGCAGGAAAATCCTCCTGGTTAAAGATTTTCCGTTTCAAATGTTGCTGTACTTTGTTCATTAGCAGAGTGGCTGGGGTAATTATCGTCCGTGCCTGTTTTTTTTATGGGACTAAATAATTCCCAACAGATTGGGGTTTTGCAACTGTTATTCTAGTTATTTTCGCCATATGAGTAAATATATTATGTTTTATGAAATTTATGGCATTTTACAGCTTCTCTGGTTATATGGCGACCCTGTCTGAATTCTATATGCTATGTTTCTCTTAGATTGTCCATTACAGTGTTGCATGCTGTTAAACTTACAAGGGTTTTCTCGTATATTAATTACTACAGATATTCCCTCAGCTATTTGCTTCTCATTTTTTCCACGAAGGCTTAATTTAACTACAACCCTGTTTTTCTTTCTTTCCTTTATTCAGTTTAAGAGGAGGAATACTACAGGTGTCCGGACCACCAATCTCGTCCGAGTTTATCATAGATAGGGGGCAAGCTATCTAAAAGACTGAGTTAATCAGACATTTAGATTAACAGCCCACTTGGTTATATATTTTCAGTTTTCTCATTTATAAATATGGTTAACTTATACGGTTTTGTCCTAGGAAAAAGAAAACACTTCAAATCGATACTTAACAGCCCTTTTTATCATACCGTCGTAAACTTGCTACAGTAGAATAGTCTTCATCATCTATACACATGTATGCTATTTTTCTTTTTCTACTTTTACGGAATTAAACTTCCTAGAATTTATTTGTTGTAATCTTCCAATATGTCTAATTAAGGGAAGAAAAAAGAATGGTAAGAAAACAACAGTAGCTACCACTGCATTTACACTGGAGAAAATAAAAGAAAATAATTAAATATAGGCAACCCCTTCTGCAACAGGCCTATTCATTTACTTTCTTGAAACCAGAAAACTAATTGCATTTTACTTATTCGTGTCCAAAGTCCAACTGATGGTACTCGTTACCTCCCTTCCATGAACTAGGCATTCACGTCCCACAGTTCTCCCCCGAGCTTCAAGCCTGGGTCTTGTTGAACACGAAATTCTGGAGGAGAGTTCTCGGGACAGTCCGGTCCAACTCTCCAACTCCAGTGAAAAACAGAATTTCTGGGGGGAACTCAGGACAGTCTGGTCCACTTCTCTAACCCAGAGGTCAATCTGTTCTGGAAAAATCTTTTTCCAGTTTAAACAGAGTTCTTTTTCCCTTTCTCACCGAACCCTCAACTCTCTTTGGAACTCCTTCTTTATTCCAGAGTTTCCTTGGGTAACTGTAGAAACTGTTTTTCTGTTCAACTGACCCAGATTTACTTTTACCATCAATCTTTTTTACTTATGAAATAAATTTCACAAATTAAATCTTTTATTCAAAAATCAAAAATTAATTTTGTTCAGATACTTCAGTTAAAATAAACAACAGTCACAATTAATCCTTAATCAATAAAACTTAACCATTTGTCAGCGGCTAAGAGGGTGGTTACATTAAGTAAGTCATTCATGTATTCATCTATCACTATTTCCTTGAGAGGTAGTAGTAACTCACTACTTTCTCATGAGTATTGAATAGTCCACTTAGCACTCATTGCATCACATTAAATTTAAAATATTAATCTCTTGCTTTTATCATACCTGCAATCCCTTGGGTTTATTAATTGCTTGAGTTTATAATATTTTTAATCTCTCGAGTTTATTAATCCAATAGGTTTATAATATTAATAAACTCACCATTTTACTAATCCTTTGGGCTTATAATATTAATTTCTAATATGTATAATAATACATTAATGTTTATAATAACTTTGGCTTATAATATGAGATTGTAATATTAATATTAAGGTTTATATTCCTCACTTTAATACTAATCTTTGGGGTTTTCATACTATTATGGTATCAATAATATTATCATATTTTTACAATATAACAACACTTGTTTTAAATTATTATTATAATTATTATCATAATTATAATATAACAATATTAATATTTTATAGTATAATTATTATTGTTCTTATTATAATATATCAATCACATTTACATGTATTGGTGCATGTGATTGATATTGGTTATGATAGTTTATTAATAAGAAAGTATGGCCAAAATGATAGGAAACTTATCATTTTCTGTATCGTTTTAGTAGCATTTTATAGTTACTTCTTTAATAATAAACTAATAAAACCACATTATAAATGTGATTGATATAAGGGAGCATGTCAATAATCTGGATTTAATATTAATATTACTATTTATATAAATAAATATATAATAGTAAAAACAATATAATAATAATAATAGTAATAGTAATAGTAATAGTAATTGAGAAATAATGACATTAGAATGTGAATTTTATCCAAATTTCAAATTCCAATGAGGATTCATATTGATTGACTGTGATGATGGATGCTTTTTCGGATTATAAAAGTCTACATTATTTATGTCTGTTATTATCATTATTATTATTAACCCTAGGGATTATTATTATAAACCAAGTAACTAATCAAAAAATAAAAATAAAAATGAAAGGTCCTACCAAACTTGCAAAAAAAAAAAAAAAGATTATAAACCAAGTAATTTTTTTTTTTTAACATTTAATTGCATTATTATATATATATATATATATATATATATATATATATATTTGTAATTATTATTATAATTATATTTTTATAATTATATAAAATTTTGTTATCTAAGATGGGCATATAAATATTTTAGGGTTGGGTAAGAGTGAGAGTGATATCTTGTCATGATAACAATTAAAAGAACCACAAGAAGACCCATATTATTAAATATTTTAACTAAATCAACCAATTCATATTCGTTATATTTATAAAGCTAACAAATATGTGTATTCCTTATATTCATTTTTTTTAACTCAAGTTGAGCATATCTCCCTCAACATGGGATGTAGATGGGATGTAGATACTCAACCCAATAATATATACATAATTGACATTGAAATATTTTATTTATGATTTAAAGAAAAAAATTATCTCTATAGGCACACATACACTTGTATTTTTTAAAATAATATGTCAAATTCATGTTAAACATGGAAAGAGTTCCAAATATCACTCATATAATATTCTATTTTTTAACCCACATAATTTTTTTTCTTGTTATTTGTATTTTTAAATGTTTATATCAACTCCATATTAATAATAAAATTAATCATACATCTTCATTTTTTTCGTGAGTTAAAATTCCGTCATTATATTATCATTGAAGTGAAAAGTACAAAAAACATCTTAACGGGCCTCTCTCTCATAGCCGATGAGACTTGTTAATATTGGGGCCTCGTGGATAACATGAGCTACCAGCTTCATGCATTATTTTTCGACAGCCTAGAGCCCATGACATACAAATTGTAAACAATAAGAGAACCAAAACATAAGGTAGCATATCAAAGGGGCAGGATGTGGTGGGGGGGGGGGGGGGGGGAGATTACATGGGGAACTATGAAATAGCCAACATTTCGTGCATATGGAAATCGATATGCTCCACCCTCAGTTCCAAAATGCAAATGTGGTCATTAGTGTGCCTTTGCTAGCGATGTAGATTGTCCAATTGCTCCATAATTTCATTGTGGCCAAATTGAATGTCATTGAAGAAATATATGAACTTGTTATGGTCATCATACCCATTTTTATTTGAATGTTTTGAGGTTACAGACTCCAACGATGTTGGAGCTTCCACGTGCCTCGGGGAGCCATCAAATCGCTCCTCTGTCTCCTGACTGCCCAACGAACCTAACTAGGAATCCACATCCCTTCCCGACTAGGCTTATTTCCATGGAATGCCACCCCCATGACGTAGCCTCTCATGATGTTGTGACATCCCTACATGCCCCAAATACTTGAGCGGGTGACAGAAGCAAAAAAAAACACAGCCAACCCACACAAAACAAAAAATAATTTGGCTAACACCATTTCCCACAAGTGAATTGTGGGGCTATCCGACACCGCTCGTCTCCAATCCACTCCCCACATACTTGAAAACTAGAAATAACTTCTACACCACATAGCTTAAGAAATAGCGAATGACCACTCGAACCCTCTGCTGCAAATTCTGTAGCATAATTCAACTAGTTTACCGTATCATTCCCAGAAGTGCCAACTCTTAGGGACCGAGAGAACCCAAGGATTTTCTGTCGGGGCCTCGCAAGCATGAACCACGAGTCGCTCGAGCAACTTTTCCAACAAACACAAGCCCAGAGGATTTTTCCAAAGTGTGGCCAGAGGTTTGTATATAGTAGTGTTTTCCAATCAACTTAATTGCATCACACACTAATTTGGGCCAACCAAAATACAGTCGATTCATTGTCATTGAATATTCCGGGGTTCCAATGGCCTTTGAAAACCACCAAACACCACGCTGCACACCAGTCTCTAACTTCTCTTCCTCTCTCTAAATTACTAGACCTAAAAGAGGTGCAAAAAGAACTCCAATGCCTTTACATCACTACAGAGCTCTACCATCTCCCACCTCGACCAAGCAATAAAACACTAGCTCCTGGGACAAGTTTTATAGACCATATTCATGCATGGGTGACAACCTCATAATCTAATCTGCGTTGTCATATCACTTAACGACGGTGGGGCATGTGTGGAGCCGAACGGGCTCCCATAGTCTCTCCACCACTTTCCCCTGTTAAGGCACCCCATTAGGAATCATACATCTCCTTCATAACCAAAAAGAAAAATAAATCAATTTAATATTCATTGTATCAAATTGATATAAATTTTATTACTCAATATGGTTATTAAAATATTTAATTTATTTCATGCCATCCAAATAATTTTTCATACTATTTCTTATTTATAACTCACATTAAACTTATTTTTATTATTCATATTTTTAAATCTTATATATCTACTTTTTATTAAGAAGAAAATGAATTACAAAAATAAAATTAATTTTCATTATATATAATTAACAAAAATTATGTTATTTAACAGTGATTAAACTATTTTATTTATTGATTCCAAATTATATATATATATATATATATATATATATATATATATATATATATATATATATATATCTGTGTGTGTGTGTGTGTGTTTTCCTAGATAATATATTAAAAAATAATTACATAATAAGTAATTACAAATTTATATATTTTCTTCTGATCCGGATTTATGCAGGAACGTAACAGAATAAACATATAACCATAAATACAAAGATGCAGCAGAAATAACACTTCATTTCATTAATATCAAAGAACTGGAATTTGCTTATAGACAGAATGGAAATAAAACTAGCTAGGGCGCTGGTAGCTATCTCTAAGAAGAGATGTGGTGGCTACAGGCCTCTGAACTGTGTTACATTGAGGCTCGCAGGCCTATTACAGACATAATGGAAATAAAAGAGTTATGGTACTGGCATCGTATCCTTGAGAAGAGATTTGGTGGCTACCAGCCCTTGAACTGTGTTAAAATGCAGACATGATGGAGATGTGGCGAGCTAGGGCACTGGTAGCGCTTATCTCTAAGAAGAGATGTATCGGCTCCCAGCCTCCTGAACTGTCTTACAATGAGGCTTGATGGCCTATTTATTGGTGAGAAACAATGTAGAATCCGAAACTTCTGAAACTCTAACCGTAGGAGATGAAGTGCCAAAATTGTGGGCCCCATTTGGGTAAATTGGTTGTTCAACTTCCGGGGGACGTAACTTTGGCATCCAATCTCCGTTTGATGCGTTCAATAGCTCGTTAGAAAGATCTGTCCGAGGAGTACAACTTTTGAAAGAGAAATATTGGTCTATGGACCCATGTTGCTCTCCGTTTTCCCAAAAAACGTCGTTTAGGGCCTCAAAACGACTCTGGAAGTTTAAGACCCGAAAAACTGCTAAAAATAGTAAGTTGTGCCAAAACTTACAAACTGAAATAAATGATGGTGGGGGTTCAAATGGACTCGATGGGTGGCCACCAATATCCACCTGGATTATTAATGCCCCAAAACGGCTTCGGGTTTGTAGGACCCGAAAACTTGCTATAAATAGTAAACTGTGCTGAAGCTGAAAAACTGAAAGAATTGATGCTGCGGGTCCAAATGGAATAGGTGAGAGGCCACCGATATCCACCTGGATCACCTTCCTACTTCAATTTTTTTTAAATTATTTTACATTCAATTAATTTATATTTTTTATAAAGTTAATCTAAAATTAAAATATTTTATATATAGTGAATATTGATTTATTTATTGTTACTACATTTTAATTTACTGATATAAATATTATTTACTATTTTTAAATATAATTTTATATTACAACATTTCCATAAATTTTTAAATACATATTAAAAATAATTACTAATTAATTATTTTAAAATTTATTAAATATAAATATTTTATTAAAATAAAATAATATATATCCATATATAAAATAAAGAAATCAACCATAACATAACACAACCATAACATAGTAGTGTGCTGTGGTATTTAAGGGTCTATCATTAATATACTAAAATAAGCCGTGGATGAGGTGATGTTTACGTAAAATATATTAGTGTGATTGTTTTTGGATATGATTTCTGAAAGTTAGAAATTTTAATTTTTTATAAATTGAATTCATATTATTCATATAATTATTTATCAATAAGAATGATATTGTGTTAATTATATATATAGAAATAACATTAAAAAAAAATTAGCAACAAAATTTTTTAAATTGTGTATAAATTAATATGTTAAAAAAATTGTTGATAACGAAAGTTTATATGGGAGAATCAAAGCTTTTATAATTGGAATTGATTTGAAATTTATTTTCGGTAAATTAAGTTTAGGAACGTTAGCATTTATATTAAAAAATAAATTAATATACTTCTTAATTATGTATATATTAAATTATTTTTAAATATTTAAGTAATATATTGTTTGAGAGTGATATAAAATATATTAATTTACTATTTAATATAATTTTAATTTTAATATTTTACTTAATATAATAATTTTAAATAATTCAGCATTTTATGACAATGATCATAATTAAGGTCAAGTAAAACCAATGCATTTTATTGGATCTAAAGAAAAGAAATAAAATTTAATTATGATTTTTTAAAAATCTTATTTCTATGATAAAAAATAACAGGAAAAAAAGGTTCCAAAATCTTCCACTTTCTTAATATACCAAATCTGATAGATTCTAAGGTTTCACTTCTAAGCTCATGAAAATTAGTTCTTATCCTACCTATGTTCATTTTTTTCTTAGTGCTGATCATCGCAGAGATATAATTATACTTATCAAGCCTCTCGTTGATCACCTCCTTATAGTATCTTAGCTTCCTTTTTACCCTATAGCTCCTTGTCATCCCACAACTTATATGAAATTCAAGTGGGTTCTACTAATTCCAAAGAAAAGGCTTCGATGATGGAAAAAATTACGATAGTGCAAGATTTTATGGACGTATTTCCCGAAGAAATATCAGGCTTACCACCGAGAAGGGACATTGATTTTACTATAGAGTTAGTGTGAGGAGCCTCACCAATTTCAAGGGCACCATACTGAATGAGCGTACCAGAATTGACAGAATTGAAGATGTAGTTACAAGAACTATTGGATAAAGGGTATATCCGACCAAGTGTATCCCCTGGGGGAGCACTAGTGCCATTTGTAAAGAAGAAAGATGAAACCATGTGAATGTGCATGGATTATCAACAACTCAATAAGTTGGCTATAAAAAATAAATACCTCTACCGCGGATTGATGATTTGTTTGATTAGGTGAAGGGAGCTACCAGATTTTCAATGATAGATTTAAGGTCGGGAGACCATTAGATCCAGATAAAAGACGAAGACATATACAAAACTGCTTTTCGTACCAAATATGGGCACTACGAGTTTGTAGTGTTACCATTCGGATTGACTAATGCACCAACAACCTTTATGAGGCTGATGCATGGTATATTTCACCCTTTTCGAGATAATTTTGTGTTGATATTTATTGATGACATCTTTGTTTATTCCAAGAATGTTGAAGAGCATAAAGAGCACTTACGGATAGTGCTGGAGATGTTACGGAAGCATCAACTGTATGCTAAGTTCACCAAGTGTGATTTGTTCAAGGAATAAATACAGTACCTTGGGCATGTTATTTATGTTGAGGGAATTGTAGTTGACCCGACGAAAATCAGGACGATTATGGAATGGAAGGTACCCCAAAATGTGGCAGATATCTGATCCTTTATGTGTCTGGCCGGTTATTACCGATGGTTCATTGAAGGATTTTAAAAAAATTACTTTCAAATTACTTCCTTACAAAGGAAGGGAAAAATATTTAAATGGAAAAAGGAATGTCAAAACAGTTTTGAAAAGTTAAAACTTTTATTGACTACAACTCCAGTGTTAAGAGTAATTGATCCCAATAAAGAGTTCAAAGTCTCCATGGATGCGTGTAAAGAAGGAGTTGGGGCAATTATGTCACAATAAGGTAAATTAGTTGCCTATGAGTCATGGAAGCTAAAAGAGCCTGAACAACGCTACTCAGCTTATGACTTAGAGCTTGCAGCAGTAGTGCATGCCCTCCCAGTATGGAGGCACTACTTGCTTGGAAAGAGATTTGTACTCAAAACCGATCATAGCAACCTAACCAGTTATTTTAAGCAAGTTGATCTTAATTTCGCTAGGAAAGTTGGAATGATTTCCTAAGCAAGTTTGACATTCATATGCAGCATGTGAAGGGCAAGGAAAATACACTAGCAGATGCATTGAGTAGAAATTTGCATGGTGTTTATGAATTGTACTAAAATCAGATTGAATGAAAATTCCTGGAACAAATAAAAACAAAAGCTAAGAAAGATCCTGAATACCAGTTTATGTGGTAGCAAGCAGAGGAGACCAGAAAATAAGGAAAAGCTGTTGATTACATAATTAACAAGGATCAGTTGTTAATTTTCAAAAAGAGGATTTATGTTCCAAATCAAATGGAATTGAAGGAACTAATCCTGAATTAATACCACTGGAGTAACTATTCTGGACATATTGGGTATCAAAAAATGCTAACCACAATTAGGAAGAACTACTTCTGACCAGGTATGTGAAGAGATATTGCAGAATATTTGTACAAATGTTTCAAGTGTCAGCAGGTAAAGGTGGAGTATCGACATCCAGCCGGATTAATGGAACCCATACCAGTACTTGAGTGGAAATTGGAGGTGATATCCTTAGACTTCATTACTGGGTTACCAAAGTCAAAGTAGCACAATGACTCCATTATGGTGGTAGTGGACCGATTAAGTAAACTGACACATTTCATACCAGTACAATCCACTTATAAAATGGTGCAAATAGCAGATATCTTTATGAGAGAAATTTTTAGGTTGCATGGAATTCCAAAAACTGTCATATCTTACAGGGATGTAAAATTTACTTCAGCATTCTGGAAAACGTTATTTACGGGTTTGGGAACCCAAATTATTTTCAGTGTTTCCTACCACCTATAGACTAATGGAAAGACTAAGAGGGTGAATTAGATCTTGGAGGATATGTTACGCATGTACGTAATGCAACAACCAACTAGGTGGAAAGAATATATGCACCTAGTAGAATTTGCATACAACAACAGTTATCAGGAGTCCCTTAAGATGAGTCCT
This sequence comes from Pinus albicaulis, assembly GCA_034641835.2. Lineage (NCBI taxonomy): Eukaryota > Viridiplantae > Streptophyta > Pinopsida > Pinales > Pinaceae > Pinus > Pinus albicaulis. The sequence continues at coordinate 1,161,365,519 of CM076570.1, read as the reverse complement.
TTCGAAGAATTATACAAATGCAAGTGTCGAACTCCTATTAACTGGAGTAGTCCAGAAACCAATTTAATGCTTAGACTAGAAATGTTAGTTGAGATGGAGGCAGAAGTAGGAAGGATCAGAAAAAATTTGAAAGCAGCTCAAGATCGACAAAAGTGTATGCAGATAAAAAAAGGACTTGTCGTGAGTTTGAAGTGGGAGATGATGTGTATGTAAGTATCAAACCAAAAAGGAGCACTTTAAGGTGGGCCTCTTGTTTGAAATTGGCTCCCAATTTTTCTGGGCCTTTCCAAATATTGAAGAGAGTAGGACCTGTGTCTTATCAATTGGCTCTTCCTAGTCATATGTGTACACAATGTCTTTCATGTATCTTTACTTAAGTGATACTTACATGAACCGAAGCATGTAATCCACTGGAAAATAATTTAGGTAGGATATGAATACAAAAATTGATTAGAAATATTGAAGTTTATGAGAAAATTAATTTAAAGTTTTTTGATTGTATGTTGAACTGGACGACGATTTCCTGGTCGAGCCTAAGCATATAATCGATTGGACATAAATCGTTCTCATCACCCAGGTTAAGGTGCAGTGGAAGCACGTCAGCCCAGATGAAGCCACCTGGGAAGATGAAGGTTTTGTTCAGGATGCTTACCCAAAACTGTTTGCTAAGTTTAAATGAAACACCAAGGACGGTTCTCACTTCCAGGGGGGGAGTTGTGACAATTGGTTCAAGTGCTAACTAATGATTATGTTATGTTTGTTAAGTCACTAAGACATTTATTTGTTATTTTTCTTTAGAAATAGTACATGATGAACATAAATTAATTTTGATTAAATAAATTAATTATGGAAGTGATTTCCATAAAAATAATAATAGACTGATTATAAAAGTATTTCAAGAACTGAGAGTTATTTGAACATAAATAGTTCAAACAGCTACCCCAACCTCTAAGGATAAAGGCATATCTTAGTGAGGATGAGGATTCTGTTCGATAACTAGAGGTAAGAAATTGGAGAGAAAAATTCTCGAGCTGGTTGTGACCAGTGGAATTACTATGATTCCTAAAAACTGTCTGGAATTAGAAGACTGGACCTGAATTTCATGAGGTCTCTTCCAGAATCACTGTCAAGTCACATAGCTCAAACATGGAGCACGGGGGAGAGCAGAGGATGTAATTACCTCTCTCGAGGTAGGGAGGACCACATCAGTCAAGAATTTAAAGACATATAAGTTTATCTATCACTGGAAATCTTATTTTAGTTTATGAAAGATATCAATAGTTTGTATGTAACGAATCTGTAGTAGTTACAATACCTTATTATGGAAAGGGAAATTTTTGTGTATGTTTTTCTTTACAAACAAGCTGGCTAGATAGAAGTAAAATCAACATTAATAACTGTATGATGAAGAACTGTTAACACAGAGACCGTAAGGCGAAGGCTCCGTGTTGGTTATTTTTTGTATCTATGATAAAAACAGAGAGAGAATGGTCTGACCATTTCATTGCTAAAACAACAGAAAGAAAAGAAAAAAATATGGATAGAAAAGGAGTATTTTGTGGTTAACCGTATAACAGGATGACTATGTAGATACTAAACTTTAGAAAAATAGAAAGCTGTAGAGGGCATCGTACTGAGAATTTAGATATAGTAATATATCCATGTAGAATAATACAACTAAAAATCAAGAACTGTGATTAAAGATGATTGCTTCTAAATTTAAAATATATATGTCAAAATGGTAAAAGAAAGAAGACTAAACCTTTGGTGTGGAAGGAAATAATATTTTGCTATACATTTCTAACCCTGACATTTAAAGAAATGAATTACATAAAACTCTTTCTTAATTCATAAGTATAGAAATAGTAATTCTAAACAATGATAGAACTAAATATAGATAAGACATATTAAAAATGCCAAAACAAAGCTTTATCTTGAACATAGAAAAAGCAAGTTCCACTATATAATATATTTTCATGAAATCTAGAAATATTATATTCAACACTAAAAAAACCTAGTGGTCCAAAGATAACAGTAAGAGATTAAATATATAGAGCAGCGCTAGGGTAACATCTCTCATATAAGTTTTGCTACAGACAAAACAATATGGTACAATAAGGTAACCATAGATGTGAAATGATTAACTCATAATTAGAAAACAAGAATTCGGTTCATGAAATGTTCCATTTTAAACTATGACTCACACTGAGCATGCCTAGTCCAGTGAGGAAACACTTGTTACAAAACCACAATCTAAACCTTGAGGTTTCTAAGGACATAAGCCGAGACCCATATGTAAACACACATGAACGCGAGTTTAATATGGAAAATAAACATACACCCCTGTCATACATAAGCAACTACGACATGTCTAGAATGGGAACAATTTGTGGAACGAAGTTCCAAAAGCTACAATAACTAGAACAGGTCAGGAAAACTCTGTTGAGAGCTGGAAACACCTGTAACTTCAAGGTCCCATGACCAAATCATAAGCAGAGAAAAGTACCTGTTGGAGCAGGTTTGGGAAGGTTAGAAAATTTAACAAGCCAGGGTTAATGAAAAACCCCCACTGCAATGCTAGACCCATAAATTACCTACGCGAATAAATAGAAGGAAGTTGAATAAATCGTTTTGGAAACACCCAAATGCTAAAGGAGAAATAAATTCAAAGAATGGGATAACCTTACTAGTGAGAAACATTACCAGAAGCAGAAAGTACAACTTGCAAGAGGAACCAAAATAAATGATGTTCAGAATAACTATATAGGTCTTAAAACAAGGGCTACATAATTCAAAGTAATAGATGCTACTGGTAAGTGTTTTATCGAGGCTTTCATCTGCTGCAGATCGGATGCTGAGGGAATTCTATCTGAAGGAAGGATTCTGATGTGTCGTTGCAACCCTTGTCAAGATGAGGACCAGATCTTAGAAGCAACGAGACTGGGTATTAGAGGAAATGACATTTAGGAAATTTCAGAACCAAATCTACATTCACGATCTTTCATGTTAAACCTTCCTTACTATAAATAATGCCAGTAATCCAACAGCAAAAAAGTGAAGGTTCACTTACTGGATGATTTGAAAGATATAAACCTCATCGACGCTGAGTAGTATCCTGTTGAGGGATTGGCACAAAGACCTCAAGGCTCTCTGGTGAAGCATTGAAGACAAGCGTTGAATGACAAAGAATGGTTAGAGGAAGGATGTCGATACCTTAGGTTTTGGAACCCTAAACAAAAACAACCATGGGATCTCGATGCAATCAAATCGATGGTGAAGGGGGACAGTCTAGCTATCCACCACAAAGTTAGATGCTGGTAACAAGGGCGGACTTTCCAAAAAAAAAACAAATCATTTGCAAGATCTCACTACAGTGATAAGGTTGAGCATAAATATCATAATAATTAAAATCAATTAATAGTTTGATAAATGCAAGATATAGGATAGAAGAAACTGAGGGGACATATATCACATTTTAAAACAAATTGATTTTTTGTCAGATCATTCACCTCGTGCCATGGGAAAGGTTTAATTCTTTGTTGTATATAGGGAAAACTTTTAATATGTGAAATACTTACATTTCTCACGTAGAGTGAGTTTGTATGAAGGTTAAGAGGCGACTGATATACTTAGGGGTAAATTTTATTATATTGAAGTTAAAACTATGCAATGTAAAAAAAATATTGAGTATGTTGATGTATGTTATAGATATCATGGTTTTAGACTTTTCGACACCATTATTAATATCTCTGTTTTGCGTAATTTACGTTGGTACCATTTTTGGAGTTAATATAATATTCATAATTTTAATAATATCAATTTTAAGATTTAATATATATATATTTATTTATAATATTAACTAATGTTATATAATGGGCAATAACTCTAAAAGGGCAATAATCAGAAATAGAAAATCCGTTATTCGAGATAGAAACCAAAAAGATAGTAATAAATAACAATTCAACATGCTCTGAATTCTTTCTTGGAATTGTCGGGGCTTTCCATGGAACAAAGACCCCAAGCTAAGTTGGATCTCAAATGATGTTGATATTATATTGCTTGTTGAAACTTGGGAGCACGAAGAATATAAGGTCCCTAACATAGATGGATTTACACTATGGTCTACCTAGAACAAGAGATCCTCCCGTAGAGGCATTGGAGGCATAGCTTGCAAAATTTTCTCGATTAATACTTGGGTCTGCAGTGAAATTCTCTCGTGAAAATTTCCCAATTAATTTTCTGAATTAATACTTGGGTCTACGGTGATTTTTTCTCCACAAATTTTAGGACCTTGGAAATTGAGGTTTGCTGTCTGGTTTACTGATATTCAGGTGCACACATTCCTTATGTTTTTCTAATACATATCTTCTCATATATTCTCAAGTATGAATAATTCACCACAACTACAAAAGATTACCAAAGGTAGACCTAGCATAGTTAGTCTACAGAGCCTTTATGAGTATATAGAGTGTTATACCATTTTTTTGGTCATCTAACCTATTATTATTAGATGCACCCAAGTACACCATGTAAGACCAATTTTACCTCAAGTAAAATTGCTTTCACCGCATAAAATAACTTATTTGGTCATATTTAACCCAAAACAAAGCAATTAATTAAATAAATCTTTATTTATTTAATTACTTCCTAAGAACAAGTTATTTAAATCATTATTTAAATAATATTCTTAGTTAAATTTGACTAAATCATCCATAAATAATCAAATAAACCATTATTTATTCCCATCATTCCCCTAAAATGATAAATAAATCATTTATTTATTTATTATTTATAAATAAAGGAATTTATCCAAGTCAAGAACCCTTTTCCCTCCAACAAATATAATAAAATATTCCTAAAAGGTGCTTCTAGAATTCGATTAATAATTTTTATTCATACACCGAGTTCTAGACCGCCCCAATATTTTGTTATAAATAGGGGGGTTTTCCCCATTCATTAGTCACCTTCATTGCATTAGATAACTCTGGATCTTCTCTTGGTCACCATTTTCCATTTTGCTTTGTGAACTCCCATTGAGTTCTATGTTTGCCTTTCCACATCCATAAGAGAGAGAAATGTTGGATCTGAAACACTGAGGACTTCCAAGAACCTATCCCACTGAGGAGAACCAGAAAACACCTTTCTTGTTTTCCTCTCAGGTGCCTCATTCTTTAATATAATACAAATTTTTTTTATATACATTCTTCTTGTCTTGTTCATTGGATCTATGGAGCTATGTTATTTTTTATCTGCTTAATATCTTTTGTGCTTAGATCTGAATTTGTGCAGTAATCTTAAAGGCATTTTGCAGCCATAATCGATGTTAGGGCTATTCTTTATGAGTAGCTAAAGTGATCTTTTACGAAGAAAGAATCATACTAGCAATTGGCGACTCCACACGGGTTTTCTTTTGCGACCGCTGTCGTTTTATCTATTCCTGCATATCCAGCTGTTTTAGACCCTAGGGTTTCTCTTCCATTTTTTGTTTTCCCTATTTTTATGGTGATTTTCACACCTAAAAAACCTTAAATAGTCAAATTTTTAACTTCCGTGTGTTTCTGGCCTTATTGCATGGGTGACAGACATCAGTCGCAGCTGAGACGACAAATTTTTATGAAATCTACCTCCGAGAGAGTTGGATCTGCAGGTCGCACTTATCGGCCCAAAAAGTGAAACCTGAGCCTCATGATGCAATTTTCTTCCCCAAACCTACGACCTGGACTGAAAACAGGTCAGAACCTGTGACCTGCACTTTTTCTGCAAATTTTTCAGCACTTTTTCTAGGTTTGTCTGAAGCTTCTGTCAGGGTTTTCCAGCCTCTGCCTCTACCCCTTTGGACCTGTTTCTGATCTACTTCACTCAACTAAGAGGGAATCTTGCCCCTTAGGGCTCTAGTACCCTCCACTTGTTGTGGACGAGTCTTTACTGTTTTAGAAGTCTAAATTTCCAGAGTTTCAGCCCTCTTTTTCTCCAATCTGATAGCTCCTTTTCAGATCCCTTTAGATCATCTCTTCTCCCTCTCAAAACCACCTCATATCGTTTTTTTTGGGTTCATTTCTAAGGTCACTACCTTGTATCTTCTCTTTTTAGCTGATCTCCTCCTTTTTCGCAGCAACCTTGCCTCTGCTTATTTGTTGTTCTCTGCACCACTTTTCAGTAGATTTACCCTTTAGATCCCAGTCCCTTCGGACCTTCGATCTCTTGGCCTCATTTTAGTGTGCTTTGCCTAGTTTTTTCCCTCTTATAGACTAGTTTTGAGAGACCCGCCTTCTTGGGTTAGATTGCTGCATTTTTAGTTGTTAATTTTTTGTTCTTTTAGTCTTATTTACTGCAGATTTCTTTTCCGTTACACAGCACACTCTTTATTTTACTCTCAAAACGTCTGGGTTTAAAAAATTACAACTAAAGCACGCCACACACTGACCCTAAGTGAAGAAGCACCTGGTTAACACCACCTGGAAAAGACTTTAAAATCAATTTTCATTGCACCTTTCTGCCCTTGACCTCACTTGATTTTGTCCCTCCCTGCCTTTGTCGGTTTTCTTCTTCCCATCATCATTGCACCCCCAAGGCGCCTCTCCCAGAGACTTCTTGGCCTTGATCCTCAGTTTCCGCTTGGTCGACTTCCTCCTTCCCATCGTCCTCGAGTAAGTCTTTTCTCGAGTCCGCACTCTGACTCTTCCTCTGCTTGTTCGAGTTCTCCCCCTCCTGGTTTTCCCCTTGTCAATTTCACCATGTCTACTTCAGGACCTACCACCATCAGTCACCCCAGTACTACTACTGGATCTGTTTCCAGTGGCACCACCTCGGGACCTACCTCGACTGCCCCATTACTCCCTTATATGGCCGGCCTTAGTCTCCCCGACTTCAATCAGCTGATTAACGATCCTATTCACCACGATGTTAGTTGGCCTGCTATGCCAACCAAGCTCCCCTCTGACATTCCCAAGTTCGAAGGCCTTGCTAGTGAAGATCCCTCTAACCATATCTGATCTTTCCACATGTGGTGTTCCTCCAATTCCATTACTGACGACTCCATTCATCTTAGATTATTCCAATGCACGCTTACAGGCGACGCTTCTAAATGGTATGTTGAACAGACCACCTCCTCCCATACCACTTTTGCGACCATTGCCCAAGCCTTTTTATCTTATTTCCAGCTCCCCCTCTGATATGACACTGGTACTGAGCTTTTAACCTCTTTCCATCAATACTCTTTGACCCGCCTTTCTGCTCATGTCCAGGAATGGCGACAATGACGGAGCTTGTGCTGCGCTCCCCCCTTTGAAGATCGGGTTTACATGGACTGGTTCCTTCTCTCTCTCTTACCTGCCATTAGAAAATATGTCGCATCCCATTTTCCCCAAACCGAAGAAGTCTCCCTCTAAATAGCCTTGAAGTATGACCTTATCTACGCCCAATCTGGTTATGTTTATATTGTTCTCCCTGACCTTCCCAAAACCGATGGCCCTAATGCCTCGAAGGCATCTCACTCTACCGATGGTATCTTTGGAGCCCTGTCACATACCTCTGCCCAACCTCTTCCGAGCCATGGTTTTCCTCTAGGGGTCAGCCCCTTCGGCATTTTCCCCCCCCCCGGTAGCATGTATTCAGGCTACGGGATGCCTCCTCCTTTTGCCCACCCTCCTGCTTACCTTACTACTACCCACCCTACTCCTTATCCATATCTTCAACCTGGTGTCCGAGCTCCTCCAAAATTTGGACCTCCCACTCCCTTGCCTTCTCCGCCCCCACAACCGCACTTACTACCCCCTCCAAGGCAAGTATTTTCACAGCAGGGGGCACCTAATTTCCCTCCTTCTCCAAGAAGGAGAAGAGGCAATCAATCCGCTTCTGGTAATCGTGGACCCAATCCTTCCAATATCGACCCTACCACTTCCAACCAGCCACAGGGCTCTCAGCCCAAGCCAAACAGGCCACTTCGCACCAATAAGCCATGTTCATGTTGCAGTGTTTATGGTCACTACACTCACTATTGTCCCTTATTACCATAGATGCGGCAAATTTGGGATTCTCAGGCCACCGTACAGAGACATCACTCCTCCCCTACTACCCCTCCCACCCCCGTTACTTCTCAACCTGCTGTGTTTACCGATCCTTTCCCACAACAAGGATTCATGGCCACTCAACCACCTCATGCCCCGGTAACCACTCAACCTTCCCCTTCTGGTTTCTCTAATTACCAGATTCTCATGATGGCTTCTGATCCACCTCTCACTGTCGACCTCAACCTTCAAACTCGGTCCCGTTAGTATTCCCCACCTCCTGTTCTGTCTGTCTTTGAGTCTCCATCGTCAGGTCCTACAGGATCTCTATTGACACCCAATGGTCCCTTGCAACTCCGTCTGCCGAAAGCCGAGGTTCATCCTAAGCCTCCTAAGGGACCATTATGTCGAAATTCCACCTCTGGTTGGGCTTCCCATTCATACATCATAGTAGATGATCTGGCCCAATCTCCTGCTGCCATTTCAACACTGGAACTCCTCCAGTCGTTTCCTTCTCAAAAGAGGGCTCTACTATCTGCCGTGGGTGTTGTAGATCCTGCTGATGACCAATTGATTGTTTTTGATGCCCGTCAGTCAGACCATTCCCCTCTTCCTCGTTCAGTTGCTTTCCAAATCCCAGTCAAAATCTGAAATGCCAATGTTGCTCGGTGTATTATTGATGAGGGGGCATCTACCTGCGTAATGTCCACTTCGGTTTGGAAACAACTCGGATCCCCTGAACTGGCCCCTTCCAACATCACCCTTCGTGCATGGGATGGCCATGCCTCCCAGCCCATTAGCCTATTTTGTAACTGTCCTATCACCCTTTCCGGTAAGACTGTTTGTGTCGACGTCGAAGTTACCAATGCCCCTCTTGACTACAACATCCTTTTGGGGCGTAGTTACACTTATGCCATGTCAGCCGTCCTGTCTACAGTCCACCGCAAGATGTTTTTCCCTCATAATGGCAATATTGTCACCATTGACCAATTGACGTACCACGAACCAGAATCTCAGACCTCCCCTGAGTCCACCATCTCTACTGTCACCAATAAACCAACTGTCGATTCGTTGACCAGTGTTTCCCCTGGCATCTACAAAGACTCCTCTTTGCTTGGAACTTTTCCTGGTCCTCCCCCTCCTCCCATCTCTGACCCTAGCTTAGCGAATGTTTGCATGATGCAATTGTCTCAGGCTAGCCTTCCATAGCTTGCTCCGGCTAGTCAGCAACCTCCATCTCGCCCACCGCCTCCTGCTCCTAGCCCTTCACTTCAGTCAACTGAACCTTTTTCACCCAGCCCTTCCCATCACACTCAGGAACCTTCCTACCCTCCTGAGTTAGTTCCCTCAGGTCTCCACCATATAGGAGCCATCCCCCCTGGTCACTACCCCGCTGTTCAGATACCTTTCCTTGGTTCCCCCCCTGGGCGTCTATTTGGACCCCGTCATGGCCACCCTTTCCCTTCCTAGTTTAACCTTGGGAATTCCTGTTTGGTATCTTACCCCTCCAACTGAGACCCCACCAGGCCACCCCAAACCATACATAGCTGTGACACCAGTTCAACTGATCCCCATCGCTCCTTCCACCACCACAGTGCCCCTCGCCCCTCCGCAGAACCTTCCTAATGCTGCGACCACTACAGGAAAGAAACGAAAAACTCGCAAGGGGGCATCCAACGACAAGGCCACCGCACCTGACCCTACCCCTCTCCAACCCGCCAAGCCTTGTGCCTTGTGTGATGGTATCGGTCATCCCACCCATATTTGTCCTGAGTTGCCCCGTATCCAATCCATGGTTAAAGTCACGTTCCCTGAATCTACGGTCCCTGACACCTCTGTTTCTTCCTCATCCATAGCCAAGAACCCAAAGACTCTTCGCACCAACAAACCCTGTGCTCTATGCAGTGTCCATGGCCATTATTCCCACCATTTCCCTCACCTCACGCATTACCGAGCCTCTTTAGAGGTCATTCGCGAGTACGAAGTTGAACAAAATCAATCTGCCTCACCGATCCTTTCTCAGTATGCATCAAGTTTACTTGAGGATCCCCCGACTACCATTGAAATCCCTCCCCCTGATGTTGAGATGTCCGAATCTGTTGCTCCTCTCTTATACCTATCATCATCTGCACACTCGGAGTACATCCTCTCTGAATCCACTCCATCTATTTCGCTTGATCCCCCTTCCACCACTTTTTCAGGCTCTTTATTTTTCGACCATATTTTTACTTGTTCTTCTGTCGTTTCCCCTAATGACCTGTATGTGCACCTTTCTTCCTCTACTGATGATCTAGGTAGCTTTGCAACCTCTTATGGTTTCCACCACCTTTCCTTGCCTTCTAATCATCCCGATACTCCCATCGGTATCTATGATGTACTTTGCACCATGCATCCCTGCTTTTCCTCCCTTTTCTTGTCCTGTGATGATATTCCCTCGACCCTCTCGTCCACTCATTACCTTGGTTAGGCCGATGGCGCCAGTTGCTATTCTCGAAACCTTGCCTCAGCCGCCTAGGTCATTTTTACCCCCTTGCATACCCTTGTCCTTGCAAATGGGGTCTGCATTGGTCAAGCTACCAATAATCAGGCCGAATATGATGCAGTTCATGCTCTCTTAGCCAATGCTCTCTCTCATCACATCCTCCATTTGCATGTCCATTTAGATTCCCTTCTTATTGTATTACAACTTAATGGTGTCTATCGTGTGCATAACCCTCTCCTGTTTAGACAATATTTATGAGTGCAACTTTTTATCCGCCAATTTAGATTCATTACATTTAGCCATATACCTAGAGATGAAAATCACTACGTAGATCAACTCGCAAACCATGTTCTAGACTGGCATTTATCACACACAACACAATAACATTTAACACCATCAATCAAATACATCCATCATATATACCATATCACATGTGTTTTTAGAGTCCATCTGCTCTGAAACGTATGACATGCCCATAGCATGTTAAACAAAACATAACTAAAAAAATGGGGGCCACCACTTGCCCCTACAAAAACACTGGGAGGCACCACCTTCCCTACACCTAATCACTCCCTGGAGGATCCCGAGCCAACGGCTCTGCTCCCGCAGCTCGTAGATCATGCACAGTCTAACCGGCCATCGCCATGCGTCGCATGATACCTCGCCACTCCGAGGGTAGCCCAATACACAACTCTATGTATCGGTCGTCTAAATCCTACCAACCACACTCCAACACACCGGTCAGCAGTCCCTCACATCTACGATGGATGTCCTCCACCAGTGTGGCCATCTCCTCATTCTGTCCTGTCCTCGATCCACTTGCCCCTGTAGCTCCTCGTGCTGCAAGACGTCCCATATATCCGGCCGGTTTTACCAAAGCTATATCTGCATTCTGAAAAGTATAAGGATTAGCACCATGCAGACTAGTCACAAACTTTAAAATGCACATAACATATTAGTTTCTTGTCACTTACCATCAGGTCCCCATACTCGACCAGGTGGAAGCAGAAAGTTTGGATCTCCCCAATAACTCATCCCACTATAGGGATAGTCGTCTATGTATAACAACATCTGATCCCAATGGGTGAAGAACTCTGGTTGGCACACCCGTACGACTACCCCTCCCCCTCCTCTACTCAGTAGTCGTCCCCATCGACGCATCCGGGGCTCTCTAGGGCCCCCATTAGGCAACTGTATACGAGGTCATAAGGTCATGATCTTCTCAAAGAAGAAAGAGCACAATACCGTCCCATACGCATAATCGTGATTCACTTGCCGCTTACATAGCGACAATTATCGTTTCAATGACACCAACATCATCTGGGCCCATCCATAGTAGGTTCTGCCACACACACTCTCTACAATCATCATCTGCCCTCCAGTGATTTGATGAACTGCCTGGCTGCCCAAAATCTGCAACACTGCTGCTGCCACTGCTCGAGTCTCCAATCTCTCCAGATCCCCAACTGTTATCTGAGTCCCTTTGACTTGGACACCTGGTCGGCAATTTCGCTCAACAAACTCCATAATTTTATGCCCCCGTGGTAACACGGGCTGCGTATCCCCCACCATCCCTAATGGTGGGAGACCAGTCAAGAAATAAAGATCCTGGACCGTCAGCTCAATCCTGTGCCCCTGCACTATGAACGCCTCATGATCTAGGTCCCAATAGCTGATAATCCGGGCCAACAAGGGCTCCCCAGCTCTCATCAATGGGTTCTCCAAAAATTTCAGAACCCCAAATCTAGCCAGTACACGACGGACACCCTGATCCACTTGGATTTCTGTCCGCAATGTACCTAAGTCTCTCTCTCTGCATTTGATCAATATATCTGCCATATCTGCACAAAAACATCATTTTTTTAGTCTCCAGATCCATAAAACTGCATCTATTCACACCAAAACTGAATCTCAGCCCAAAACAACACTGAAATCACCTCCCTCTCACAGGTCGCACTTTTCAGCAAAAACCTGGGCCAGGTCACACTTTTCAGGCCCAAACCTGCATCTGAGGTCGCAGTTTTTGCTCCAAAAAGTGCGACCTGGCCGTGAAGAAGAAGTAGGGGTAGTTACTGAGATTTCAGGCCCTAATCTGCAACTTGAATCCATCAAACACAAAGCTTAGGATTAGGCCTCTTACCTGCAACTGATGGATCACAATTCCAACGGTTGGTTTGTCCGCTATGATCGCCGCAAGATTTAGGGCCTTCTCTCCTCTCCACATTCACCACATCTACACAAGAAAATGAATGATTTTGGAGGGAAAATGCCTCATTAGAAGAAAAACCCCTGTTTTTTCTTTCGCCAGCTGCGACCAAACCGTAGCCCCATTTGACAAACCGTCTGCACCGTTGGAAAGCTCTCACCGAGCACTAAAATGGTTGTTTGTTAGTTTTTCATGTTTTGATACTTCACCAGGACACATTGTGTCCATGAAGGATCTTTTCATCTCTTCTCAAAATCGTATTTCTTCACTTACAACAATTGTATCAAGCGCACCACTTTGCCTCCTTACTTGTCTTTGTTCGTGTTAATTTTTGTCATGAGATACCCTATTGTACTCATGTTTTTATGGTTCCCCATTGGATCTTTTACTGTGTGGCAGCACCATCGAGTCACCCTTGTTTAGAGCATCTGAGTTGAGTCATCACATTCATAGAGTCTACCCCAAGTCCATTTGTACCCCGCTATAGTCCTCCATCCATTTTTGCTTGGTCCCTCTCTCGTGTCGCACATTATGGCCTTTAGTACCCTTATCTCCTATCCCTCATGCTATTTTGTCAGTCGCTGCCAAGCCATTCATGCCCTTCATGCTCTAACAAGGGAAGTCGTTCAACCTATTAAGTCCCTATATTAATAGGATAGCCCCTTATTATGTTAGTGTAGCCCCCCTTATTGTTATTATTGTACCCCTGTAACCCCCATATTTTTATTATTGTGCCCTTAAATTATTATTGTTAGGTCGGCTAGGATTACATTGTGGCCCACTAGGATTACATTATGGCCCCATGGACTCCTATATATAGAAAGGAGGTTTTGTAAATTGTATCATCGAAGATTTGTTCATTTATGTAATGTATTGGAGGTTACCCCCTCGAAGTGGCTTATTTATAAGGCATTGATATCTCTTTTCTTCTATTTTTGGAGCTGGTTACACAACATTTGGTATCAGAGCTTTGGATTCTAGGGTTTCGCTGCTCCAAAGAGGTCATCGTGGAATTTTCGCTATAATTTTTTTTCTACTAAGTTAAAATGCTGAAATTTTTAGGGTGCGAAGTAGAAATCCTGAGGAAGATTTTCTAAACATTTCAGAGCTTGGTTCGCAATATTTGCGGAGATATCATCTATGGAAGTTAGGTCTTTTTTCAGGCTCCTAAACAGGTCATCATGGAATTTTCGCTATAACATTTTTTGTACGAAGGTTCAGAGTTTGAAATTCATATGGTGCGAAGTTAAAATCTTGAGGAAATTTTTCAAAATTTTCAAAAAATTTCAGAGCTTGGTTCGTAATATTTTTGGAGATATGATCTGTGGAAGGTAATGTTTTTTCAGGCTCCTGAATTTCATCTCAAATAGGTGATCGTGGGAAAATATTCATAACTCTCTCTCTGAGCATCCAATTGGAGTGCTGTAAAATATGGTCACAAGTACACAGACCTTAGTTTCTTTGCTATCATTTACAGAGACAAAGGACGAAACAATGATACGTGGCAAGTCATACAAATTCGCTGTACTGAACCAGTCCATAATTAGGTCATCGTGGGAGATTGGACACAACTTTGTCTTGGAGAATCCAAATCAGGTCAGACCTGTGGCATTTGAAAGAAGCTTCAGAGGACTACTACAAGGTTGAATTTTAGATATTGAGGATCTGCAATTATAGATATAATTTAATTTCAATATCTAGCTCCTCAAAAGAAAGATAAAGGTGTGTATCTAGTTTTTAAAATTGCATAAAGTTTGTTTGAAAAAGCAATTGAAGTGATTCCAAGTGCATATTTTATAATTTTTATTAGTATTGGGTTCTATAATGCCTCCAAAAAATAATTCCATACCCATTAATCCCTCAAAAAGCTATACTATGACGCATGAAGAGGAATAGTTGCAATATGAGATATCAAAATTATGGTACCAAGTGCAACAAGTTTCGATCTTATGAAGATCAATGGAAGATGAAATAGATGGTTTAAAAGATGAAATGGAGGCTAAGTTGGATGGTTTGAAGGATCAAATAATAGAAAATATGGATGATAAATTAGTGGAAGATCACATCAAGCATCAACAACAAGTTCTCCAACTCTTAAAGGATAACCCAACTTTGGTGCAGAATCTAATGAAACAACAGGAAGATCAACATGACATCGAAAGAAGCTATGAAGCAGTCATAGAAAAAAGAAATCGACAAGTACGATCAATTTCAGAATATCTCAGCAAGTGGAATAACTTTCCTGTAGAATATTTCACATGGGAGGATGAGAATTTTATACAGAAGCATCAAGAAATAATCAAGCGTTGAGGAAAACACTTGTTTGAAGGAGAGGGGCATGTTAAGTCCCTATATTAATAGTGTATCCCCTTATTATGTTAGTGTAGCCCCCCTTATTGTTATTGTACCCCTGTAACCCCCATATTGTTATTATTGTGCCCTTACATTATTATTGTTAGGTCAGCTAGGATTACATTGTGGCCCCACTAGGATTATATTGTGGCCCCATGGACTCCTATATATGGAAGGAGATTTTTTTCATTTGTATCATCCAAGAATTGGTCATTTATGTAATGTATTAGAGGTTGCGCCCTCGAAGTGGCTCATTTCTAAGGCGTTGATATCTCTTTTCTTCTATTTTTGGAGTTGGTTACACAACACAACCACTCCTCCGTACCCCCCATTCCATCATCACCATTAGTATTTATCTGTTCATCGCTCTCCTACTTCCCCTCGTGCCTTAGTTGGGTTTCCCTTCTTGCCTCACCTATGCCAGACCTACTTCTGTCGACATCAGCTCATTTATTCCAGAAGCCAGGTCTAGGGGGTAGTGTACCTTGGTTCGAGCTCTTATCAGCATGATCGTGATCTATACACTTGATGGTCCAGTGATGCAGCAGCAGCTATTGATGATTCCCGGGCATGTGTGAGATGTCTCAACCCTCATGAGGGGGTGGCCCTGCAAGTAGCCCCCCACATGCCTGAATGACTTCATTTCCACCCCTGATGCAGCTCCTCCCATTTGATGATATCAGCCTCCACTACTTGCGACGCCTCTTCGATTTGCACATATCAGTCAGATGTTGCGAGCCCTTCCCCGCATGTAAGGGGCATTTGGGTGTATTTGTATCTCATGTACTACCATATTGTTACATAAGTCCTGACGACTATTCTAGGCATCGCATGTATGTGAGATTTATCATGTTATTTATCTGGCTCATGTTTCGGCCAACACATGCTTCATTATTACGTTCTGTGGTTTTCCGGGCGCCTTATTCCTTGTACTTATTGCGTTCCATGGTTTTCTAGGTGCCTTATGCTTTGTATTTTGTTTCGGTGGGCATAGGTATGCCTCCCCCGTAACCTTTAGCACAGGTACCACTTCATAGAGACTTGTTGCACCTGTAAGTCTCGTCTCCTCAGGGTCTACTCCTTTAACACATGAGACACATTACACTTCTCTCTCTCGCTTCCCTTTTGCTACCTAAGTGATTGAGTTCTTACAACGTACTTCGGTCATACGATTTTCTCCTAACACTCGTACGTTGGGGGGAAATCTGTTATACCATTTTTTTGGTCATCTAACCTATTATTATTAGATTCACCCAAGTACACCATGTAAGACCAATTTTACCCCAAGTAAAATTGCTTTCACCATATAAAATAACTTATTTGGTCATATTTAACCCAAAACAAAGCAATTAATTAAATAAATCTTTATTTATTTAATTACTTCCTAAGAACAAGTTATTTAAATCATTATTTAAATAATATTTTTAGTTAAATTTGACTAAATCATCCATAAATAATCAAATAAACCATTATTTATTCCCATCATTCCCCTAAAATGATAAATAAATCATTTATTTATTTATTATTTATAAATAAAGGAATTGACCCAAGTCAAGAACCCTTTTCCCTCCAACAAATATAATAAAAGATTCCTAAAAGGTGCTTCTAGAATTCGATTAATAATATTTTATTCATACACCGAGTTCTAGACCGCCCCAATATTTTGTTATAAATAGGGGGGTTTTCCCCATTGATTAGTCACCTTCATTGCATTAGATAACTCTGGATCTTCCCTTGGTCACCATTTTCCATTTTGCTTTGTGAACTCCCATTGAGTTCTATGTTTGCCTTTCCACATCCATAAGAGAGAGAAATGCTAGATATGAAACACTGAGGACTTCCAAGAACCCATCCCACTGAGGAGAATCGGAAAACACCTTTCTTGTTTTCCTCTCAGGTGCCCCATTCTTTAATATAATACAAAATTCTTTTATATACATTCTTCTTGTCTTGTTCATTGGATCTATGGAGCTATGTTATTTTTTATCTGCTTAATATCTTTTGTGCTTAGATCTGAATTTGTGCAGCAATGTTAAAGGTATTTTGCAGCCATAATCGATGTTAGGGCTATTTGTTATGCATAGCTAAAGTGATATTTTATGACGAAAGAATCATACTAACATAGAGTCTTTAGAGAAATGTAGAGAAGAAAGAGAAGTCAAGCTACAAAGCCAGTTAGAAGCCATGCTGGAAAAAAAAATTCACATCTCTTGAAGACAAGATCCAAAAGCAAATAGAAAATAAAATAGAACCATTGGAGAATAAAATGGAGGCAATGGAGACTAGGTTGCAGGTCATAGAAAAACAAAACCAAGATACGAACCAAACATCCCAGCAAGGAGATGCTGATAATATAGAGAGCCTTAAAATGAAGGACATGATTAAAGAACTAGAAGAAAAATTTAACAACAGTCTCACCCTAAATGGCGGGGCAGGTAAATTAGATATCAAACCAATTAAAGATGAAATGAAAAAATTGATCGAATTATACCATGAGCATAAAAAAAGAGCCTTGAACCTTATAATCTTCGGTTTGAAAGAGGAGGTAGATGAGGATACTTTAGCCATTGCCCAAACAGAATTACATAATATATTACAAATTGAAACCACGTGTCTCACAGAAGAAACAAGGTTAGGGAAATTAACTGAGAATAAAGAAAGGTTGATTCGACTAAAGGTATGACATACTTAGTAAAACCATAAGTATGACATAAGTATGACATACTTAGTAAAACCTCAAGTCCAAAAGGAACGAGAATATTTATAAATGAAGATATCATTCCAGAAGATCAAGAAGAATTAAGTAAGGAGGTTCAAAAGGTAAAATAAGCTAGGAAGGAAGGGAAATGGGTAATAATCAGAAATTGAAAAGCCGTTATTCGAGATAGAAACCAAAAAGATAGTAATAAAAAGCAATTCAACATGCTCTGAATTCTTTCTTGGAATTGTTGCGGCTTTCCATGGAATAAAGGCCCAAGCTAAGTTGGATCTAAAATGATGTTGGTATTATATTTCTTGTTGAAACTTGGGAGCACGAAGAATCTAAGGTCCCTAACATAGATGGCTTTGCACTATGGTCTACCTGGAACAGGCGATCCTCCCATAGAGGCATTGTGGGCATAACTTGCTACATTAAGAAGAACATCTCCCCCCATGCTAGGATTTATAAAACCAACCCTTACGACCAATATAGTTGGATTGAGATTACTGAAATTAATGATAAAGAGACCTACATAGTAAACTGTTATTTTCCCCCATTAATTCTAACTTTTATAAGAAAAAGAATCTAGATAAAAATAGTCCTTACAATGGTTTTGAGAATGATATTTCTAGCCTAAGGAATGAAGGTAATATCCTTTTAATGCGTGACTTTAATGCTCGAAATTCAAGCAACCAAGCTATTATTCTAAGAAATCATTCCAACCGCAATCATCTTTGGTTAGACAAAGACCTTACTCTGGCTAGCCGGTAAAAAAGGAGCTCTAAAGACCTCGGGGATAGTTTGTTTGGGTCAGAGCTAGTCAAGCTTTGTAGTGCTCAAGATCTCATAATTTTCAATGGTATAAAGAAGTGGCGCTATTCTAGCCAGATGACCTGCATCCATGGGCTTGGCAATAACATGGTAGACTATGTTATTTCTGATCTCCCTTTATACAATGAAATAATAAATTTTGACATCTTAGTCGACCACGAGCCTGACTCTGATCATAGGCCTTTACTCATAACTCTCAATTTTGTCATGCATAGAGATCCCATAGAAGATAATCCTTATAGTCAAAAGAAATTAAACTTTGATAGAAAAAAAAATGATCTCTTTATAAATGAATTAAAAACTAATTTGCTTCCTTTATCTAGTATAGACAACATAGATGACCTCTATCATAATTTTACTATAACCCTTTCATATTCTGTCAACAAGTTATCAATTGAAGTCTCAAGTAATAAAATAAATAGCAAAACCAACCCATGGTATGTAAAATATTGTAAAAGTGTGAGGAGAGCAATTAAGGAAGCTGTTAATGAATCTCTCAAAATTGACAAGATAAAAATCTACAAAGCCCTAACTAAAAGGAAGAAAGGCAATATATTCGTAAAAGACAAGAGAATCTTTTACACCTCTCTAAGGTGGCTCCTAAGAAATTTTGGAGGCATATTCTAACTAAGAAAAATAAAGATAATAATAAAATTGCTTTACACGACTGGAATTCTTATCTTAAAAAGCTTTATGAATCTCCAAATGCCAGGGATAACTTTGAAACCCTACTCACAACGAAAGATGTTTTCTCATTAGAAGACATTGATTTTGCGTTGAAACACCTGGAAAATGGGAAAGTTAAAGACATTGAAGGTTACCAGGTGGAAATCTTAAAAATTGGAGGTCCTGTCCTCATCCACCACATCCACAAGCTTTTCAACCAAGCGGTCAAGAAAGGGTTCCATAAATCTTGGACTCAAAGCATCATTATCCGTATTTTTAAAAGTGGGGATACAAATAACCCCTTTAATTATCGGAAAGTTATGATCAGTACTCTCTTAGCCAAGTTATATGGTATTATTTTGGAAACTAAGTTGAGCATTTGGCTTGAAAGTGAAGGTAAGCAGGCTAAAGGCCAAGCGGGTTTTAGAAGGCAACACTCAACAGGGAACCACCTCGTTACACTTGGGATCATTGTGGAGGAATACCACAATGATAAATCGAATCTCTTGTGTTTCTTTGTTGACATTAGAAAGGCTTTCGATATGGTTCCTAGTTGGGATAGTCATCATCCTTCTTATCTATGCTGACGATATTGTTCTTCTCGCAAGATGCCCATCTCATCTTGATAAGAAACTTCGAATTCTTAAGGATTTTTTCTCTACCATGGGTATGTCAGTTAACACTGACAAAGAAAAATTTATGATTATCAAATCCAAGGACAATTACTCTAATTTTATGTATGACAATAGTAACTTAGAGGAATTGTCTTCTTACAAGTGCCTAGCAATTTATATTCATCACAAGCTCAACTAGAACTATAGCATTCAGAAAAGGATTAATGGGGGGTGGAAAGCTTATTTTGGTCTTGAAAATAATTGTAAAATGACAAACCTTGTAATGTGGGATAGAAATAAGTTCCTCTTTGAAGCTTTAGTCACTCCTGTTATCTTATATGGATGTGAGGTTTGGGGTTGCAACATCTATAGAGAATCTTGGAAAAAGATTGAGAAAATCCGGAAGCGTTTTATAACATATAACCTTAAAATTAAAAGCAATACACCCTATCCTATTCTCCTTATAGAAGTGGGTCTTTCCCATATCGAGATCCTAGCTATGACTAGGCTTCTATTGAACAAGCATAAGCTCAATAGCATAGGAGACCATAGACTTCCTAAGCTAGCTTTAAATTCCAGCCAAAACCACCTAAGGCTTAAACGAGGTTGGTATAAAGACACCAGGGCCTGGTTAAACCATTGGGAGATTGAAGAGAATGTTGCATTGCAAAACATTAATTACATTAAAAAAATTGTTACTTCTAAGTTCAAAGAAAAAATGTGGTGTGAGAAAGATCTAGCAGCTAAAATAAAATTATGATATTATAAGGAGGTCATCAACCCCACCCTAGAAGATCAAAAGTATCTTTCTGTTTTAACTAGCTCAAAGAATAAAATTAATATAGCCAAGGTTAGAACGAACTCTCATGAGCTCCATAGTGAAACAGGTCATTGGATAGTTCCTAAAACACCATGGATGGAAAGGATCTACCATCTCTATGAGAATATGAACATCGAGGATGAAAATCACTTCCTTGTAGAGTACCCCGCGTACAACCACATTAGAGCTCAATTTCATAATATTTGTTGCAATACTAACTTTCCTGGCCTTTTAGGATGTCAAACGTATAGTGAGCTCGGGCGGCTTCTCTCCAAGCTTTTTGATCATAGGAATAAAACCTTAAATCAAACTAAATAACTCTTTTTTTTAGGTCTGATAGACCAAAACATCGTCTCAATGGACTTTAACCATCATCATCATCATCATCAATAATTATATGTTATATAATACTTAATAGTTATTTAGTAATTATTGCGTGTTTTAAATGCTTTAAATATAAACATATTAAAAATAATTATTAATTAATTATTTTAAAATTTATTAAATAGAGATATTTATATATAAAATATAGAAATCAACCATAGCATAGTATGTATTGTGTTGTGATATTATTATTAATTATAGTATGTATTGTGTTGTGGTATTATTATTAATTATTTTAAAATTTATTAAACATAAATATTCTATTAAAATAAAATAATATATATCAATATATAAAATATAGAAATCAACTATTGTGTTTTGGAATTTAATGGTTTATTAATTAATATACTAAAATAAGCCTCGATGACGACGTAAGTAAAATATATTAGTGTGATATTATTTTTTAATATGATTTCTGTAAATTTATAAAAATTATTCTCTTATAAATTCAATTCATAGTATTTATATATAAAAATAATATTGAATTATTTTATATTGAAATAATATATATATATAATTTATTTGAATTTTAATATTTTATTTAAACTAATATATTATTTTAATAAATTGAAGATTTTAAAATTTTAATTTATTTTGTAATTTATTTATAAAAAATAATTAAAAAAAAATTAATATAATTATACAAAATAGTAAACATATAAAAAATAGCTAAAACATTATTTAAATGATGTCTAAATTAATATGTCAAAAAAAATTGTTGATAATGTAAGTTTATATTTGAGAATCGAAGTTTTTCTAATTGGATTTAATTGAAATTTATCTTTGGCATAAGTTAAGTTTAGGAACTTTAGCATTGTCAAATATGTTTTATATTAAAAAAATAAATTAATATATTTTTCAATTATGTATATATTAAATTACTTTTAAATATTTAAGTAACAGATTTTTTTTTATTGATAGTAAAAATAAATTAATATGATATAGTCCTAGCTATTCTTGGGAATAGACTACCTCGGGTTTCATTTGGAAGCTCATGAAAATTAGTTCTTATCTTAGCTATGTTCATTTTTTTCTTAGTGTTGATCAACACAAAGATATAATTCTATTTATCAAGTGTGGGGTTGATCCACTCTTTATAGTATCTTAGCTTCATTTTACCCTCCAGCTTTTTGTCATCCCACAATTTATAAAATTGGAGGTAGTAGTATCTTTAGCACCATCTCAACTTCCCATAATAATCTTTTATTTTATCTCCAAATGATTGAACCAAAAATTAGAATGCTTATGCAACTAGCGTCTAAATCTAAATTTTAACTAAAATTAAAAACAATTTTTAAAAATCTATTAATTTTTATGTTGTAAAATTTATGCTTATACATCAATCAAATATGTAACACATAGTCATGCTTCCAACAAAGGATACTATTTTAATGATAGAATCAGTTTTGTAAATTATTTGGTTGGAGGTTTGCCTTTTCCTATTTAAACATGGGTCGAAACAGTTTTGTAAATTATTTGGTTGGAGGTTTATCTTTTCCTATTTAGACATGCGTGCGTGAAAGAACTAATTCAATCGAATGGGATACATATATTTAATTTTAAACGTGCTTATATAGATCAGGATTGACTGATACATAATTATTTGAAAGAATTTTGTTTCGATTAATTCCAGAATCATTTCGATACCTATAGGGTAAATTTAGTTTTGATTAAGTATAGATTGCATTTATATTGACAATGTCGAGTGTCACGAGACAAGTGGTATGACTATCTATACCGCTGTTAGGCTCAGCGGTATGGGATGGTCGAACTTTCACGTTTCAAAACTCTAAGTTGGAATACGGTGCTCATGGCTGATGTCATTCAGTAAAATCAATAAGCAAAAAAAGTAGTATGGTCGCATTTCATTTTCATTAAAAAGGTGCAATAACCCGGTTCTAGGTTTAGAAAAGAAAATAACGGAAACGAGGAAAAGACAACTGAAACAGGCCCCAAAAAAACAAATAATTTTCAGAAATATCCTGTATTAATCAAGCGTGTTTATCGCGGACGCCATCCTAGGGTTAGCAAAGATTGGTTAAAGCTCATTTCGCCGTGACTTGTCGATAATGGATTTATGTTAACTAACGTTGATCACAACTCAACGCAATTATAAATATTTGCGAGACGTGAGACCAGATGCACCAGTGCAGTGGCTGTTGTAGAACTTGCTCTGGGGCAGCTGGTGCACTGATTTGACTGGACTCTTCCCGGTGGCATGAATATGCGGGAAGTGGATATGTCTGAAACTAATAGCGTACTCAATGTCCACCAGACACAAGAACTCTTGGCTGTTCCCACTCCTCGAATCGCAGTGTTACTGGAATTTCGATTCCACTCTTCCTACTTTAAACTCAACTACAAATAGAACCCGTAGAAAATGTGGAAATAGAGAACTTTTTATATATCATCGTATAACCCTAGGGCAAATCACTGTTATTCGGTGTTAGAATGCTTATGTAAAAACTGTTAGTGTTAGAATGCTTATGTAAAAACTGTTAGTGTTTTAATGTTGCAATCTTCTGCTTAATAATTCTTAACATTGGGTTGGAGACGCATCACACCAAATACTTATTGAATTCGAAAAGTATGAAGAACAATGAGGAAATGTTTTCCTTATGAATATGGAGTTTTATAGGTCTTTATTTATTTCAATATCTGACCACTCATTTCCTTCAACAATTTGCGCTTTTTTTTATATAGGGTTTTTTCCTTTATTCCCATGTCTTTTCGTTTTTTCGTAACGAGAAGAGCTCCCCTTTGCTCATTAGAAACTTTAAATGTGATATGTTATTGATAGTTTCACCTTTTTAGTGAGTAACCAGAATCAAATTTATGAAATTGATATCAATATAGATTAGTTAAAATATAGTTTTAAATAATTTATTTAATTTTTTTATGAAATATTTTTGAAAAATATACATTATTTTTCTATTTAAAATATAATTTTTAATTTTTAATTTTATTTAAAAAAAATACAAATAAATGAATAAACTTACACATCTCTTACTATAAAATAAACTTATGATCTCATTGATCTTCTAGATTTTAAATATTTAAGATATAATATATAATTAATAACTTCAAATACATAATTATTTTTTTACTTTTTAATACCAAACATTTTTTTTACCACTAAAATAATTTAATAATAATAATAATTATTTAATTTTGATTTATAAAAAATTATATAGTTAATAATTTAATTAACTTTTAATTAAAAAAATAATAATTATTATCATTTATTTATATAAATATAAATATCAATTTTCACATTTTACACAATACTTTACAATAAAAACAAAAACAGATTAAAGGTCAATAACTCGATCTGTAACTGGAAGGGATGCAGCGGGTAAAGACTGAACCAGATCTATATATATGCTTCTGCTGGAACAGATTCTTATTAGTGTGGTGTGACAGCCTCATTACGAGACAAACTAGTTACAATTAGTTAAAAGACTATTGGCTTAATTATTCCTGTTGTTTATTTTCATTTATTATTCTAGACAAGAAAAACTTAGTTGTAATTATTTATGACAAAAGTATTATTTATTTTTGTTACTGAGTTAACAAAATGAAAACAGGAAATGAAAAAGGAAAAACCCCTTAAACTGTTGGTGAAGTTTCTAAGAATAGGAGGTGGTTGGGAACAGTTGGAAAACAGTTACCTACTCTCTGGGATAAAAAGGAATCCCAGGAGAGGGGTAGGAGTTCTGTGACATTTTTGGCTAAAGGTGAAGTATTCTCTAGAGTTGGGTGAAAGACCAGTTGAGAATAGCTTCTGCAACCTTGTGAGCCAGAATATCTGTCTGGTGACTCGATTAGCCAACCTGAGGTCACAACAGTAGAAAATTAACCACTGTTACCCGTGGCACTGTCCAAATTCTGGAGCTCGGGGGCAAGAGGAGGTCGTCATTGCCTCTCTTGAAGGTTGGGAGGACCACAGTCAAAAAAGGGGTTTTGTTCCAGACCAGATAAGTATCTAAAATCTAGAACTCAGTAATTTATAGTTGAATGTCTGTTACTTTTTGATATTAAAATGCTCAAGGAAAATATACTGATCATGATTTCACGAATAAAGATTGTCCTGTTAACATGCACAGTGTGCGTGAAAGTTTTATATGTGGTTGTGTAAAACAGGCGGCTACTAGCCACCTGGAATGAGAACACCACTATAGAGTGGAAGACGGTTCTCGTAAAAGACTGTAATATTATCTGTTTACTGTAATAATGCACAAGTGGGTTATCCTAGAAATTTAGTAGAACGACATCGTTGCTCTTTTCTTTTTCTGGAGAAGTTTCTTTTTTTTAGTATAAATTGATTCAGCGATTTTTGTAAATACGGTTACCAGAAAAACAAATCACCGAGTTTGATTGAGAAGATGACGTGGAGAATTAGAAAACTTGTGTGCATTTAAACGATGTAGTGCTAAAACAAGCTCTGCTTCTGTAATGCCAAAAGATAGGGAAAAGACTACTTTATATGCGACATAAAATTTGGAAATGTTGTGTCTTATTAAAAAAAGAAGAAGACAACATAACAACTGTAACCTGAAACAAAACCTAAACAAAACTTGTGGAGTTGGGTGTGGGTTGGAAGAACCTACCCTGCTCCTGCTCGTATGTTAAGAACACTATACTCAGCCCCTGGTTGGCGGACTGGAGCCATTTGGCCTAGGAAAAATTCATAGGAAGAAAATTTTCATTAAATAACCAAAATAGCAGTGAATACAACAGTTAAACCCTTTGACAAATCTGAGGGCAAGTCGACAATTCTTAAGATGAATTTCCATATAGACTTGCACAAAAAGCTGCAACGCATATAATGGCTGTTGGTGTATTGAAAAGAGCACACATATGTTGGAATACAAATATATATATATATATATATATATATATTAATATATCACTGTTAGGAAAAGAATTTACATAAGGCCATGGAACTCGATATAGTATTTTTTTCCTCTACGGCAAGGAAACATAAAACTAGAATGCCATCAAACCAGAATCCACTGAAGAAGTAAATTGCAAAATTAATTACAAGTAATACGATAAATTGCCATTCCGACGGAAGTATTCCATAGGCAAGCCCAAACAAGGAGAATTAGAGGAAGTACTGCTTAAACCCTCATGACTAGAGAGGTGTATTACTGTAAACACATCTGCGTGACTAATGTACACTTAGAAAGATAGGAAAGAAAGGTAAATCTCGAATAAACAATATTTTCCATTAAACAAGTCTGGCATAATGAAAGACTACAGCCATGAGGAAGGCTGACTGGAAGAAGAATCATTTATACAATTCGGCAAATGCCAGACCCATATTTTATTAACTGAATATGGTATTTAAGAAAATTATTACACAAGTTCATCCTAAGCTCCGCGAGTTAGCTAGGAATGAACACGGATAAAACCAGGCAGTGTAACTCTGAAGACAATCTAGGTGCCTATACCAGCTCTTAGAGCCACGACTTCTAGTTTTCTATTGACCTGGGTACCTGCATGTAGATTTGAACACGAATTAACAATGCCAGTATGAGCTGGGAGATCTGAAGAGCAGAACTGTGGGTTTAAACAGAACCTGCAAAAGACCAATAGTAGCGTGTTAGATTAAAAGGAACTTGTATTAACTGCTAGGCTAAATAAGTATGAGTAAATACGGTGCGGTCTAAATAATCACCTGTTGAGAGGTGAACTTAACCCCCATGGTGGTGCAAACCCTGCCGATAAGCAGTGGAGAGATGAAGTTGGCAAACCCAGCAAGAAATCGAGCTAGAAATTGCGTTATGGTAGAACCATAAGCTAAGAACTGGAAAACTATAACAAACATGTAATTTTGAATTACATACCCTTGGGTTTCCAGCGAAATAGCACAGTAGGTGAAGCCCACGATCAGAGTCGAAGAAGGCCGCGCCATGGCAAGCTAAGGATGCACCACCTGTTGGTCATATGTTTCACAGGGTGACGTTCTTAGTGGAGGAGAAATACTTCCGGCAAAGTTTTAGAACTACCACTGAATCAAACACTGTTAAATATCAGGAAGGCGGACTTGGTTAGCTTACCCTTTCCATAGGTTCTCTTGCAGCATGAAAATTTTGCCTGCTAGTTGCGAAAAGAGAACAACAAAATGACTCTTCCGATGGTAAGGCCTGTGAACTTCCGCGGGTGAATACCTTGGCATTCTCCGTGTAATATCCCTCGCATAAGCCACCATAAAAACTCTCATAAAATGAGGTTTATTAAATAATTAAATATTATTAATTATTATATTGATATTAAATGAAGAATATTCTTGTAATTGTTGATTATAAGAATTATTTCTTAATTATTTTATTTATAATAATTTATATTCTTCCATGGAAATAAATTATATTTCCAAGTTGGTATATTTTATGAGTTTTAGAAATAATGAGTAATAGATTTGGAAAAAGTATGGATAAGTGATATTTTTCTCATAAGGGAAAAGAAAATCTACCTTTAAAAATAAAAGCATGAGGGATTTATGGAATGCTTTTCTGATTTAGGAAAAATCAGATTTATGGAGGCTTTATGGATTGCTTTTGTGACTTAGAAAAGCTGGAATGCTTTTATGATTTAGAAAATATGGAATTATTTTCTGATTTAGAAAAAGCTGGAATACTTTTAGGATTTAGAAAAGCTTGAACGCTTTTATGAATAAGAAAAGATGGAATTCTTTTATGATTTAGAAAAAAGTTGGAATACTTTTATGATTTATAAAATCTATTCCATTTTAATTAATTCTATTTTTTATTATAATCCCATGAGAGAAAGAGAAGAGGAAAATGGGAGAATACATGGAGAATGGAGCCAAGGAAGAGGAGGAGAGTATTTCAAGCATGCATCTAGAGATGAGTAACCATATCCTTTGAAAATATCTTTGTTTGCATATGGACCATGATTATATAATGATTGAATTTATTTGCAATAAAAATTTCAGTGTATTAAAAGCTAGATCTACACTTATTTATGCATTATTTTGATAAAACCCCAAGGGGATATTGTTTAGAAGGTTGAGTAGTTCCAGATCTGGTATGGATATGATGTTTTAGCCATATATCAGTTGTAGATCTGAATATTAACCTATAGCAGCTGAAGCTCCTCATATAAAATGTTGTCAAGTCTTTCTGCAGCTTTTCCAATTGTTTCTGCTATTATTTTTGAAGGATTCTTGCTCTTGCTTCAAGTAAATCCAATGCTTCTACAAAGGAACTTGATTATAGATCTGATTTCTTGATTCCATACTATAACATGAGTCTAATGGCTGATTTCTAGTGTCTTCCAGCAGAAACTGCGCAATTTCTAAAGGACGGTTTCTCTATTTACCAACTCTCTCCTTTAGCTGATTTTCAGCTAGTGTTGATTGTGGGAGATCTGTTAAAACCCCTAAACTCATTTATTTTTGCTGAAACTTTTCTTGAGGTCTGACAAAGCCTAAAATAAGGGAACCCGGCCCTGTTCTACATTATTTTCACACTGGCTTGCTTATACAATGTCCTCCTTGAGCCTATTGCATATTTTCCTGAGAGTGGAATTTAGCGCTTCTCCCTTGGTTGGTTTTTACTTCTCTTTTGGATCCATTGTTTAGATATATAGATCTAAGGTTCCTAAGAGCAGAAAAATCTAAGATGAGTGTGTCATTCCCACACTTGCTGTGTTCCACCATTCTTTTATAGACAGAGTCTGGAATGGGCCAGGAAGCCTCTAGATTTCACCCTTCCTTGTGAAGGTGATGCATCTAGTAAATGCCCTGCCAGTCTATCTCTGGTTTAGATCTATTGGTGTAATTCCATATTGCTGTGATTCCATAGTGGAATATCTTAATATATTCCCTACTGAGCCTATATTTTCCCATTTGGAACATTACATACTTGTATGCAAGGAAATAATTATTTTGTTAAAACTCTTCAAAATGAATAGAAGAGAAAAATATATCCTTGTATGCATTATTGGATTATATTCTTGGAGAGGAAAAAGGGTAATCACATGCTTTATTATGTAATATTATTTAGAGAAACATATATGCTTGTATGCATGGGAAAAATATAGTTTTGAGTATTAGATTTCTAGAGAAAATGAAGATGAAATCACATAATATTTATTGTGTTAGCCCTCTTTTGGGAAAAATAATATGTATTTTTCCAACCTAAAGGGATTAGCTATGGTATTAGCTTTATCTTGGGAGAATATTATGGATGTTTATTGATTATATCTTTTGGATGAGAGGGAAATGTCACTTTGCATGCATGAAATGATAAGTGGTATGCGTTTGACCCTTGGAAAAGAAATGTGTTTATTTTTCCATGAAATATTTCTTTGGTTTCTTTTGGAAAGAAATATATGTTTTACATGCAGGAAGAACAAGATGTGTTATTGCATGCACAAAACTATAACTTGTATGTTAACTTTGTTTGAAATAGAGTTGGCATTGTTATACATAGTAACCATTATGAATAGATCTTGGGTGGAAAATATGTTTTTGGAAAAGAACATGTATTCACATGCATAATTATAACATCTATTGCATTAATCTATATTGAAAAGAAAACATACGAGTAGGAGAAAAGAGAAATTGCTTGTTGGGATAGTTATCTTGAAAATATTGTTATGCATTTGCATGCACAGTATTATTATATAATATGTTAGCTTTCTTTTGGAAATAATATGAAAGTGCATGCAAGATTTTCTTAGTGTTGGTGGAAAGATGATGCTTGGTAGTGATTTATTTGTTACTAATGCAAGTGAAATGATGTTAAATAAGGAAACTAATGTCAATGTGGTTATGTTTTATACATGCATACAAATAATTGTTGAAGTGTCAAAAATAGAGATTAATTATTGGTTTATTAATATTTTATCTAATCATGATATCAAGTGTGCTAACGACAGCAATGGCAGGAAAGAAGGATGACTTGAGAAAAGGAAATTTCAAGTTTAACATTGTGGAATATAAAGAGTTGTTAGTCCATGCAGGTTTAGTAGTTCCAATTGTACAATGATCCCCTGAAGGCAGCAGTCTGACTATAAAGACAGAGATTGATGATTCGTGGGTAAATGGTATCATGATGATTGTAATAGCTTATAGCTAGTTATGTTTCATTTAAGATTATTTTTATATATAAATTTTATGACAATGGTCAAGGGATGGACTCCCTTATAACCATTGAGTGAGGGGTGACAACCCTCATGAGCGTTTAATAATAAAATTAAACGTTTGCTGGTTTTCACCATACGGGGTTTCCAGGGTATATCGGTGTCTATTTATGTGATTGTTCATTGTGTCGTTTTGATGATGTTAATTTATTTCATGATATGACGTTGATATTATCAATTGGGTGATATACTAATTGAATTAAAATGATCATGGGATCGATGCATAGTTATAGCAGGAAATTTAAGTTAATATGCTTCAACCAGGACAATTAATGGTTGTGTAACTCACTATGATTTTTGCTAAATATTTCTCTAAGTGATGATAATGGGTATTTAAATGGTTAATGCAGAAATATATAAAGAAATTTATAAGGTTACACATTTGTAAATGTTGAAAAAAAGTCCTAACTCCATGCATTTTTCCTGCGAGGTTATCGGGGTATGTTACAAATGGTATCAAAGCAAAAGGTTGCAACACTGGCGCCTTTTGGGAATCTTTATGCAAAAAGGAAGTAGAGGTATGATGCTAGTGGGCATCATCTCAGGTATGATTTTAATTAAACTTGTAGTATACTACAATTAACATGAGATGCATGTTGCATGACTAATGACTGCATGAAAGAGTAGACATTTATAATGTTTCTTTAAAAGTTGTGCTCATGAAATTTTAATATGGATGTGGATAAAATACAATAAAACTTCTATTGTACCTATGAACCATCTTGAGCACTCACTGTTTATATTGTAGATTAATTACCAACCTTTGCATGCATAATGTGAGAAAAATTATTATGGTGCATAAGAAAAAAAAATGGAAAAACATGGCTAAAGTTATCATGCACTACCTATAAATAATGAATACATGTATGGTTGGTGTGATAACTAAATAATATAGAATTTGGGTTTGACCCTGAAGAGGACAATGGAATGTTGAAAACAAAATATATATATACTTGAACGAAACTCTTTAGTTGTTAAAAATAAGCAACGAGTGAAATAGAACTCACATAGTGAACTTAAATTCAAGGAAAAAATCATAGTAGCATAATTGTGGGTTCTCTTTCTTCATTTAGAGTTGTAGAGGAAAGTTTGCATTCAATGTGTTCGACAAAAAGTGGTAATTGATATCCACGGTTTTGTATTTTAAATAATTTCATCCGTGGAAGTTTTGGATGTGATTAATCTTTAATATCAAGGGGTTTTCATACCTTGAGATCATGTAACCCCCATGGTGATTCCAAGAAAAAGTTATGTTTAGAAATGGATCCATAATTTGGTCAAATTTCCTGATTAAACGTTGTTGTAGGGATTGTTGGTTCTATTATTAGCAGAAATTTTACCATTGATGATATTAATATGATTCATGATGTTCTAGAAATTCTAGTTTTACTATCTCTATGAGAGTATAAACATATTTATGGAAATTTATTTCATCTCTGCTAACTAGTCCCTCAATGGTAGTAGATTGTATGCTTGCCAACTATTTGGAAGAATGCCTTATCCACCATAGATTGCATGTTTGCAAATTGTTGTTAAAAATTCCTCAATGGATGTAGATTGCATGCTTGAAAACTATTTGATGGAATGTCGAATTGGTTGTAGATTGCATGCTTGCACACTATTTGAAAAAAAGTCTACAGTGATTGTAGATTTCATGATTGCAAATTATTTTCACAAAATTCCTCAATGGCTGTCGCTTATATGGTTGCAAGCTAATGGTAAGCGAAAAAAAAGAAAGAAAGAAAAAGAATCACATTTTGTGTCCTAGTGTTCAATGGGACTGTTAGTTCTCTACAATATTGATGGCTGCTAAGGTGAGACCTTAAATAAAGTATCATGCTATGGTATGCAACATATGTTAATGTGTTTTTTCTAAGCTACATGATTATTATTATTATGTGGAAATTTTGAATGTATACCACCTATATTACATGCGATGAATTGTTGTCAATGTGCTTTGACAAATTTTGGACCCCATGTTGTGGGTCAAGTATAGATGCATGGTGTATATAAATGTTCCTTTGCCTTAATGATAATATGCAATGGAAAATTATGTAAATTACAGTGGATTTGTAGACATTGACTATTTTTAGACATTGAATTTTTATTGGATTCAATGGCTATGGAAGCTATGATGGGATTGATGTAATGAGGTAATATTTTATTTTATTATTGAGTTAATGAATACTTTAGTTGGGGTATTCAGGAAATAACTCTAGAGTTTTTGTAACACTCCCAAGTTCTATGCTTTTCAAATTAGACATTTGAACATAAATCCAAAGGGGAGTGGACCCCAATGGATAATTATTGTGTGGATGTGGTTAATTATTTATTTATGAAAAATAAATAAAATATTGTGTATGCACTATGACCAAATGAGAAATTGAGGTCACATGCCTAATCCATGAGGTTATGGAAAAGGTAAAGACTTTCCCCAAAATCTTTCAAAAATCCTTGAAAGAAGTTATTTCTAATTTAGATTTTTGAGGAAAAATCTAAATTCCCCAATGATGAAGAAAGTAGTTGGGAAGAGGTAAAAAGCTGGAAAAGCTGGAAAAGCAGAAAGCAGCTTTAAAGTCCCTAAATAAGGGAAGCCTAGGCAAACAGGAATAAAAGCATCCTGAAATTCTGGACGCAGAATTGGAAACAGGCGTTGGGGAGAGCATAGCTTAAATAAGCTGCTCCAGAACAGATTGAGGTTAGTCTGTTCTTGGAGGATCTCAGCTCGGGGGTGAGTTCTGGAGATAGACGAACTCTAAGGTTGGGAGGACTGGTCATAGTATCGGTATGCATACATAAATTTGGAGATTTATCTATGAATTCTTATATAAGGTTATATGAATTGTTATGATTTCTTATGCAAAGTTTATATGAATCATTATGTTATGATTTCTTATGCAAAGTTTAGATTGACTGTTTGTTCAGTACCTCATGCAATTGCAAATTAGAGCTATTAGCTAAAAATCCAGTAGGTTAATAGCAGGGACAAATGGTTGGATTCCGGGGATAAGTACCCTGTAGTAATAAAGTTAGAGATGATAGATTTCCTGAATGTCAAATCTAATAACAAATGTACAGGTGTAGCTTGCTGTCTTTTAAAATGAAAATGGAGTTGTTGTGTGTATAAACCGAAATTTTTAACAAAACGGTAAACAGGAACAACAAGTACAGTCCAAGGGAAGAGTTGTAATATGCACCAGAATTACAAGTATGTTGAATAATCTTAACAATAACATAAGAGAATAGCCCTATTGTTATATGTGGTAAAATTATGGGTAAAGGAAGATTGTAAACATATTTAAAATACTGGGAAAAGAGCGTCTATCCACTTTCAATATAAACTGTTGTAAAAGTAGTTGAAGCAAAGAAGGTTAACTGAATATAGATAGATGTATATGTAGATATCTATACATAGATGCTGAAATTTTATAATTATAGAGGTTAGAAAGTCTATAAAGCTTGCTAACTAAAAAAGTTAGAGAAAGGGACATATTGATCTGTTAGAGTCGGACAAAACTCTGAAAAACAGATCTGCGAAATACAAATGAGTATATGTTTATATACACATAAATATCAGTCGACTGGGTTGACTAATAGGAATTGAGGTTAAGCCAAAATTTCTCATGGGAATATTTATAATACCAAGAGTGTCTGTAATTACCAAAGAGAAATTAAAGACTTGATAAAAGTATGAATGTGAAATTGATTATGGAAAAAAATTAGGTGCATAAAAGTAGAGTATATCTGAGTTAATGTTATGCGGATAAGAAGCTGGGGATGGGAGATGTGACAGTTTTAGAAGACTTCTTGCCAGCTTATGGAAAGCTATTGGTGGTTAATTTCAACATGGACCTTCCCTAAAAGTCTCCTAAAAATCACTAGGAGAAAATAATAAAGAGGAAATATTAACATAATGGTTGGAGATAAATACCATGAGTTTGAATGGGATTGAAATTATTGTGGGAGAGAAAGACAATAATTTGCAAAAACACTAGTGGGAGAGAAAGACTAGTGTAACTCCTAAATAAAATGTAATGTGCACTTGATAGAGTTTTCTTATCATTTTGATGATTAAAGGGCTAAGTGCTCCCTGAGTTTTTATGAAAGTATTAGGATTTAGGTATTATTTTACATTTCCTAAATAATTGGAAATGAAAATTAAAGGTTAATGTTCCAACAAGAGAAGAACATCGAGGACAATGTTCTCTTTAAGGGGGGGAGTTTGTAATATCCCTCGCATAAGCCACCATAAAAACTCTCATAAAATGAGGGTTATTAAATAATTAAATATTATTAATTATTATATTGATATTAAATGAAGAATATTCTTGTAATTGTTGATTATAAGAATTATTTATTAATTATTTTATTTATAATAATTTATATTCTTCCATGGAAATAAATTATATTTCCAAGTTGGTATATTTTATGAGTTTTAGAAATAATGAGTAATAGATTTGGAAAAAGTATGGATAAGTGATATTTTTCTCATTAAGGAAAAAGAAAATCTACCTTTAAAAATAAAAGCATGAGGGATTTATGGAATGCTTTTCTGATTTAGGAAAAATCAGATTTATGGAGGCTTTATGGATTGCTTTTGTGATTTAGAAAAGCTAGAATGCTTTTATGATTTAGAAAATATGAAATGCTTTTATGATTTAGAAAAAGCTCGAATACTTTTAGGATTTAGAAAAGCTTGAATGCTTTTATGAATTAGAAAAATGGAATTCTTTTATGATTTAGAAAAAAGTTGGAATACTTTTATGATTTATAAAATCTATTCCATTTTAATTAATTCTATTTTTTTTTTATTATAATCCCATGAGAGAAATAGAAGAGGAAAATGAGAGAATACATGGAGAATGGAGCCAAGGAAGAGGAGGAGAGTATTTCAAGCATGCATCAAGAGATGAGTAACCATATTATTTGAAAATCTCTTTGTTTGCATATGGACCATGATTATATAATGATTGAATTTAATTGCAATAAAAATTTCAGTGTATTAAAAGCTAGATCTACACTTATTTATGCATTATTTTGATAAAACCCCAAGGGGATCTTGTTTAGAAGGCTGAGTAGTTCCAGATCTGGTATGGATCTGATGTTTCAGCCATATATCAGTTGTAGATCTGAATATTAACCTACAGTAGCTGAAGCTCCTCATATAAAATGCTGTCAAGTCTTTCTGCAGCTTTTCCAATTGTTTCTGCTATTATTTTTGAAGGATTCTTGCTCTTGCTTCAAGTAAATCCAATGCTTCTACAAAGGAACTTGATTATAGATTTGATTTCTTGATGCCATACTATAACATGAGTCTAATGGCTGATTTCTAGTGTCTTCCAGCAGAAACTGCGCAATTTCTAAAGGACGGTTTCTCTATTTACCAACTCTCTCCTTTAGCTGATTTTCAGCTAGTGTTGATTGTGGGAGATCTGTTAAAACCCCTAAACTCATTTATTTTTGCTGAAAATTTTCTTGAGGTCTGAAAAAGCCTAAAATAAGGGAACCCAGCCCTGTTCTACATTATTTTCACACTGGCTTGCTTATACAATGTCCTCCTTGAGCCTATTGCATATTTTCCTGAGAGTGGAATTTAGCGCTTCTCCCTTGGTTGGTTTTTACTTCTCTTTTGGATCCATTGTTTAGATCTATAGATCTAAGGTTCCTAAGAGCATAAAAATCTAAGATGAGTGTGTCGTTCCCACACTTGCTGTGTTCCACCATTCTTCTATAGACAGAGTCTGGAATGGGCCAGGAAGCCTCTGGATTTCACCCTTCCTTGTGAAGGTGATGCATCTAGTAAATGCCCTGCCAGTCTATCTCTGGTTTAGATCTATTGGTGTAATTCATATTGTTGTGATTCCATAATGGAATATCTTAGGATATTCCCTACTGAGCCTATATTTTCCCATTTGGAACATTGCATAATTGTATGCAAGGAAATAATTATTGTGTTAAAACTCTTCAAAATGAATAGAAGATAAAAATATATCCTTGTATGCATTATTGGATTAGATTCTTAGAGAGGAAAAAGAGTAATCACATGCTTTATTATGTAAGATTAATTAGAGAAACATATATGCTTGCATGCATGGGAAAAATATATTTTTGAGTATTAGATTTCTAGAGAAAAGGAAGATGCGATCACATAATATTTATTGTGTTAGCCTTCTTTTGGGAAAAATAATATGTATTTGTCCAACCTAAAGGGATTAGCTATGGTATTAGCTTTATCTTGGGAGAATATTATTCATAGTTATTGGTTATATCTTTTGGATGAGAGGGAAATTTCACTTTGCATGCATGAAATGATAAGTGGTATGCGTTTGACCCTTGGAAAAGAAATGTGTTTATTTTTCCATGAAATATTTCTTTGGTTTCTTTTGGAAAGAAATATATGTTTTACATGCAGGAAGAACAAGATATGTTATTGCATTCACAAAACTATAACTTGTATGTTAACTTTCTTTGAAATAGAGTTGGAATTGTTATACATAGTAACCATTATGAATAGATCTTGAGTGGAAAATATGTTTTTGGAAAAGAACATGTATTCACATGCATAAGTATAACATCTATTGCATTAATCCATATTGAAAAGAAAACATACGAGTAGGCAAAAAGAGAAATTTCTTGTTGGGATAGTTATCTTGAAAATATTGTTATGCATTTGCATGCACAATATTATTATATAGTATGTTAGCTTTCTTTTGGAAATAATAGGAAAGTGCATGCAAGATTTTATTAGTGTTTGGTGGAAAGAGGATGCTTGATATTGATTTATTTATTACTAATGCATGTGAAATGATGTTAAATAAGGAAACTAATGTCAATGTGGTTATGTTTTATAAATGCATACAAATATTTGTTGAAGTGTCACAAATAGAGATTGATTATTGGTTTATTAATATTTTATCTAATCATGATATCAAGTGTGCTGACGATAGAAATGGCAGGAAAGAAGGATGACTTGAGAAAAGGAAATTTAAAGTTTAACATTGTGGAAGATAAAGAGTTGTTAGTCCATGCAGGTTTAGTAGTTCCAATTGCACAATGATCCCCTGAAGGAAACAGTCTGAATACAAAGGCAGAGATTGATGATTCGTGGGTAAATGGTATCATGATGATTGTAATAACTTATAGCTAGTTATGTTTCGTTTAAGATTATTTTTATATGTAAATTTTATTACAATGGTCAAGGGATGGACTCCCTTATAACCATTGAGTGAGGGGTGACGACCCTCACGAGCGTTTAATAATAAAATTAAACGTTTGCTGGTTTTCACCCTACGGGGTTTCCAGGGTATATCGGTGTCTATTTATGTGATTGTTAATTATGTCGTTTTGATGATGTTAATTTATTTCATGATATGACGTTGATATTATCAATTAGGTGATCTACTAATTGAATTAAAATGATCATGGGATCGATGCATAGTTATAGCAGAAAATTTAAGTTAATATGCTACAACAAGAACAATTAATGGTTGTGTAACTCACTATGATTTTTGCTAAATATTTCTCTAAGTGATGATAATGGGTATTTAAATGGTTAATGCAGAAATATATAAAAAAATTTATAAGGTTACACATTCGTAAATATTGAAAAAAATTTCTAACTCCATGCATTTTTCCTGCGAGGTTATCGGGGTATGTTACACTCCGAGATTTTCTGAGTATTGAATATACCTGTCCTGTAGAATTTATTACCCTGTACACCTAGTGCATAGAGGTCGAGGTGCTAAAGAATGGTGTGACAGGTGGCAAGGCCTGCAACCTAGGCAGGACTGAGTAATAAAGATATGGATGGCTCGGGAGTCCAAAGAGTATTGCCACGGAAAACTCGAGACAGTCGAGAAGTTAATATCACACTAAACACGTACCCGAACATTTATGCATACATTATATGCCTAGGGGAAACGTAAATGAAATGTAAAACCTCGATCTTCACCTGGAAAAATTAAAATGTATGTCTATGAAATATTGATGTATGGATTGCAACATTACCATGTCAGACCTGTATAATGATAAATGGAATTATAAGGTATGTGTTAAATCTGAGTTTTGCTGAATGGTGGAATATAGATTTAAAGTTGTAGTTTAACATTATTTTTGCTACCAAATGCATTTAGAGAAAGTTAATTTTAATTAACTTTGTGTTTCTAGTAAAAAATAATTTTTTGTTGTTTATGAGTGACTGTGACAAGTGGTATCAGAGCCAAGTTGCTACACTGGGATCTTAAGGGTCTACTAACAGTGTACATGTATTTAGTGCACAAAGGGGAAGCAAGAGCGATGGCAACCCAATCACAACCTGAGGGGACTCAATCTCCCACAGTTTTGAATCCAGAGATGTGGGTTTAATTAACTGTGGAACAGCATCAAAAGACTAGCTGATTGCTCGAGGAGCAGCAGAAGCAAACTAATTTTTTGCTAAATACGGTGCAACAACTCCAAGAAGAAATGATAAGAGTTCGGAGGGACAATGAGAGACTGTTACAGGATCAAGAAAGAATCCTGAAAATTTTGTCAAATAAACAGAATCAGAAGGCAAGACACCCTAGTGCTGAGAAAGAGTCATCAATAGAGCCAAAAACCCAGAACAATACTGCTGGCAGAACTGACAAGAGTTTATCCCAGAGGAGTAAAAATAAGATTTATAATGAAGCAGAATCAGGTAATTTGTCTGACCAGCGAGATTCTAAGAAACAAAAAGTGGAATTGCTAGCGGAATTCTGTAACATTAAGCCACCGACATTTGACGGTGAAGCAGAAGAGGCAGCTGAGGCCTGGTTAATAAATATAAACAAATATTTCTAGGTATACAAGTACAGCAGCAATCTGAAGGCCAGGTTGGCTATATACTAGTTACGGGAAAAAGCTACCCTGTGGTGGGAAGAGGTGAAGAATGTACGCACCATCAATGAACGCGACATCACATGGGAACTATTCCAGCAGTACTTTAAAGATAAATACCTGACATAAAGATTTTATGACGAAAAAGCAAAGGAATTCCATGATCTTCGGCTGGGACAAATGACCATGGATGATTATGTGACAAAGTTCACTTCTCTACTGCGATACGTACCTTATCTCCGAGAAGAGAAGGCCAAGGTACAAAGATTTTTAAGCAGTTTACCTACTCATATGAGAGAGTGGATAGAATTTGTTAACCCCTAGACTATGGATGAAGCTATCTGGAAAGCGCGATTGTGCTACCAGCAAAGTAAAACCAAGGGTGATGTAGGAAAGAGATGGTAGCCGAAGAAAGGTCAGAAAAATAATCCTACATTTAAGGTAAGTAAAAACAGTAGCTTTAAGAATGCCGCTAGAAATTCAATCAACAAGCAGTTTGGGAAAAACCATCAAAGAATCAGGTGGCCAGTTAAGGAGAAGCCCACTGAAGCATCAAGCAAGCCAGAGCAGGGGCAGAATCCTAAACCTCCCCTATAGTGTTGGGGCTGTGGGGAAGCTCATTATTATAAGAACTATCCCAGACGGAATAAAAGTGAAACTGTAGCAAATTTGCAGGAGGCATCTACAGTAAGGGACGTGGCGCGTAGCGTACCTCGCATCAATGCAGCCCTGGAAGATCGACAGACTGATTTTCA
Source organism: Pinus albicaulis (assembly GCA_034641835.2). NCBI lineage: Eukaryota > Viridiplantae > Streptophyta > Pinopsida > Pinales > Pinaceae > Pinus > Pinus albicaulis. Next base: position 1,161,325,672 of record CM076570.1, on the reverse strand, counting down.
GCCTACGATGATCGAACTTGAAGGTACATTACTAACCAAACCTATTTCAATTCTGGTTGATCCTGGGGCAAGTCTGAGTTACATCAGTCCCAAATTAGTAGAAATATGTAAATTAAAAGAACAGAAATCTAGGAATTCATGGCTAGTACAGCTAGCCACCGGGGCGAAATGTAAGATAACAGCGAAAGTTCCTAACTGTGTGCTGGAAGTGGCAGAACAACAGATAGAGGTGGATTTAAACATATTGCCATTGGGATCTTACGATGTTTTATTGGGTATGGATTGGTTGGAATGACACTGGACATTAGTGAACTGTAAAGAAAAGACCATCTCATTCAAAATAAAAGATGGTACGCGGAAAGAGATTCAAGGAATTAAAAAGCCTGTACAAATACGACCAATAACAGCATCCCAGATGGGTAAGTTTATCAGAAAAGGATGCCAGTTGTATGCAATACAGGTGGGATACACAGATTCTAAGGAAAAACTACAATGCTAGAAGGTATTCCTGTAGTGCAGGAATTTTTGGATGTATTTCCAGAAGAAATTCCTGGATTACCACCCAAACGAGATATTGATTTTACTATTGAGTTGCTGCCAGGTGCTTCATCAGTATCAAAAGCTCCGTATAGGATGAGTGTGCCAGAGTTAACATAATTGAAGATACAGTTACAAGAATTGCTGGACAAGGGCTATATCCACCCAAGTGTGTCACCATGGGGAGCACCAGTCCTTTTTGTTAAGAAGAAAGATGGGACATTATGCATTTGTATGGATTACAGGTAACGTAATAAGTTGACTGTAAAAAACAAGTACCCCTTACCAAGAATCGATGATTTGTTCGACCAGGTAAGAGGGGCTAAAGTATTCTCTAAGATAGATTTAAGATCTGAATATCACCAAATTCGGATTAAAGACGAAGATATCAGCAAAACATCTTTCCACACTCGATATGGTCATTATGAATTTGTCGTGCTGCCCTTTGGATTAACAAATGCACCAACAAATTTTATGAGATTGATGAATGGTATTTTCCATCAATTCTTAGATAATTTTGTGCTCATTTTTATTGACGACATACTGGTGTATTCTAAAAGTGAGGCAGAGCATAAGGAGCATTTGCGGATAGTATTGGAAATGATAAGAAAACATCAGTTGTATGCTAAATTCAGCAAGTGCGATTTCTTTAAAACATAAATCCAGTACTTGGGACACGTCATAACAGCTAAAGGGATAGTTGTCGATCTCGAAAAGATAAAAGCCAACATGGAGTGACAAATACCTCAGAATGTGGCAGACATTAGATCATTTATGGGTCTAGCTGGGTACTATAGAAGATTCATAGAAGGGTTCTCCAAAATTGCCTTTCCCATCACATCTTTGCAGAAGAAGGGAAATATTTTTAGATGGAAAAAAGAATGCCAAGACAGTTTCGAAAAACTGAAGCAACTTCTAACTACAACTCCAGTATTGAAGGTAGCTAACCCGGAAAAAGACTATGAGGTCTGTACGGATGCCAGTAAGGAAGGCATTGGAGCAGTATTAACCAAAGAGGGTAAAGTAATAGCCTATGAATCAAGGAAGCTTAAGGAACATGAACAGAAATATTCTTCTTATGATTTGGAGCTTACGGCAGTAGTTCACACTCTCCAAGTATGGAGGCATTATCTGCTGGGTAAAAGATTTGTGCTTAAAACAGACCATAGCAGCCTGACTTACTATTTCAAGCAAGCAGACTTAAATTCTAGACAGGCAAGGTGGAATGCATTTCTGAGTGAATTCGACATGGACATCCAGCATGTTAAAGGAAAAGAAATAGAGTTGCCGATGTGTTAAGTCGAAAATTGCACAGTTTGTTTGCTCTATACTTTAACCAGTTGGAAATCCAACTGTTGAAACAATTAAAGGAAGAATCTCAAAGAGACCCAGAATATAAATTTCTATGGCAGAAAATGGAGAATGATAAGAAGCATGACAAAGTAACAGAGTTTGGAAAGAGTGAAGAACAGGTGTTGACGTTCCGCGGAAAGATCTATGTGCCTAACCGCACCAATCTTAAAGAGTTAATCCTGAATGAATTTCACCACAGCAATTACGCTGGCCATCCCGGGTATCAGAAAATGCTTACAGCAATAAGTAAGGTTTATTATTGGCCAGGTATGCGTAAGGACATTGCAGAGTATTTAAGCAAATGTTTGGAATGTTAGCAGGTTAAAGCAGAACATCAACATCCTGCTGGGCTATTACAGCCCATACCCATTCCTGAATGGAAATGGGAAGTTATCTCCTTAGATTTTATCACAGGGTTACTGAGAATGAGGAAGCAGAATGATTCTATTATGGTAGTGGTGGACAGATTAAGTAAATCTGCCCATTTCATACCTGTGCAATCTACCTATAAGACAGTACAAATTGCGGACATATTTATGAATGAGATCTTTAGGTTGCATGGCATACCTAAAACTGTGATTTCAGATCGTGATGTTAAGTTTACGTCTGCCTTTTGGAAAACTTTATTTTCTAGATTAGGAACCCAGATACATTTTAGTACTGCTTACCATCCTTAGATGGATGGGCAGACAGAGCGAGTAAATCAAATTCTGGAAGACATGCTGCGGATGTATGTGATGCAGCAACCCACCAAGTGGGAAGATTACTTGCACCTGGTGGAATTTGCATACAACAATGGGTATCAGGAGTCTCTGAAAATGAGCCCCTTTGAAGCATTATATGGTAGGCAATGTCGTACACCTATAAACTGGAGCAGTCCCGAAACAAAATTACTGTTGGGACCAGAAATGTTTGCTGAAATCGAGGCAGAGGTAAAACGAATAAGGCAGAATTTGAAGGCTGCGTAAGATAGGCAAAAAGTTTATGCAGACAGGAAAAGAACCCGCCGAGAGTTCGGGATAGGAGACCATGTATATGTAAGAATTAAGCCTAAAAGAAGTACTATGAGGTGGACCTCTTGCGCTAAACTGGCTCCTCGATACTGCGGCCCTTTCCAAATATTGGAAAGAGTGGGACCAGTAGCCTATAGATTGGCATTGCCCAGTCACATCCGAGTGCATAATGTGTTTCATGTATCCTTATTGATGTGATATGTACATGACGAGAAACATGTAATTCATTGGCAGAATATTCAGGTAGGAAGAGGGATAAAAGTAACCCTAGTTTGAAGCTTGAATATCTTTAAATATACTGATTTGGAATCATTTTGTGTCCTTTTTAGGTAGAACCGGACGGAGAGCTTCTGGTAGAGCCACAACGCATACTTGATCAGAGAGAAATTGAACTCCGCAAAAGAGTAGTTGTCTAGGTGAAAGTGCAGTGGAAGCACTTTGGACCAGACGAAGCTACTTGGGAGGATGAAAAATTCATGCAGGAAGCATACCCAGAACTCTTTATAGAGAGGGGCTGAAACACCAAGGATGGTGTTACTTCTAAGGGGGGAAGCTGTGACATCCTCATTAAGAGACAAACTAGTTACAATTAGTTAAAAGACTATTGGCTTAATTATTCCTGTTGTTTATTTTCTTTTATTATTCTGGACAAGAAAACAATAGTTGTAATTATTTATGAGAAAAGTATTATTTTTTTTTTTTACTGAGTTAACAAATGAAAACAGGAAATGAAAAAGGAAAAACCCCTTAAACTGTTGGTGAAGTTTCTAAGAATAGGAGGTGGTTGGGAATAGTTGGAAAATAGTTACCTACCCTCTAGGATAAAAAAGAATCCCAGGAGAGGGGTAGGGGTTCTGTGACATTTTTGGCTAAAGGTGAAGTATTCTCTAGAGCTGGGTGAAAGACCAGTTGAGAATAGCTTCTGCAACCTTGTGAGCCAGAATATCTGTTTGGTGACTGGATTGGCCATCCTGAGGTCATAACAGTAGAAAATTAACCACTGTTACCCGTGGCACTATCCAAATTCTGGAGCTCAGGGGCAAGAGGAGGACATCATTGCCTCTCTTGAAGTTTGAGAGGACCACAGTCAAAAAAGGGGTTTTGTTCCGGATCAGATAAGTATCTAAAATATGGAACTCAGTAATTTATAGTTGACTGTCTGTTACTTTTTGATATTAAAATGCTCAAGGAAAATAGACTGATCATGATTTCATGAATAAAGATTGTCCTGTTAACATGCACAGTGTGCGTGAAAGTTTTATATGTGGTTGTGTAAAACAGGCAGCTACTAGCCACCTGGAAAGAGAACACCACTATAGAGTGGAAGACAGTTCTCATAAAAGACTGTAATATTATCTGTTTACTGTAATAATGCACAGGCGAGTTATCCTAGAAATTTAGTAGAATGGCATGGTTGCTCTTTTGTTTTTCTGGATATGTTTCTTTTTTTTAGTATAATTTGATTCAGGGATTTTTGTAAATACGGTTACCGGAAAAAGAACTCACCGAGTTTGATTGATAAGATGAGGTGGAGAATCAGAAAACTTGTGTGCATTTAAATGATGTAGTGCTAAAACAAACTTTGCTTCTGTAATGCCAAAAGATAGGGAAAAGACTACTTTATATGCGACATAAAATTTGGAAATGTTGTGTCTTATTAAAAAAAGAAGAAGACAACATAATGACTGTAACCTGAAAGAAAACCTAAACAGAACCTGTGGAGTTGGGTGTGGGTTGGAAGAACCTACCCTGCTCGTGCTCGTATGTTAAGAACACTATACTCAGCCCCTGGTTGGCGGACTGGAGCCATTTGGCCTAGGAAAAATTCATAGGAAGAACATTTTCATTAAATAACCAAAATAGCAGTGAATACAATAGCTAAACCCTTTGACAAATCTGAGGGCAAGTCGACAATTCATAAGATGAATTTCCATATAGACTTGCACAAAAAGCTGCAGTGCATATAATGGTTGTTGGTGTATTGAAAAGAGCACACATATGTTGGAATACACACACACACACACACACACACACACACACACACACACACACACACACACACACATATATATATATATATATATATATATATATATCACTGTTAGGAAAAGAATTTACATAAGGCCATCGAACTCGATACAGTATTTTTTTCCTCTACGGCAAGGAAACAGAAAACTAGAATGCCATCAAACCAGAATCCACTGAAGAAGTAAATTGCAAAATTAATTACAAGTAATACGATAAATTGCCATTCCGGCGAAAGTATTCCATAGGCAAGCCCAAACAAGGAGAATTAGAGAAAGTACGGCTTAAATCCTGATGACTAGAGAGGTATATTACTGTAAACACATCTGCGTGACTAATGTACACTTAGAAAGATAGGAAAGAAAGGTAAATCCTGAATAAACAGTATTTTCTATTAAACAAGTCTGGCATAATGAAAGAATACAGCCATGAGGAAGGCTGACTGGAAGAATAATTATTTATACAATTCGGCAAATGCCAGACCCATCTTTTATTAACTGAAGATGGTATTTAAGAAAATTATTACACAAGTTCATCCTAAGCTTCGTGAGTTAGCTAGGAATGAGCACGGATAAAACCAGGCAGTGTAACTCTGAAGACAAGCTAGGTGCCTATACCAGCTCTTAGAGCCACAACTTCTAGTTTTCTACTGACCTGGGTACCTGAATGTAGATTTGAACACGAATTAACAATGGCAGTATGAGCTGGGAGATCTAAAGAGCAGAACTGTGGGTTTAAATAGAACCTGCAAAACACCAATAGTAGCGTGTTAGATTAAAAGGAACTTGTATTAACTACTTAGGCTAAATAAGTATGATTAAATAGGGTGCGGTCTAAATAATCACCTACTGAGAGGTGAACTTAACCCCCATGGTGGCGCAAACCCTGCCGATAAGCAATGGAGAGATGAAGTTGGCAAACCCAACAAGAAATCGAGCCAGAAATTGCGTTATGGTAGAACAATAAGCTAAGAACTGGAAAACTATAAAAAACAGGTAATTTTGAATTACATACCCTTGGGTTTCCAGCGAAATAGCGCAGTAGGTGAAGCCCACGATCAGAGTCGAAGAAGGTCGCGCCATGGCAAGCTAAGGATGCACCACCTGTTGGTCATCTGTTTCACAGGGTGACGTTCTTATTGGAGGAGAAATACTTCCGGCAAAGTTTTAGAACTACCACTGAATCAAACACTGTTAAATCTCAGGAAGGCGGACCTGGTTAGCTTACCCTTTCCATAGGTTCTCTTGTAGAACAAAAATTCTGCCTGCTAGTTGTGAAAAGAGAACAGCAAAATGACTCTTCCGATGGTAAGGCATATGAACTTCCACGGGTGAATACCTTGGCATTCTTCGAGATTTTCTGAGTATTGAATATACCTGTCCTGTAGAATTTATTACCCTGTACACCTAGTGCATAGAGGTCGAGGCGCTAAGGAATGGTGCGACAGGTGGCAAGGCCTGCAGCCCAGGCAGGACTAAGTAATAAAGATATGGATGGCTCGGGAATCCAAAGAGTATTGCCACGGAAAACTCGAGATAGTCGAGAAGTTAATCTCACACTAAACACGTACCCGAACATTTATGCATACATTATATGCCTAGGGGAAATGTAAATGAAATGTAAAACCTCGATCTTCACCTGCAAAAATTAAAACGTATGTCTATGAAATATTGATGTATGGATTGCAACATTACCATGTCAGACCTGTATAATGATAAATGGAATTATAAGGTATGTGTTAAATCTGAGTTTTGCCAAATGGTGGAATATATATTTAAAGCCGTAGTTTAACATTATTTTTGCTACCAAATGCATTTAGAGAAAGTTAATTTTAATTAACTTTATGTTTCTAGTAAATTTTTTTTTTTTTTGTTTATGAGTGACTGTGACATGTGGTGCCCCTTATGGATGGAACGAAAGATATTTGTCTGGATTGATTTTATTACTTAATACCATGAGTGAATGCGTTAAGCCTTCTTATCCAGACTAGAAACTTATAAGAGAAGCCCTCAATTAACAATTATTTGTCATAATGAATAAAACTACAAATTTGCAATTCTGATATTAGAATTGCAACAAATTTGCAATTGTGATATTAGAATTTTGCAATTGTGATATTAATTTTTTCATTATTTATTTTACAATTGTCTTAGTTTTCGTTTTTCATTATATATTTTATAATTGAGACAGTCTCAATTTTCGTTTGGGTTGTGTCATAGTTTAATAGTTATTTTTTTTAACGAAATAAAATTAGAACTTTGCAATTGTGATATATTTAAAAATATTAACTTTTTTAATATATATTTTATAATTATTACAGTTTTATTCACTCTATATTCAATAATAATGTAGTTAAAAATTTATGAAAAACTATATTTAAAATATTTAAAATAAATCATTATTATTCTGTATTAAAAGAAAAAAAAATAAATTATAATTTTGATAAAAGATTTAATAATTAATTTTAATTAAAAATAATTAAATATTTTAAAGATTAAAATATATTTAATAATGATTAACTATAATGTATTTTATTTCTAATTAAGAAAATAATTAAATATATTTTTTCATATTTTTAATTTAATTATTAATATATTTATATAAACTAAATAGATTAATTTATCCCCATCAAAATGCTTAAAAACATGTCCCATAATATGTAATATGTTCAAATTAAAAAAACTTTAAAATAAAGTAAATTAATAATAATAATTATTTTTATTATTTTACTGAAACATTATACATTTAATAACACATGTAATAAGATGCATAAACATAGAGATTCACTAGCATTTTATTATGGAGACTTTTCACGTGCAAATAAATTATATAACAAAATCATGACCTACAAATACCACATGCCAAAAAACACATAACTCATATTTATATGATTTTTTTTATTTTTTTATTTTTTTTATTCATTGGTTTAATTAAAATGACATAAGGACATAGCTACTTTTGGGATAAACTTCAGGCTTTGATTTATGACTATTAAGAATATTTTGGAATATTTTGTGCAAGTTAAATCTCCACCATCCATGTAACATTTATTCATAGTTAAATTAAAATTTTGAAGCACTGGGCTTAATAATTAGATAAATGATAGGGGTTAAACTCCATGGAATATTCGTAGTAATAGTCATAGACCAAAGGGTGATACTTACCTCAAGATTTGTTATGTTCTTTTTCATTATTTAGAGTAATTTTTTATATGCATTAATTAAATTGTAATATCCTCTAGTAAAATATGTAAATATTTTTTTAATGTACCTAAGAAAGAAATTGTTGTGTTTTATAGGCCAAGTGAAAGCTGAATAATTATTAAAAGAAAACATTTGTTTAATATATCAAATGCATAAATGCTTTATGCACTTAGCCATAAAGCCATCTTCCGAAGTAATGTGAGAAAGTAGACATTCTAGTTACTTGGAAACAATTATGGGCAGGTAAGAATGAAACTATTTTGTTTTATGGGCCAAGTGAACACTGAAAAATTATTAAAAGGAAATATTTGTTTAATATATCAAATGTATAGATGATTTATGCACTCAGCCATAAATTCAACTTTGGAAGTAATGCTCATAAAGTTGACATTCTATTTACTTGGAAACAATTATGGGAAGGGTACATACCAGCCCAAATTTTGCCTTGAGAATAAAATTTCTCAATGGGAAGAGGGAGCCAAGAGGGTAAGAGCGGAGTGTGAAGAAACATAGAGGAGAGAGACTACAAATTGGAAAAACTTCTAACATGAAACTTTTCACTTGAAGAGGAATTCTTAAGCTGGTTGGCTAGCTGAATTCCAATTAAAGAATGTCTATTGAGTTTGTGGGAACCCTCTAGTAAGTCTAGTTGGGATCAAATAGTCTTTGGAATTGAATGTGCACTTAGTTTGAGCAGATCAGATAGTCTTTGGGATTGAATTTTTATAGGTCATTGTTCTGAACTATACTCGATGTGAAGTTTGCTGGGGGAGACACATTGATGTAACTTGTCTCATTGGTTGAGAGGAGCATTATTTCCCCTGTGACGTTGTTGCTAGCTTGAATAAGTAAAGGAAGGAAAACAAATAAGTATTGAACAACTTTACATTACTTGTTCCCTAGTAATTTAGAAATTATGATATATTATATTGAGTTATGAAATGGCTTAGGAAATTATATAATTGTTCTTTGATAAAATAATTTTTTCATAATTGAAACTTATGCAAACTAGAGGTAAGAAATTATCACTGGGATTATTGTACATTATTATGACATTTTCATTGCATTTGAATTGTTACTTATTTTCCTAGGATTCATATATGATAATAATGAAAAATGGGTATAACTTTGTGATAAATTTAGGTTAGATCTGAGACCAAGTTGACAGATTCAATAGCCTAAATTTAATCTCTATCTCCCTAAAATATCATTCCATAAGACTTATTATTCTTGGAAAATATTCACTAAACGTTTCAAGATTGTTGATAATTGATGCAACTATAATAAACTCCTTAAGCGAACCTTAATACTAGAGGTTAATAATATTACAGAAAATTGCACAGGAAAATAAAATCAAATAAATAATTCATAAACCTCGAATTCGGGACATAATTAATTCAGCAAGGAAAAAATTGTTGAATGCAATTGAAAGCACGAAATAAGTTATGTAAATCACTAGACTTAATAGCCTTAATAGTTGTATAAAGACTTTATTTTATCGAAAGTGGAGCATTACTCTAAGGGATTCAGTAACAACAAATACCAATGATAAAATGTGTACCAATAATGAGATAATTTCATAGTAAAGTCGGCCCTCTGTAGAAACATATCATTCATCGATATAACTAGTTCCACAACTCAATAAATTTATCGCACCCAGATAATAATTGTTGATCCAATCATATCATAACAAATTTTTGTAAAAACTTTATAATAAAAAAACAAAAATTATTTAGGACGAGTAAATATAATTGTTAATAGTGTTGCATGATTAGGAAAAAAGAACATATTAAATAATAAAGTTTTTTATTTTAACACTCGACAGGGGTAATCATCATCGTAAGTGATTTAGATTTGATTATTATATTGTTTTCTATATTATTTTCTATTTATCATGATGCATTTAGAGTGGAAAAAGTGGAGGAATCAGCTTATGGAAACATTTTTACTGATGACCTTAGTATGAAATCTTCTAGGAGCATTTTGAGGCATCAAGGGACATTTCTTTTTGGGTAAAAATTTACCAATATATATTTGCACAATTTTGTATTATTCTACATATAGATATCTTTCCAACAACACATGAAGAGTCTGTATGAAAACTTTATGCCACTGAGAAGTTGACCTTCATATTTTGACACCTATATTTCGGGAGGATTATGCGTCAACCCCAATTATTCATGGAAAAAGGGATATCCACGTGATTATTATGTAAAATACTCTAGAAGAGTGTATATTTTAACTATAATTAAGAGTTGGTTTAGTCAAAATTAATCACTAATAGGCTACCGGGTTGTGTCATAATCGAGCCATTAAGAGGAAGAGGCATTCTATTCTTTCGAGAAAATTTTGTTCCATAATTGAGAAAAAATAAGAAAGAGATAGAGGAGATAGAACAAACAAAAATGATATGTGCAATGTAGCAGTCCATGGGCCACATACATTACTTCTTTGTACGTACAACCATATTTCAAGGTAGAAAAAGAGAGCGAAGTGACCTAATATATTTTGTAATATTTGTGTGTGTATGAGCTTATTTTGTAGTTTTATACCTTTTAGATAATTTCCATTGGCATGCATGCATTAATTACAATTAAATCTAGAAACTTAGAATTTTAATAAAATTGTAAGTATAAAATTTCAATATTTAATATACTATTTATATATTTGTTGTGAAGAACTGTCTAATGAAATATTCGTGATAGTTTATGTGTCAATAGAATTTTAGCTAAACAAAAATAAAGTATATTTTTACATAGATTATAAAACAACTTTTAGAAACACCTTATTAAAAGACCAAAAAATAAAGGAGGATATATAAAACAAACATAGTAAGAGTAAATAGAATTGATACCATTAACTTGAATTAAATTCTATATTCAATAAATATGTGAATATGCTTAAAAATAGAAAGGCCATATCTCGTACTTGACATACTCTTTACATTAAATTAAATTTAGTTTTTCGACGGGTTCCTAATGTTATGCCTTTAACCTAAACTATGTTTTCCCAAACCCTAGCTCATGATGAGCTCGAAATTCAATATTTTGAAATAGTAAAGTTTGAAAAAAGAACCTAACATGGAATTTTAGTTAAGTAATTTTCATGTGTATCTTGAAAAAGAGGATAAAGATAACTTATTAATTGGGACTATGAGAATACGGGGTTTCACTCAATTAATTTTTGATATAGTACAACCATTCATGATATACTAAACAATACTTTTAACTTGACTAAATATTGGAAAATATCTCTAAAAATCTTACCAATATGAACTTAATATATGTTCCCAATTTAAAAAAATCTATTTTAACTATATATTTTAAACATCTAATTTTTCATTAACATTTTTTATACCCTTTTATATTGTTTAATTTGAGCTCCATTTTTTATACACAACATATAAAGCCCTTTACCCCATACCCCATATTATATGTTCAATATATTATGTCATTTTTTCCTAAATATATATCTCTCAATATGAATGCACATGGTATGATATTTCCCAATAAAATTCCATTCCTAAAAAAAATCTTTAAATTAATTAATGAAAAATTGAAGACCACCACTGAAAAAATGCCTGCAAGGGAAAATACTGGTAGATATGAGATTAATATAATTCACGAGTACATATTGTTTAAAATGAAAAGAAAGTAATTGTAAGAGAAAAACAGAAAAAAGATTTATCTCGAAAGTCTGCATTTTTCCCTACAGACAACCAAAGATAACCCCAAGAAAGAAACACAGGGCTACCGGTAAAACCACGAAAACTTCAAAAATGAAATAAATAATTAATCTGACTATAAGCTCACCTAAAGGAGAGGGAAACCTTAGTGGGATTGACCGTTGTTCAAACCTTCTGGCCTTCGAAAGGAATTCAAAGGAAGTACCATAACAAGAATTGGTCTTTCTTTAATTATTTACCTCTAGAGCATCTATTTCAGGGAATAGTTGGTGTCAGCAGAGCTGGTCAAGGGAACCAATAATAATAATTCTCAACTACTACGATAATTCCTAATAAAATTTTAGATCAAGTCTGGGAAGAAAGTAAGGGACAACTGAGGGGCTCGCGATGTTGGGAGAGGAGGGTAGTTACCTATGTAACTACCTCATTTACATCAAACCTTTCATCAAATCCTAACAGTTCTAAGTCATAGATCAGGTATCACTCCTACCGTGGTTATCATGCCACCAAGTGGCACACAATAGCGTGCCTTCGAGATAATTCCAAGGGTATGAAAGGTGTAACATATAACACAATGTTATGTATGTGTTTCTGTGTGGAGGCATCTAACAATAAATTTAACTGTAAACCTTAATTAAATATATATGATAATTAGATGATATTCAACACTTAGGAACACGCATATGTTATGATTAAAACTGCAACATTTAAATTCGGATTCAACACATTTATATAACGAGAAATAAACAAGGGGGCATTACCAATGTGATTAAATAATAGGAGTATGTGTCAAAGTGGGTTTAAAAAAAATAATAGGGTATGTTACAATTTTTTTTTGGGTATTTGGATGGTGTAAACAACATAAATTAAACTTCCAATTCCAATAAAAATTTGGATTTTAGATAAGTTAACAAAAGTTGTGAGAGAAAAAGGAAGTAAATATAAAATAGTTAGACCAAATAAAATGTTTTAACATTAACATATTATTTTTTCAAATTTCCCCATTTTATTTTTTTATAAATTAACTGTAGTAAATAAGTAATTGGAACTGAAAAAATTTATTTATGAACCACATTGTCCACATTTTCAATTTCTTTATATAATACATGCATAGGCTTCTTTTTATTTTCCTTTAGCCTTGTGTAATATATAATTAGTTGGCAATTCAAATATTTCACTTAACATGGGTATTACATTTTTTTATTTATCAATCATAACAATACATTTGTTATATTTTATTTTTGAATGATATTGACTTTACTATTATTATTAATATTTTATAAATTTCAGTTATTAATTTTATATTAAGAATTGAATGAATTAGGAATATCCCTCTTATTAAGAATTAATTTGAAATTTTTTACCTTCGATTAATTTTTATCTTTCACCATTAAAATATTTTAGTTTGGTCAACATCAAAATAATTTTTTTAACTTTCTCTCTTTACATATACATATATTTGAAGCTCTTATTGAATTTTTTTAAGTCAATATTTACATTGTTTTTATTTAATTTTTTTGAATTAAATAATTTATATTACTCAAAAACAAATATACATGGAATTACAAAAATATTTAGAATTGTTCAATAAAACTCCCTAGTCTAATTCTAAACCTCATCATTCCACCCAGACAGAGGAGCCACCTATGCGAGAAACTACATGCACATGGCCCCATATAAAAGGTAGCCACAACCATTGAGTGGCTTGCATAACCACCACACCGACGCACAAAGAGGCCATATACATACAATCATCAAAATTTATCAAATGTAGTGGCCATATCGATGCCAAGGGAAAGTTAAATAGAAGTGAAACAGGACACCAATGACACTTTCCATATACCAAAAATTGGACCAAAGCCTTCGATCTAACCTTAGAGCCAATACTTCCCAAGAAATGCGTCACACATGATCCACAAATGCTGCACCATGCCTAACAACTTTGGCCAAAACCTTTTCGCAGACCTCTAGGTAATCGAAAGAAAACAAAAAATTCTATACACCTAACGAGAAGAATGAGGAGACACTATGTAGAGTATCAAATGGCCTTCAACCCCACAAAGAACATCAATATTTTTCAAATGAACTGATATGAGTAGGTGCCCTCGCGCTAGAATATGGAGGATACGTATGCTCACCACCATCTTAGTGACACTGAATGTGATTCTCTATATGAGGAAATCAAGTCAAAACATTCTAAAAAAAACTTCTGGTTCCTAGGAATTATCTTGTCATCATCAAGAGATACAAAAATGATATATTTCTTCACTTTTTTATCCTGCAAGGCCACACCTACTAGAGTTTTCATCTGTCAATCTAGAGTAAAATAATTAATATACTCTTTCAATTTTCCCTTGGTATTCCTAGGGTCAGGAACCAAAGTCGACATATCCTCCAAAGCCTCCTAGCTAAAGATATATTCTCTCTCAACCCCCATCTTTGTCACCATATTTTAAAATTCTCTATGTGTTTCTAGTAATACATTATTAAAAATGGTGGTGTCGAGTCGTGGGAAAAAGGAATAACCCCATGTTTCCCCATATGGGCATGACCTCCACCTTGCCGTCTAATCCTCCTTGTTTAACATGATGATGTGGATGAATCAGGACCAAAATAACAACAATTGTAATGTGAACCTATAATTCAAAGGAATAGAACACTAGACTAGACCCAGGGCCAAGACAACTAGGATATGAATAAGCCAAATCATCACAATAAGTCCAAGAATTTATCCTTCACTCAACACACAACCCAAAAATGAGAATGCAGGATCAAATGACCACTCCCTTGACTTTTCAGCTATAACCATCAAGTCATAACGTGGCCAAGTAGGAACAGAGACCACAAAAAACCACAAGGATCACAACCCACGTACCAATTTCATGCCCCTAAGATGACCCCCTAGAACTAGAACATAGCCTACCAAGAACTAGAGGAACTCTCCAATTAGGCTTCTTGAACCCAATATTGAAACTATCCATTGAAAACCCAACTAAAACTAGATGACAAATATACCCACAAACTCGAATTAAGACACACTATCGAATGCCAAAATTCCCTCGAGCTTCAAGGGAAAATAATTTAGAATAAAAAATGTCAATATTGTTGAATAAATAAACTAGGTTGATGTCACACCTCCCCTATACCTTTCACATATATATATATATATATATTTTTATTTATTTATTTATTTATTTATTTTTATTTTTTTCTGGCATTCTAAATGTCAAGAATAATTACAACAAGGTATATCATAGGATAATTCCTATTGCTACCTGGTTAAATCATATTTCTGCCCCAATATGATTTATTGTATATAATTATACCCCTCTATTAAATCAAATTAATAAATCCAATTAATAAAAAGTATCTTGTATTATAAGATTAGTGGATTTTCACCACTAACCCACTTACCATAAAACGTTATCCTTGTCGACTTATATCTCACATTCGTATTGATATCATTGCATTCGTTTGTATTAACCTAACTATTAGGCTTATTTTGGGGATCGAATAATATATTCACATCAATCATGATAGCCAATATACCCTAACCTTATAACCCCATTGTATTAGGCCAAATGTTTATGAATGTTGACTTGATTTATTTCGATGATCTCATATCCACATACATATCGAACGTATGGCTATTTACTAAACTTGGAGCCACGATTTTCACCATGTGTGAGTCATCGTCATCACATGTTTATTGCATATGTTGTGCACGTCGAATTGTATGTAAAGATAGACGTGTAAGCTTCATTTTCTAAGTACAGTGTCCTTGCAAGGTCGGTTTATTTTGGTGTTGTAATTGATACGTTCTACCAGTCTCCATGTCATCACGTATAAGGTTCTTTATTAAGTTTTATTGATTGGAAACGGATTTCATTCCATACACGTTCGTGCATTATGGATCCAACATGTCATTGATCATTTCCACGCCAGGCTACTCTGGAACCTAGGCAATCAATACGACATGAGCATAGATGCCGTGGGCTTCATTTGATAGCTGGTAAATTTAATATCGAACGACTATTTTAATTGCATCTTCCGTCCTTTTGATCCGTGGACTCTCCATGGATCTTTTTCCATTTGGACGACTAAGATTTCATTGTACCATTAGGGTTTCGAATTGGGATTTTGGTATAACTTGTGCACTAAAGCTTTGAAACTGTTCTTTCGGCCCTCATTTGGTTTTTTTTTCTCACTACTCATGGTGCCGAGCCTCTGCATGCTGGAGACCCAAGAATTCATACACTCCAGGCTTGTATTACTCCGTCAATGCCTCACAATGCAGGTAAAATCTTGTAAGCTTCATGTGTGATATCTTCTGACTCTATTATTGATTTTGAGCATTGTAATACATGCAAATGACAGTAATTGACCTAAGTTTTATTTACGCCCTTTCATGCTCTGCGTCTGCTTACTAACAAAGAGAACTGGCGTTGGATTTTCTTACCCATATACCTTTTAGTGATTTCTTCCTCATATATATATATATATATATATATATATATATATATATATATATATTTTCTTCGCCACCCTCTCTATTTCATTTGATGAATATCTACGATGTGTGATGCCAACACGCCTTCATTTCTTAATAGGGTATACTCCTACTTGTCCTTTGGCCTTGGAACAACGGTGGTTTGATTTCACGCGTCTTCTATCCGGCTAGGTAAGAATCGATTGGCTTATTCTATCAGTTGGAATGTTTTTCTATTTCCTCTATTAACTCCTCGTTTGTGATTTATTTACGTCCTACCTCTATTTCGGTGGCAGAATTCGTTGAAACGAGTGAGGATATCCTTTGTCAGTAATGATTTATTTCTTGGTATAATTTTTCTTTCATTCTTAATATAATTCCTTCTATTAGTTTCCCTAAATGAATTTTCACTGTCCTGTATGTATGTCTACAGGTATGGTAGATGTCATGCGAATTTCTTTCTTGGCGAGCCCTGAGATAAGTCATGTCATTTGGCACTAATTATCGCGGCTCTTGGCGTTTCAGGTTGGTATACTCATGGGCGAAGGGGAGCTATCCTCTCATTGCATTGTTCTGCCTCGCTTATTCAGAATCGTTAACTTTCTTAGGGTTTTAAACAGTGTCTATTGAAGTTCTAGACTCTGTCAGAGACGGAATATTAATGATTTTCAGTCGTATGCTAGTCCTCTTTGATTTGTTTAAAATTCTGGAATGGGAACATGGTCTTTGTTATAAGACTCTGGTCCGAGAGGGCTCAGTTTTTTGTGTTGGCTATATAGAGAAAGTATTTATTCTTCTTAACTGAGATTTTTGTTTTTCCATAATAATTTCGAAGAAGCTACAAATTATTAATTTATGGATTTTCTCATGCTACCTCGCATGACATTATTTGTTGAGTGTTAATTAATATGATTTAAGAATAATGAGTTATTCATCCTTTAGAATGCTTATCCTAGTAGTGACTGGAATGTATATACGTCTCTTTATAGCCAGATTTGTTTTTTCAATTGTGCAGTGACTCATGGCTATCTGTTATATATATATTTTGTATGACTCCTACAGGAGACTCTCAGGATTTATGGGAAGTTGTAATTCCATTGGGAAAGCTTTGTATGCCAATCTAAATTGTTCCCTGTAGCTATATACATCTAAATTCTTTTGCTATTTATTTTTCATGATAGAACAATCCAAATATATCCATATTTAGACTGAATTTCTTTACTGATACATACATATATATATCTGGACGATGTTTGTGTACTCCATTCTTCAATATATATATCTATTTAGATATTTATAAGGTAAAGGTACTATTTTGTTTATAGTTTTCCATACACTTCTAACTTTTCATATCATGTATTTCAATTTGGTCTCCTTTTGTTTTCTTGTGGGTTACTCCCATATCTTTCATACATAACTCTCCTCTCCTAGTTAATTCTAAAGATGAGGGCTATGTTTTGTTTCATTTCCTTGCTATTTAATACAAATATGCAATACTAAAATTTCCTTCTCTACCATTCAATCCTTATTAAAGGAAATAGAAAATATTTTAAATGTTGAAATGCACTGCTGTTGAATTTTTTTTATAAAACTCTGCTCTTCACTTAGTAATTAATTAAATGAATACTTCTATCCTCTATACATTTACTTTCTCACTGTCTATAGGTTTAGAAATTTCCTTATAGTGTGGACTAAATGTATTCCATTTCCCAGAGAAGCAGATTAAAGTTACAAATTTGTGAATTATGAGGTACTATAAATCTCTAGATTTATACTTAAAGGTTGGTTTAAAGGTTCTGGAGGATTTCTCCTCATTTTTCTAGTTCCTACAACTATGCAGAAATGAGAAGGTTAATTCCTTTCTTAACTCTGTAAATGTATGGAACAATATTCAAAATTCAGAAAAACAAATATAAATAACTCTAGTTGGTTCCATCACATTTAAATATTTAGCTATTCTTAATTTCTGTAAGCATACCACTTTGGTAATTGACCAATCCTCCCAACCTTAGAATTTGTCTATCTCTAGAACTCACCCCCGAGCTAAGATCCCTTCAAGAACAGATCACCCTCTAATCTGTTTAGGAGCAGCTTATTTAAGCTGTTATTCCCCAAAGCCTGTTTCTAATTCTGCATCCAAAATATCAGGATGCTTTTCTTCCTGTTTGCCTAGGCTTCCCATTTTAGGGAATTTTTAAAGCTGCTTTATGCTTTTCCCAGCTTTTTACCTCTTCCCAACTACTCTCCACATCATTGGGGAAACTATATTTTCCTCAAAATCTAATTTAGAAATTCTTTCAAGGATTTTTGAAAGATTGTGGGGAAAGTATTTGCCTTTATCCATCCTCATGGATTTAGCAAGTGATCTCATAATTCTCATTTTGGTCAATCTGCACAAAGTCATTTTATTCATTTTCTCAAATTAAATATTTAATTACATCCACAAAATACTTTTCCTTTGGGGTCCACTCTCCTTAGGATTTAAAGTTCAAATGTCTAGTTTTGAATTTCCAACACATAAACTAGGGGTGTTACAGTTGAACATAATTACCACCTAATAATTCCCTCCACGAAATGTGTTGAGCACCATCCATGGCCTTCTAGCATAGCCGAACTCAATCAACCATTCAAAAGAGGAGTCAAACTTAACTGATGGCTCCTTCAAACCCTGTTTTTAACAACAAGCATGATAATTAACCAAGTTTATGAGAACATACTCCCATCACAACATATATTGAAATAATTTTTTGATGTCAATTTTTCTTTTTAAGTTATAACAATTCTGTCTTTTTTGCGCCCAAAAGACAAAATATAAGGATTTTTTTTTTTTTACTTTTAATTAAATTTTCCTTCTATAGTTAATATAAAATTATGTTATTTAACATGGACACACAAATATTTCATGTATTATCGATAGTGTCAATCAAATACTTCTACCACATTTCCTTCATAATGTTTGTAATATAAACCAATCTAGATCCATCTTATCTCTGGATATATCAAGCATTGTGAGGGATCATATATTTAGAGGTGAAAACTTTTTCTTGAGTGAAAAAATCGAGGGATATTTTGCACCTCAAGAGATATAATCCCTTTCGGCACTTTCTAGATTTGGAGTTAATATGGATGGATTTAGTCTAGTTTCTGTCAATCACAACGACACAATTTATTTCTAATATATGAGCCTCATACAAATGACATGTTTAAATTTAAGCTAATTGATAAATATTTCCATGAATTTTTTTGTGTGTTGTATTTATATCAATGAGAATTATAGGTTGAGGTTCCACATATAAATTTTTTAAACATCTCATTTTCATAGATTTTCTTTTGGATGTTGTACTATGCCTTACTTGGTCAATATTCTTTTCTTTATTGATATGATTTTAGTTATTTATCTTTGTTTTCCTATGTTCTTCGTGCTCTTCCATTGTCTTTCCCTCTACTTTATTTCTTCGATATCCTGTTCATTTTGCATTTTATTATATTCCTTACACTTGATGCTATTCAATTATCATTTTTTATATTTTTCTTTATTGACATTCTCTTTTATATGATTTTTATCATACAAATTTTTCCTTCATATGTTCTTCTTGTTGTTAAATTTTCATTCGCTATGACTATATCTATTTATTTTCTCTTTTATTCTCCCTTTATTCTCGACTCACCTCGATAACTACCATTTATTATGCCTTTCTCTATTTCCTTTCTCTTTTTTGTTCATTTATATTGAATATGGATCTAAGGTGATGATTAAGATATATCTTGACTCTTTTATGTTCATTTATATTTAAAATGGATATAGGATGATGATACTATAACACAAAAAAAAAACCATTGAATCAATAATTAATTTATTCATACAATGAAATTTATACACAATTATAAATAATGAACCTCATCCATCTATTTATGCTATATAAAAAATTAACTTATACATTGAAATCAATGCATCCTTAGTTCTCCATTTTTGTGCCTTTCCTTGTCATCTCGATCTGTGTAGTTCATTTCTATTTAATATTGATCTAGACCAATGACTAAGATGGATCTAGGCTCCTTGTTGTAAGAGTGTAATAATACCTATAGATAAGACCACAAAGCCTAATATTCATTCTATAAAGAGATCATACAAACAAATAATAAAGAGAAATTACTTCATTTCTTGAGAAAATATATTTTGCATGAACCTAATTTATAGGAATAATGGGATCTTATATGGATAGCTAGAATACAATACTGAAAACTCAGTTTATAATGACGCTACATAATATTATGAGTTCCAAGGATCTTTTATTGGAACTCTAGCAGCACTGAATAAGTGAAACTATGGAGTAAATGAAGAAAAAATAAAAGAAGGAGTGGTTCTTGAAAACTATGCTTTCTTAGGTACCCATGTACAACTTCTCATAAGTGAGAAAGTATAAAAGAGATAAAAATCAAGAGATGAAGGAATGAATCAAGAATACCCCCAACACAACATCCTTCACTCTAAGCATGTGTTGTGACTAAAGAAAACTAGTAATGCAAGTACTTTGTGAAAACATATTCTATTTTTTGTTTATTAAATAAATTTTATTTGTTCTTTAGTAGGTGCATATTACAGCTAAGAATGTCATCTTCAATCATTTCTTAAATTAAGTGCATATGTATCTAAGTGTGTTTAGTGTGTTGACTCTCCATAGGATTTCTAGAAATATGTATTATTTTATTACACTCTTGTAGTGCCACTGATTTACAACTTTTATATTTATGTAAATAAGACCAAATTCTAGGTGGACCTATGAAACAATTATGATGTTGGTAGAAATATTTTAATTTATAATTACTTATGAAAAGTATGCCAAGTTTTTAAAGACAAGAGTAATTGAGATCTGGAAATTCTTATCCATGAGGATAGGATAAAATTTCATACATTCCCAAAATTCTTCAAAAACATTATTTAGAGAAAAATAAAAAGAATATTAAATTAGAAGGGAGAAAAATATATAATAAAATCCCGAGGAAAGAATAAATTTACTGGGAAGAGGTAAGAAAAGCTACATTGAGGAAAAGTGAGATTGAAAGCAAAATTTTGTGGAAAAAACAAAAGTAAATCCTAGGTTATGCGAAACAACATCCCATAATAATGATACATTGTTATGGAAACTTTCCAGAGATAGTGGGCTTAAGAGTGCCATCACTAATGTGAAAAGAGGTTGTAAGCACTAGGGAATATTGATCTCTTCTCGAGGGAGAGCTATGAGCAGAAGTTCGTGTTTGGGAGGAAACTTTGTCCTTATAGAGTGGTATCCCATGTGTTGAGATTTTATATTTAGCTTTGTATGTTTAGTAAAGGCTAGATCATAATTTTGTTTAAGTTAGTAGGAAAAATTATACCTTGAGAAAATGCATTAATGTTATGTTAATAGTCTATGCCTATGTAATGTCCCTAAATTGTTACTTTTTAAAATAGGAATTTAAATACTTTAAGGGTCAAAGTTGACCCCAAAGAACATATTGAAGGTGGATATATGCTATTAAATTAAGTTAATAAAAGAATAAATTTATGTGCAATGACAAGATTGAAATTTGATATCTGGAAACCCAATTCATGAGGATGGATAAGGTTGTAAGACTTTCCCAGACTCCATAAATACTTGGAAGTAATAAAGTAAGATACTAAAATTAGATTTGGAGGTAAATATATGGATACCCCATTAAAGAGGAAATTATTGGGAAGAGCTGGAATAAAGTTGGAAAGAAGAAAAGCTAGCTTTAAAAGTACCTTTATGGAAGAATCAAAAGGAAATCCTAGCGAAACAGAAATAAAAAATCCTTAATTAACTCGATGTAGTTAAGGGAAATAGGTTGGGGAAAGCAAGCTTATATAAGTATATTCCGAATAGACAAGGGGTTGGCTATCACTGGAACAAAATATCTCTGCTCAGGGGTGAGCTCAGGAGAGAGAGCTCTACGGTTGGGAGGAAACTAGTTAGACCCAAGTGGTAGGCACATTTATTTTAGAATAGTATTTGATTTAATATTTATTTTGAATTTTAGGAAATGGAAAATTTATGAGTTTTAGTTATTTATTTACCATTTTGTACATTTAAAAAAATTAACTATAGTGGAAATAGAAAAATCTGTAATTTTGTACAGACATCCTCGGTCGAGGACCAACTCTCAGAGTGTCTAAAACCCGAAATTGGGTCTAGATCTTAGGTTAGGTACCTCAGAGGAAATGAACAATTTGGTAAATTAGTTGTTTTATTATTATCTTAGCAACTATACATTTTATGTAAAAAGATAAACTCTAAATAGAGAATGGCGTGCAAATAGAAATATATCGATACTGAAATTTCTAGAGACATAATGTATCTAAAACTGTATTATTATGCTGGAAACATATATTTGAAATAGTTTTGGAAAGAAAAGACACTCTCATCTTGTAAGTACATAGACTTATAGATACTTAGTAGAGTGAAGATAATTTAGATACTGTAATGCTTTCCAATCAAATAAATCTTTATCTCAGAAGTATTAGATGAGAATTCACATATTGACAAGTTCTAGATGCATGCAGATAATTGTACTCTAGTGAAAATAGTTTCTATAAAGAAAAATATGACATCAAAATGATAAAAACACTGGTACATAATTCAAAACTAGTACCTCAATAATTTTATTTTTAAATATTTAAGTTCAAGAACAATACAGTGACACAGATGTTGTTCTGGTAAACAGTAATATATGTCACAATGAGGTATATATATTATAGACTACCATAGCTATATATATAAAATTCAGAAGTTTATTCAAAAATTTTCCTCACTATTGCATATAAATTATAAATGAAATAAATCCTAATTTACATGTAACTGTACATGAGATCTGGAAATAGATTTCGTTAGACCAAATTATGAGCAGTAAAAAGGGAAGGAAAAATTCCATATCAAAGTAATCGAATAATGTTATGAATTTAGTCCATGGGTTGCAAACCCATAATCATTCTTTATAATGCTATAAATTTCAAAAATATGGGATTAAGAAAATAGTAAAACAGAGAGAACTCTATTTTTTTACAAGAGACCACATAGGTTACATGAGAATCGGATGCATATTTTTCACAATTAAGTAATAAAAAAGGATTGGACCAACCTGTATAACCATAGTTCTAATATTAAAAACAAGTCATGAGATTTATGAAGGTCAATCCTTGCCGAGAGAATTGATAGGTTAGCAAAACCATACCTGTAAGGAAAAAGGAGAGTAAGTTATGAAATCGTATAACTGAATGAAATACTAATACTTAGATGAGAAATTAGATGCGAGAAAATGAAATTAAATACCTTGACAAGCTTTGGATATATATATATATATATATATATATATATATATATATATATATAGAGAGAGAGAGAGAGAGAGAGAGAGATAATGGCAATAGAATTAAATATATATCTAGTTACTGAAAAAAAGAGTAACCATGATTGTTGAAGTTTTTATGAAAGAAGGGATTTTATTTTAATTACCAATTAAACTGGAAGGAAAAAATAATTATTGAAATGAAATTTCATTACAGTAATAAATGAAATGTAATGGAAATACCATGTCAAAATCTCAAATGAGAATTAGTTTAGCTATGAATTAAGAAACAGGGTTATAACTACTTGATGGAAATAGTATCCATACGATAACTGCAACCAACGAAGAACCGATAAATTTGAGTTAATATTACATATCGAGTCATTGAATATAATGGTCAAGATATTTCGTATAATCTCAAAAAAAAGAAGAAGGAACAAGACATGGTATCTTGACGAAAATAGCCACTAGTATAATAATCGGAAATGATTCCACTATCCTTCCAACTGAGAAAAAAAAACCCAAGATATGAAAGGAAATGTATGAGTAATGCAAAGAGGAAAATAATAACACTGTATATTTTTGTAGAGGAACATAATTTAACCCTTCAGTTCTTGCTCTCAAATATGTAGTAGTATTTATCTTGAGAGGTATTTCAATACAATATTTTAAAATTGAGAATACAAATTTATCAATTGATAGAAATTAGTTAGGGCCTCATGGGATACGAGAATATGTTAGTTAATTGATGTTGTCTTGGGCAAAAATCGCAGAAATGCATATCAAATATGAACGCCTGACAAAGGTTTATTAAACTCTGGACAAATTTCATTTGTTTCAAAGAAGATAACGCAAAATATTTTAAGATATAAGAGGTTGAATGAATTTACTTACTCATTTCACATACAATAATCAAGATGCCCTCGTAAAATTGAGAACCTATTTTGGTATACAAACATAAAAACTGGAAATTAGATACAAGCAATGAAACCAAATGAAAAAAGATAATATTGTAGTGAAAAACTTAAACAAGTTAAAGAAAGTCATTAACTAAGGAACGTAAATCCAATATGTCGCCTAGAGGGAAAGAGAAAAATCGTTTCATTGTGCGAAATTGTCTTTATCATCTTGGACCAGGATGGTTACAATGATCCTGAGCGTAGCAGAGGTGAAGTGCACAGAAATTGCCAGAAATTTCATGCTCAAATGAGACAAAAAAAGCGAAAAAAAAACTATATACCTTGAAAAAAAAACCTAAAGAGGAATGCTCTGACGACCATCCACTTGGCGTTAGATCTGGGGTCATCCCATAGATCGATACTTGGAAAATTGGATGAATGAAACCGCGTAAAGTAGTACAGAAATATTAATGCAGTCATATTCCAAGAGATTAATTCGAGCTGAGAAATTAATACCTCAAGAGTCAAAGCTTATGGAAAATAGTGAATAGTACTAATACGAATCCCAGGGAAAGCTCATCATCGGAAAAACCTAGATATCAAATCTCCCAGCTCATGAGTAGGTATGGACTTGGTTATTGTAGCAATGTACTCCACGTAGGAAATGGGTTATTGAGTCATGACCGCAAGATTTATAAAGATATGGGTGATGGTATATATATTTATGTATATATTAAATCCATTAATATGGTAGGTTTGGAGAACCAATAATTTAGTTCAATATTACTGAAATTTTATGAAAATATGAACATTGGAAGAAGTAGGGTAATATCAACCATGAAATGGATTTTATTATGTTACTATTTTTTAACAAATAATATATCGTTTTATATATTTATCATAAAGTGAATGTTTGGAATTATCACTTAGTGGAAATGTGAGGATAAAATGTTCATATTATAATACGTTCATAAGAACATGAGAAGGTTAGCATAAAAGTTCAATAAAGGAAGGTTAAATATATAAAGAAAATATTTAGTTTGAACTCCTAACGTTAATTATAATGGTATTAATATATATTAAAATCTTAGTCCTAGAATATTTACATATATAACAAAGTGAATGTGGAGAGATATACCCACTGAAATTGGAACGTAATACAATGTAAGCTAGAAAGAGGAGTGGAATCAATGCAAGTGGGTATATAAAATTTATATAGTTGGGCCAAAGAAATATTAAACCATAATATGGAAAATCTGATAGTAAGAGTATTTTCAAAAAGACTAGTTATGTATAGAAATTGAAAATGTTATATTTCTATGGGTTTAAATCCATTAACACTGGGAATAAAGAAATATAAGGGGGAATTAAGAGTACACAGGCATGTTATCTTAGTAATTAAAAAGGGTGAGACGCAATAAAACACCAACTTAGTAATTTTTGTGGAGAAAGAATATATGTTAAGAGTCATATTGTAAAGTAAAAAAAAATGTTCATGAGCATAAACCAACATGGTAAATAAAAGAAATTGTGAGTGACATAAGTACATGGAAATATGATGAATTTATTGAGGTTAATAAAAAGGGTTAATTGTTGGGAATATACTCTACTATATTCCCGGAATAGTATTACTCTATTTCGGTTGTACGAGTGATAGAACTATTGTTTTAGATTAGGTGTGAAAAGGTTAACTTCAAATATAACGTCAAAGTTGAACACTAGTATTTGGTGAAGTTACTAGGATTTCCTTCAAAACATATATATAGAAGTCTTGAATGTTATATAGAGTATGTTGATGATAGCATATTTCCTAAATTACATTAACTCGTGTATATGGAAAATAACTTAGGCAAGGAAATGATAAGCCTAAGTATGAGTTATAAACACTATGTAAATATTAATGCAATATGCATAGGTGAGTAAAGGTTAATAGGGAGGAATGTAAATACAAATTCTTAAATAAATTTTGATGTAGCATAAAATATATGTTCAATGGTATTGATTATACCTTTATGAATTCAAAAAAGCTACATATTGTAATTATTGCCAGATAACTAATGTAAACATATGTTGGGGGCTAAATAGAGATAGTTTAATGCATAAAGTGTTAAAGTAATAGTAAATTCATAAGTGAGAAGTGGGAGAATTATCACTTCCATAGTGAATGAGGGAAGAAAACTCAAATTCAAAATATAATAGTCACTGACATAGTGAGTAGGTGAACTACTGCCATAAAATGTAGCCAGTAATATAATAAATTGTTAACAATAGGAATGCATTGAAATGCGATGAATTATAGTGTAATGTATTAATATATATATATATATATATAAATCGAAGTGAGAGGCGTTACAAATGGTATCAGAGCCCATGTTAAAAAACTGGGCAAAAATGCGTGCTCACACCAGAAAATTTTTGTTGCTATAAATTTTGTTAAATTTAATTCACTAATGGATAAATTCATGACCAGGGAAATAGTGCTGAATCATACAGCTATGAACCACGAGAAAAGGGGATGCGCTGTATGTAACCTTGGTTGTGGAGAAAAACCCAAGAGATTCAAATACTCTACTGATCGCTATAATGCATCAAATGTAAGGAGAAAAAATAATTTTAAATTAATCAGAAGAATTCTACGAAAGATGATGTCTCTAGACAATAGTCTAGGAGGAATAAGGAATTTCAGAGGAATTAAATTAGACCTTCCTCCTATGATGGAAAAGGTAGGAGTATAACAAATTTGGTTTCGAAAGAAGATATAAAATTTTAAAAATGTGAAAGGAAGAAAACAAGTGACAATGGGTCACGTATGCTTGTAAAACAATTCGTAAATTCAGTAATACTGAAAGCTAATAATGGCATAATAAAGTAACTATGATTAACCAGAAAAATACTGATGAGAGATGTGGAGTGGAAGAGCCAAAATTTGATAAGAAAACCCTCTCAAAGTTCCAAGAATGGAATAATGAGACATAAAGATATACATAACTGCATGTTTCATACATTCTATCAATAGGAATATAAACTCTAGTAGGACAAAAGAGGCTAGAGAAAATTGAAAATAAATTTATAGATATGCAGGATAGACAACATGTTCTATTTTGGTTGATGAACTTAGATATGGTTTGAC
Source organism: Pinus albicaulis (assembly GCA_034641835.2). Lineage (NCBI taxonomy): Eukaryota > Viridiplantae > Streptophyta > Pinopsida > Pinales > Pinaceae > Pinus > Pinus albicaulis. The sequence goes on along the minus strand of CM076570.1, from coordinate 1,161,297,994 downwards.
AAAATACAGGAAGATTCCAGCAAGCTGGAATTTTGTACAGAATTGACATATGAGTTTTCCTAAGATTACGAAAAGGTAACCAAGTACAAAGAACCTTAGTTAAAGTTAAATGTTTCCATTATCAATATATATGTGGTAGAAATAGGAATAAATTAGGTATAATAACAATAAGGGCCTACACAATTATTGAAAGGAAACACTACAGGGTATATGTAGTGATGGAAAACTAGTGAGATTATAAAAGCCCGCTAGAAAAGGGCTGAAAATTATATGATGTGAAATGAAGATAGAAAACTAAAACAATAAAAATTATTGAATATAAACTATCCCTGCTAGGAGTACCGGTCATGTTGGTCAAAATAAAATACGGAACCTCATGTATGTATAGATTTCTAAAAAACTAAATAAAGAACGAGATACAAAAATTATGAATTTGGAATTCTACAAGATTAGATTGGTCCTATTTTATCCCTATATATGTTAAGTAAACCATAATATAACAAAAAATGTAGAACGGTTTTCCAAATTTTGTAAGATTAAAGAGGACATAAATGACATCATAAACTTAACAAAAAGGAAAAGTAAATAAAAAAAAAGAAACTGTCTACAGCCACAAGGAGAGAAAAATGCATAGACCAGAAAAATGGTCAAAATAGCTTAAACAATTAACAAACTCCACCTAATCCTAGTTAATATTTGAAAGGTATGTGATACTATGGATGGTGCATAAGCAGTATAGGTTATAGTGTATAATTGAAAAAAAGAGAGGATATTTTGGGATGTTCTGAAAGAGGAATTTCCCTAAAACTGTGAATAATATTCAAGTAATAAATTTTTTTTGGTTGTGTATAAGTGAGACAAGTAATATGAATGAAGCAATAAAGAAAGAAAATACTTCCAGGTGAAACTGAAAAATACCAAAATATTGATAGATATTTCCAATTAGAAAGAGCTAATAATTGAAAAAAAAGAGAGGGTACATTAATAATGTTACCTCCATACAGCATAAATGGTAGAAAGTTACCATAATATGTCCTTATTTTAGACATACTGATGACTCAATTTAAATTCAAGGTTTAAAAGAAAGACATGTTTGATTTGATAGGAGGAAAGAGTAATGAAAAACCCTATGTAAACTATTGCTGAAAGAGAATGAAAAGTAGATATTAGACAAAAATCTAGATCCCATGCATATTTCAGAATATAAATAGGAAGTTGATTGAGTAAAGAAAGTTTAAAGGGTTGGCTTAGAAATGGTGTGATTTAGAAACCAACGTTAATAAAAAAAAAGTGTCAAAGTGTGCATGACCGAAACTGTAAATGGATATAAAATTTCTAGATGTAAAGTAATATCTGATACACATGATGAGGAAAAATTCAAGTGGAAATTGAAAATTGAGTTATAGACCTTATTATTGAACATGGTTATTACAATCTGAATGGATTGATAAAATCAATCAGTTGGAAAGTAGGCGAAGTGCATGTATGAACTGGGAGAAAGGTAAGCAAAACCTCTGCAGACGATAAAGCTGGTTTTCTAAATTCGTAAAATTCTAATGAGAAGATATTGTTTTTGTTTGAAGTGCAAAGTGTGTAACATGATTTGTACACTTTGATTAAAGGAGTCAAAGGTGAAAATATGTGAATAGAAATCACCAAGAATGTCGAACTAGACCATGTTTACCTGAGGAAGAAGCCTCACCCAAAAACATGGAATGATAAGTAGTTGTGCTAAAATTGCACTATACTACTATGAACCTTGAAGGGTTTTGCTAACAAGTGAAATAATTAAAATTTTAAAGTTCAGATTGTTGTTGTAATTATTCTAATAAATATATGTATATGATACTATTCATGTGAATTGATACAAATTGTGGATAGATGAAACCAGGAGTAAAATATTCCTCCAAATATACTTGTTATAAGTAAGTAGGAAGAAAAATCAAACTCCAAAGTATAGCAGTGAGTAGAAAAAAATCCAAGGAAGGTGTTTGTGCTCCAAAAGAACTACTGGGAGCCAAGAGAAAAGATGAAGGAGGAATCCTCTTTTCGAGTTGAGAAATCAACATCGAGATTGATAACACCAGGGACGGTGTTCAGTTTTAGGGGGTGGAATATGTAATGTCCCTAAATTGCCGCTTTTTAAATAGACAGTTAAATACTTTAAGGGTCAAAGTGAACCCCAAAGAACATATTGAAGGTGGATATATGTTATTAAATTAAGTTAATAAAAGATAAAATTTATGTGCAATGACTAGATTTAGATTTGAGATTTGGAAAACTAATACATGAGGATGGATAAGGTTGTAAGACTTTCCTAGACTCCATAAATAATTGGAAGTAATAAAGTAAGATACTAAGATTAGATTTGGAGGTAAATATCTAAATAACCCAATAAAGAGGAAATTATTGGGAAGAGGTGGAATAAAGTTGGAAAGCAGAAAAGCTAGCTTTAAAAGTACCTTTGTGGAAGAAACAAAGAGAAATCCTAGCCAAAAAGAAATAAAACATCCTTAATTAACTGGACACGGTTAAGGGAAACGGGCTGGGGAAAGCAAGCTTATATAAGTAGTTTCTGAATAGACAAGGGGTTGGCTATCACTGGAACAAGAGATCTCTGCTCAGGGGTGAGCTGGGGAGAGAGAGCTCTACGGTTGGGAGGAAACTAGTCAGACCGAAGTGGTACACACATTTGTTTTAGAATATTCTTTGATTTAATATTTATTCTGAATTTTAGGAAATGGAAAATTTATGATTTTCAGTTATTATTTACCGGTTTGTACATTTAACAAAATTCACTATAGAGGAAATAGAAAAATTTGTAATTTTTTACAGACATTTTTGACTGAGGACCAACTCTCAAAGTGTCTAAAACCCAAAATTGGGTCTAGATATGAGGTTAGGTATCTCAGAGGAAATGCACAATTCGGTAAATTATTTTTTTTATTAGTATGTTAGCAACTATACAGTTTATGTAAAAAGATAAACTCTAAATAGAGAATGGCATGCAAAAAGAAATATATCAATACTGAAATTTCTAGAGACATAAATGTATCTAAAACTGTATTATTATGCTAATAACATAAATTTAAAATAGTTTTGGAAAGAAAAGACACTCTCATCTTGTAAGTACACAGAATTATAGATACTTATTAGAGGGAAGATAATTTAGATACTGTAATGCTTTCCAATCAAATAAATCTTTATCTTCGGAGTATTAGATGAGAATGGACATATTGACAAGTTATAGATGCATACAAATAATCATACTCTAGTGAAAATAGTTTCTATAAAGAAAAATCTAACATCGAAATTATAAAAACACTGGTACACAATTCAAAACTAGTACCTCAATACTTTAACTTTAAATATTTAAGTTCAGGAACAATATGTGACACAGATGCTGTTATGATAAAAACAATAATATATGTCATAGTGAGGTATATATATTATAGACTACTATACTTATATATAAAAAATTCAGAAGTTTATTTAGAACTTTTCCTCACTATTGCATATAAATTATAAATGAAATAAATCCTAATTTACATCTAACTATACATGAGATCTGGAAATAGATTTCATTAGACCGAATTATGAGCAGTAAAAAGGGAAGGAAGAATTCCCTATTAGAGTAATCGAATAATGTTATGAATTTAGTCCATGGGTTGAAAACCCATAATCATTCTGTATAACACTGTAAATTTCAAAAATATGGGATTAAGAAAACAGTAAAATAGAGAGAACTATGTTTCGCTACAAAAGACCACATAGGTTACATGAGAAGCAGATGCAGAGTTTGCATAGTAGAGTAATCAGAAAGGATTGAAGGAACCTATATAATGAGAGTTCCAGTATTAAAAACTAGTCATGATATTTATGAAGGTCAATCCTTTCCCAGAGAAGTGATAGGTTAGCGAAACCATACCTACAAGGAAAAAGGAGAGTAAGTTATGAAATCGTATACCTGAAATAAATCCTAACACTTAAGTTGAGAAATTAGGTGCGAAAAAATGAAATTAAATACCTTGACAAGCTCCATATATATATATATATATATATATATATATATATATATACATACATACATACATACATACATACATACATATATATATATATATATATATATATATATATATATATATATATATATATATATATATATATATATAGAGAGAGAGAGAGAGAGAGAGAATGGAAATAGAATTAAATATATGTCTAGTTACTGAAAAAAAAAGGTAACTATGATTGTTGAAGTTTTGATGACAAAAGGGATTTTCTTTTAATTACCAATTAAACCAGATTGATCCAATTATTATTGAAATAAAATGTCATTATAGTAATAAATGAAATAGAATGGAAATATCATATCAAAGGAGAATTAGTTTAGCTATGAATTAAGAAACATTGTTATAATTACATGACAGAAATAGTATCCATAGGATAACAAAAACCAACGAAGAACTAGGAAATTTGAGTTAATATTACATACCTACACATTGTATATAATGGTCAAGATATTTCGTATACTCTCAAAAAAAATAAGAGGGAAGAAGACATGATATCTCGACGAAAATAGCCACAAGTATAATAAGCGGAAATGATTCCACTATCCTTCCAACCGAGAAAAAAAACAAAAAAAAACCCAGGATCTTAAAGGAAACATATGAATAATGCAAAGAGGAAAATAATAACGTTGTATAGTTTTGTAGAGGAACATAATTTAACCTTTCAGTCCTTGCTCTCAAATATGCAATAGTATTTATCCCCAAATGTATTTCAATATAATATTTTAAAATTGAGAATGAAAATTTATCAATTGATAGAAATCAGTCAGGGCCTTGTGGGATACAAGATCATGTTAGTTAATCGAATCTGTCTTTGCAAAAATCGTGGAAATGCATATCAAATATGAACACCTGACGGAGGTCTATTAAACTCTAGGAAAATTTCATTTGTTGCAAAGAAGATAACACAAGCTATTTTAATATATAAGAGGTTGTATGAATTTACTTACTCATTTCACATACAATAATCAAGACACCCGCGTAAAATTGAGAACCTATTCTAGTATACAAACAGAAAAACCAAAAATTAGATACAAGTAATGAAACCAAATGAAGAAAGCTAATACTGCAGCAAAAAACTTAAATAAGTCAAAGAAAGTCATTGACTAAGGAACGCAAATCCAATATGTCACCTAGAGGGAAAGAGAAAACTTATTTCATTGTGCAGAATCATGTTTATCATCTCAGAATGGGATGGTTACAATGCTCCTGAGCGTAGCAGAGGCGAAGTACACAGAAATTTCCAGCAGTTGCATGCTCAAATGAGACCATGGAATTGAAAACAAAAAAATATGCACCCTAAACAAAAAACCCAAAGAGGAATGCTTCGGTGACCGTCCACTTGCCATTAGATCCGGGGTCATCCCTCAGATCGATACTTGGAACATTGGACGAATGAAACTGCGTAAAGGAGTATAGAAATATTAATGCAATCATATTTGAGGCAATTAATTCGAGCTGAGAAATTAATACCTCGAGGGTCAAAGCTTATGGGAAACAATGAATAGTACTAATACAAATCCAAGGAAAGCTCATCGATGAAAAACCCTAGATATCAAATCTCCCATCTCATCAGTAGGTACGGAGTTGATTAATGTAGAAAAATACTCCACGTAGGAAATGAGTCATTGAGTCATGACCATAAGATTTACAAAGATATGGGTGATGGTATACATATCTATATATATATTAAATCCCATTAATATGGTAGGTTTGGAGAACCAATAATTTAGTTTAAAAATACTAAATTGTTATGAAAATATGAACATTGCAAGAATTAGGGTAATATCAACCATGAAATGGATTTCGTTATGTTATGGTTTGTTAACAAATAAAATATCGTTTTATATATTTATCATAAAATGAATGCTGGGAATTATGACTTAGTGGAAATGTGGATAAAATGTTCATATTTTAATATGTTCATAAGAACATGAGAAGGTTAGCACAAAAGTTTAATAAAGAAAGGTTAAATACATAAAGCATAGATTTAGTGTGAACTCCTAATATTAACTATAATGGTTTCATATATATAAAAATCTTAGTCCTATAATATTTATATATATATAATAAAGTGAATGTGGAGAGATATACCCATTGAAATTGGAATGTAATATAATTTAAGCTAGAAAGAGGAGTGGAATTAATGCAAGTGGGTATATAAAAGTTATATAGTGGGGCTAAAGAAATATTAAACCATAATATGGAAAATCTGATAGTAAGAGTATTTTCAAAAAGACTAGTTATGTATAAAAATTCAAAATGTTATGTTTCTATGGGTTTAAATCCATTAATAATGGGAATAAAGAAATATAAGGGGGAAGTAAGAGTAGACAGGCATGTTATCTTTGTAATTAAAAAGGGTGAGATGTAATAAAACAACATCTTAGTAATTGTCGTGGAGAAAGAATATATGTTAAGAGTCAAATTTTAACAGAGATTGTAAAGTAAAAGAAAAAAAGAAACTCACTAGCGTAAACCAACATGGTAAATAAATGAAATTGTGAGCGACACAAGTACGTCGAAATATGATGAATTTATTGAGGTTAATAGAAAGGGTTAATCGTTGGGAATATACTCTACTATATGGCGAGAATAGTATTACTCTAGTTCGGTTGTATGAGTAATAGAACTATTGTTGTAGGTTAGGTGTTAAAAGATTAACTTCAAATATAATGTCAAAGTTGAACACTAGTAGTTGGTAAAGTTACCAGGATTGTCTTCAAATCATATATATAGAAGTCATGAATGTTATATAGAGTATGTTTTTGATAGCATATTTCCTAAATTACATTAACTCATGTATATGGAAAATAACTTAGGCAAGGAAATGGTAAGCCTAAGTACGAGTTATAAACACTATGTAAATATTAATGCAATATGCATAGGTGAGTAAAGGTTTACAGGATGGAATGTAAAGACAAATGCTTAAATACAATTGGATGTAGCATAAAATATGTGTTCAATGGTATTGATTATACCTTTATGAATTCCAAAAAGGTAAATATAGTAATTATTGCGAGATAACTAATGTGAACATATGTAGGGGGTTAAATAGAGAAGGTGTAATGGGTAAAGTGTTAATGTAATAGTAAATTCATAAGTGAGAAGTGAGATACTTATTACTTCCATAGTGAATGAGGGAAGGAAACTCAAATTCAAAATTAAATAGTCGCCGACATAGTGAGTAGGTGAACTACCACCATAAAATGTAACCAGGAATATAATAAACTATTAACAATAGGAATACGTCGAAATGCAACAAATTATAGTGTAATATATTACTATAATTAAAAAAAACGATTGCGAAGTGAGAGGTGTTACAACCTAGTCCCTGTTACATATAATATCAATACTAGAAGCTAAGGTCCTGATATATACTAGTGGAATCTACATGATTAATAATATATATAGTATTAGTAATTTTTATTGTACAGTGTTAGCACTCTAGTAAATACATTGTAGATATTGTCTTTTGTACACAAACTAAGTTACTGTAAGTAGATACAATTATAATATGTGTAATTATAAACCCAAGCGGTTATAGTGTGATAATAATTGTTGTGTACTTATTCATAAATGTATCAAATTAAAGTAAATAAGATAGAATGTATCTAACGAGAGAAGTAGAGTATTTAAAACAAGAGAATTTTGGAGATTTACACATAACATATGAAATGGTTCAAAACTGAGGAATTCATTTTAACATTGCAAAGTCAGATACAATTACATATATATCCATCATGAATATTGTAACTCAGAATTCCAGGTATAAAATATATAAATTGTCTAAGTACAATAATCCTTCAACATCCCTGAGGATATCACTATCATTAGTATATGACTAAGTGAAAAATAAGAGATATTACATCATCTTAAATTATTATCAAAGGCCAAAAATGGCGCTGACATATACATTCTAGTAACACATTTCTCAGCTATGTGTCAGAAGAAGAGCCATGGCGGAACAACATACTACCGAAATTAGAAAGAATATAGATGGTAAGCATGGATAATGAAGGAAATAGTAGTGTCATGCAACCCAACAAAAAACTCAGAGAGCATACCAAAAAAATAATAGGAACCCAAGAGTTCGAGAAAATCAAATAAATTAATAAAATGTATTACAGTGCACAAGATAGGAAGATGGATTACTTGAGTATGTTTTCAGGTCCTTGATTTCTCCACCTGTGCATACAAATCAAAAAATGTTGTAATTAAGGTGGTATTTCATCATGTACACAGGAAAATAGTAAATTAGGAAATAAAAAATAATCTAATTTATTAGATCTAACCTGAATATGGTGAGATGTCATCTCCTTGACATAATTCTTGATCTAAGACAAAGAGTAAAACTAGGTGGAAACAACCCATATTAAAACTAAGATTATAGAATGAGAAGAAATAGAGAAGGTAACACAATTATAATACAAAATTAAATACCCAACAGTAATTAAAAAGAGGAATAGATTGAGAAGCAAAGGGGTTGTGCCAAACCTCAATGAGAAATCAAGTCTACGTTAAGAGACTATGAAAATACCTTAAGGGTCATAATACCCACAAAGGTTATGCAATATTCTTGAGTAGTGGTGAGGGAAAGAATAACCCAAAAATTCTTATGCAATTGACATACACAATATAAGGAGGCAAAAACCCCAATTTGCTATATACCTCTATGAAGAAGTATAAAAGTTATACTGAGAAGTAAATGAAATTATGGATGAGGCCTTAAACCATAATGGTATAAATAATACAAATGTGAAATACAGTCCTAATGAATTATAACTAGATACACTCTAAATTATGAGTAAGAGATACGTATATATAACTCAGAAAATTATATGAGTAAAATCAGAAACTTGGTTACTGTGTTGTATATAGAGCATAATTGCAAAACAAATGTAATATCCCTATTTTTATTTCTTTTATTAGAAAGTTGAAAATCATAAAGGTAAAGTGGACCTAAAGGAATACAATATTTGTGGACATATTATATTTTTTAAATTCTATAAATGTGCAATTTTAATTATTGTGCAAATACTAGAGTATATTGGAGACCAGGATTTCAAGTCCATGAGGATGGAATTAAATCCAAAGACTTTCCCAAATTCTCCAAAAAAACCTTAGAGAAAATAAAATAAATTTAAATATTATATTGGAGATAAAAATATAAAATATACCTCCGTAAAGGGGAAAGTTACTTAGAAGAGGTGAAATAAAACTAGAAAGAGGAAAAAACTAGTTTTGAAATCCTTTTTGGGGAAAAACAAGAGTAAAGCCTAGGCTAAAAGAAAACAACATCCTTATTTAACTAGACACAGTTATGGAAAGATGCTGAAGAGAAAGCGAGCTTTAATAAGACATTCTTGGGTAGACAAAAGGTTGTGTACACTTTGGAGGAATTGGTCTCCGCTCAGGGGAAGCTGTGGAGAGAAAGTTCAAGGTTGTGTGGAAAATAGTCTTAGCAAAATTGGTATGCACAAGTAATTTAATTCGGTCTTATGAAATTTTTGTTATGATGAGAGTTAGAGTAATGATGATCTATGCAGAAAGATATGTGGAAATTATTTTTTCTATATTATTATTTAGTAAATTTCTGTTAATTGTAAGTTACAAAGTCTGATGTATTTAATAGAACATACTATAATAGATATAGTTAGATCTGTATGGTTACATAGACAAATGAAATTAGTAATATAACAAAAATAATGCCTAAACCCAAGTAGCAGGGTTTAAATCTGCTGTTAGGTTGTAATAATATAATTATTAAATAAAGAAAATACATTAATAAATGGGGAAAAGATTTAAGAGAAATAATGAATTTAACTAGTTTGTAACCAATAATTAAAGAGAAATCCAGAGACATTAAGAGATAATTTTCAATCTAAAAGAAAACATGATTGTAAAAATTAAATCTAAATACTCTGTTGTACATTAGTAAAAAGTCTACATATATTTATTCATTCTTATATTGAATAAGAAATTAAATATCAAGTCCATAGTAAAGTGCTAGAGTATATTACAAGAGAAATAGTGCAATGAAGTAGACCAATACACATACCAACTACTTAATAAAATAAATGTTTATTATTATAAACATAACATGAAAATTCTATTATCAATGAAAAATTTAACATTACAAATTATCATAAATTCTTTGACAAAGTCCATTGTTTTGTATAAATAATTACATGAATTATAAATAAGGATGTAGCCTTGACTTCAGTGGATTTAATTCTATGCGCAACATGGACCAACCTATAAATATAAGAAATAATATAAAATGTCAAAGCTGACAGAATGAATACCCAATGTGAGGAAGGGTAAAAGTGAGAGAGGTGTGATATACGAGGATGAGTATATGAGTATAATAAATTAATAAATTAAATAACATACAAGAACTTGACGAGGGTAACTGAAGCAAAAATATTACCTTATTAGTGAGATATAAGCGATAAAGTCATATCTATTCATACATAAGAAAATAAGTGAGTATATGAAGGTCAATGTACAAAGGAAAATAGTGTAGTGGCAGTATGAAAAATATAAAAAGGAAATTGTCTGTATGTTGGCAGACAAGGAATGTACTCGAAATCTGGAATAATCTTGATAGAAAATAAATAGTTCCTGTGCAAACAATCATTTTATTAATTTAAGGAAATTAATAAAATTGAGAGAAGACTTGCAAAATCTCTTATGAAATAAATTACTCAATAAGAACTAGATATATAATTCTAAACCATAAAGGTAATTATTTGAATAAAACAATAGAGCTTTGAATTTAAAAACAGAGTTATTACAATTTCATATTTGTATATATATAAATGATAATTGTGGATTCAAATTGAATTGAAATTAAAAGATCCTATTACACACCCTAAATTAACTAGTGGTTCCATATGGTATGGGCATTGTGGTATGAATAAAATAAAGGGGACTATATTAAAACAAAACTAAACTTGAGGAAATGAAGTACAAGTTTTTATTGACGAAGAAATAATTATGAATTATATACATAATTTCAACTCGGTCCTTCCAGTTGGGATTAATATGAGAAATAGATATTCGGGCATCGTGGAGGAGAAAATGATGTAAAATTTGTTAAGGGTAAAAGACTATGAAAAAGAGTCATTATGATACCCAATGAAATATTTCAATAAATATTAATTATTCACAGTGAAGGAAGAACGAATATGAATTAAATTATGAAGTATATAATTACAGGAGACATACAAATTTATACACAGAGCAGTCCAACCCCTTCATAAATTAAAATATATGTTCCTTGTAACTTCCCAAGAAAGCCGAGAACTGAAACAAAAAATAAATACGCAGAGGAATTTCATATTGGATTTAATTCTAGATAGAGAAATACAAATCATATTCCCTTATGGGGATTTAAAACAGAATTTAATCTTTGTGGATTTAATAAATTGTGGAAAATCGATACCCTATATCTAATAATAAACGATGGTAATGGAAGAAATGCTATCTCTGTATAAAAAAATTTAGTTCAATAATAGGAGTGAAACGAGAATTTTTCAATGAAGGAAACTATCTCAAACCATAGAGAAGTGCTCTCATAATAAAATTTTTAAATCGAATAACTTCCTCAATGAATTTAGTCACTTCCACTGACATAATTTCCAGAGACAGATGCTATTCGTAAGACGGTGGAAGAAACAAGTTACATACATGGTGATTACATAAGCGAGTTTCCTGAGTCTTGTGATGAATTGAGGGTTAATGGTTTGATTAACTAATCCACAACCATATACATAAAATTTAGAGACAGGCTTTGCCATATAAAAATGATGAATTACCTGTAATTTGAAAATCAACGTTACCTCAGTTTTTAAGAAACAGAAAGTAAGAAGAGGGTCATATTCTCTTTCCTAGAAAGGACCTGCAATCACAACAATAACAAGAAATTAGTTCAGAAGAATAAAATCAGAATGTAGATAAATGAAAAAATTCACAAATCGCATGAGTAAATACAATGCATATAAATCAATTACCTCAGGTGAAACATTTCCATGAGAAAATAAAAGAGGGCTTTAGAATTTGCATACAGGCCTGGGTGGAGAACCAGAGCCAAGAACTTACCCGCATTGATAAATGCAAATGAAAATCTGAAGAACGATAAGCCATCGAAAACCTAACATAGAAAATAGAGGGAGAGGATATAGCCTCATCCTCACTGTAAACATGGCATCCATCCATGGTGCAAGGAAATCAAAAATACGAACAGGCTATGTGATGAGGTAATTAACTAAGTAGCTTACATTAAAACGTGATAACATTGAACAGAGGAATGACCTCCAGGATATTTCAACATTTATGGTAGGGATACGACGAAATATGAATACATATTTGCAGATATCCAAACATTGAAACCTTATCCTACTATATTATATATGATGGAAATTAATCGAAACACAAATACAATAAATCAAAGCGATAAGATAAGTAATATATGCACAGCTATAACGTTTTGGTATAATATTCGAATTAATGGTAAGTTTATGAACTTTATGTGTAATTCGAATAGTTCTCTAAGGAGTATGTAATGGATATCAAGTTGAACGATGTAGGATACATTATCAATGATAGCCCTACAACGTTAGAATAGTTATATTACATATATTAGAAGTTGGACAAAAGGCTAGGTCCATATGTGGATATATAGCCTAGGTTTTAATCTTCAAAGTTAAATTAAAATAATGTTAAAAATAACTTTGAGAAGTGGGATGTATGAGTAACAGAGTTGAGTATAATGTAGAATATATATATATATATTCTAATAAATTAATTTAGTATGATAATTATTAAATTTATTATCTTAAAAAAATTCTACTAAAGGCATGATATTATTAGGATGTAAATGAATAGTACAATAAGTTACTATTATAATAGAAGTGTGTATAATGAAGAAATGTCATAAAGGACAGTCAAGATTGAAAGAGAAATTGTGGAGTCATTGAAGGATGGTCTAAGGACCATTAACAATAGAGTTTTATTTTGTTCACAAAAAATGATGTTGTTAGAGAAGTTGTAACGACAGAAGGTACCCATGTGTTGAAACATAGAAATGTGACGAAATTAAATAAAGTCAACGATGAAAAAGTAACATCAATGATATAAATAGAAAAAAATTTGGGTAAGTATAGTTGTTACAAAAAACCCTAGAATAAAATTGAAAATAGACGATAGTCCTCATGCTATCATACGAATACCATTTAAAATAATCAACACCAAGATAATGAGGAGTTACCCTACACTCTGGGTAGCATGCTATCATAACAGGTAATAAAAAAGTACCATGAATGAATGGGACAGATAAATAAGACATAAATCCACATGTCAAAAGTAATATGAAATAGAATTAGAGGAATTCTAAAGATCGGTGTCACATACCCATAAGTCATATGAGAAAATCATAGAAATATTAAAAGTGCTATTTTGTATTTAAGTTGTCTACAAAAATAATATCACAATGTAAAACGTCGATCTCTACTAAACAGAGAAATCACAATTCCTTGAGGAATACAAACAATGGAATAAACCAGTAAGCTAATAAATAGAGGACTGTACATGATAGATTCATGGTGGCCTAACATATGCTAATTGCATCATTAAACCCATAAGTTAAAGAATAATGATGGGTTTTCTATGGAATTTTCAGCTTATATATATAACAAGGAATTCAAACCTAGTCATGGCTTAGTGGTTGTGTATAATGAAACAATTTAAAATGAAAAACATGAATTGAAACAAAAAAACTCCAATTCTAGCTCACCATGATAAAGGACATAAATCTGGGTTATGCATGATAGAAGACATAAATTTTAAAGGGCTCAGTGGATTTAATCAATTCAACCACCAAAACTAGAGACCAATTTTAGAAAGGGACTTGAAATTGAACATACCCGTTTCAAATTTGGATGCGACTGCAAAACCCAAAAAACCCTAGGTATTGTAGGCATACAAAAAACACAACTGAAACACTCGATTATATGGATTTCTAAACTCAAAAATTGAAGGGTGAACCAAAGGGTAAATGTTAAACCGAGAAGGTGAAACAAAGAACCCTTATATCTAAGATGATGAGTAGAACCGAAGGGCTCTCATTTTAGACTCAAATGAGTGCCATCGAAACGTTGTGAGGGGAGAAAGAGGTATTTGAAAAATGTATATGCATTGGAAAAAAAGGGATTCTCCCTATGAACATAAACCAACCCAGAATCAGATGGGTATGCTAAAATAAAGGGAAATAAATAACTAAAAAAAAGGTAAATCTTGAATACAGTTTACTTGAGAGAATGATGAATGTTCAGTAAAAAAAGCTATGGGTTTTCTTGCAAAACCAACCAAAATAAATTAGAAACCAACATGATTTAGAGGTCACGACAGAAAAAAGAAAGCACATGAATTTTTTACCTGTGAAGGCATGGCTACAAATTCTCTATGCAGCACCAATTTTGTTCCAGAACCAGCACGATAACAAGGGAGGAATTTGTAATGTCTCTCACTCAACAATTTTTTTTTTTTCCTCACACCTTGACGATATATGAATCACATTTTTTTAATGTCATTGATATGCTTTAGTAATGCATTATTAATTAACAATCAGGATGTTGGTTTAATTTATGTACATGTTAGTCTTCTACTTAACTATTCCGCTCAAGACATATTTTGTGAATTTAGTTAAATCATAGCTTTTGTCTTAAGCCCACTTAAGACTGAAGCACGTGTGACGATTTCACCTCTATAAGGTAGCACATCTATTATAAAATGATATATTTTAGTTTCTTCTTCTTCTTTACTCTAAATTTTATAATGTATATATATTTAGGTGATATCTCCTCATTTAATATATACACCTTATTATTATCATTTCTTACCCCCTACCCCTTTCTCATTAATTTATCCATTCCATCAGATTCATATATTAAAGGGGTATACTTAATAAAATTTTTAACCACTATACATACATCTATAAATACTATCTACTATATAGTACTCCCATTTTATTTTAATTCCTTTCCACCCTCATTATATTCCATCGTTTTATTGTCATAGTTTCGTACTTGATAACCTCAGGGCTTATTTGAAATAACTCTAACGAATAGTTAACTCATAACTATATTTGCTATGTAAATAGCATCCCTTCTGTGCCATTAAAGTAGTACGGATGACTGAACATTGGTCCTACCACCATGATGGCACACCATTATTTTTTCCTCGGGCTTGAGAATTTTCAATCCTAATTTGACTTCCACATTTCATTTCTTTATTTGTCAGTACACAAAGATCTTGATTAACATATTTCGACCCACTTTTTGACATATATTACACTAAATTTACACCTAACTCCACTTATGGATTTGGGATGACATTAATGGTGCTAGTTCATGAGTCCAATTCTTGAAACAAGTGAGAACCCTATGGAGATTTGGATGTACCTTGAAGCTGTCTATTTAACACCAAAGGTATTGTGCAGTCTCGCGTATTAACACATTTTCCCTCACCATAAATATCTCCAGTACGCCATCACGTGATGTGTTTTACATTCACCATATTGAAGTCGCAATCCAAGTGAAGTTTTTGATCTGTTAACACTTGTATGGATGAGATCATTTAGGGTTTAACGCGTATTTTTGTTTAAAAGATGAAATATACAATTATTATTACTCTTTTCGCGTTCTACCGAGAGCCACAGCTTGTATCCATGTTGTTTGGGAGTAAAACCTTCAATTCAGGTGTGTCGATTTACTACATGCCTTTTAACCATTCCTCTTCCTAGGTTTCTAAAACTAGTAAGGTCCTCTAACGTAACTAACTGTGCCTTGTCAATTTTATAGGTTCTCTGCTCATGTCGTAATGGCTAAATGTCGTAGAGGCTTTTAGTTTTAGTTTGAAGGATGATTCTTGCGTTTTTAACAACGTTGTCTTCTTGGCTAATAGTTTATAGTGTTAATTTATTTCCTCTCTCCCAATATGAGCTTCTTTTCTTGGTGACGTTTTGGCTTTCTTATGGTTATCATTCCTTTAAGAATTTAATGAAGCTTTTCCTATTCCATATTAACCTTCCATTTCGGAACATTTCTCTTCCAGAGTATGCATATTCCAGTTACGTTGGGACAGGGAGTTCACCCTTGGTCATTCATGAGGTAAAATTGAATTATTGTTTTGTTTTAGGACTTCTAGTTTTCTTGCTATGTAAAACGATGAAAATCCTTCTTCTTTTACATTTGGGCCAGTTATATAGTTGCAAAATTTACCTTCAGGAATATTGGCAATTCAGTATATTCATAACAGTATTTGGATGTACGACTGTAACTTGTTGAAGGCTGCCAACAAAGGTGTTGTGTAGACCCTTGAGATAACTCCTCCATCTATCTTACACTTCCAAATAAACCAGGTATTCACTCATGAGGGTTTCCTTATATGAATTTACCCTACATTTTATTTTCTAAAATCAACACTTCTCTCTCACCTCTAGTTTGATTTTTTTTTTTTTTTTTTGGCTACATGTGTGGTAGCCATGGATCAGAAACTTCTCAAGGTATATCGTTTAACTTTTGGACCTCGATTTTCTCATGATTTCCATTCATTGGCAATTTAATTCTATTTCAATGTTTCTAATCTGTTTGTTTGTGATACGCAGGTACGTCCAAGTGTTTCTCTTCTTGTCTTAAGATGAATTGGCTTACTCAACCACTTCTTTAACTTGTCAATCGTAATACTTGCCTACACGTGTTGGTAACGTTATTCTGGGATGTTTCTTCTGTATGGGTCATCTTTCCAGGTTTTCCAAAGCTATAGAATATTATTTTAAAATGATCATACCTTAGCTACGTTACTTTACTGAGTTTTATATTTATTTGGAATATACATATAAACATTTATGGGTTTATAACCGAAGTTGGGACTGTATTAAAATTTTATATAATATTTCCTGGTTCAACTATTATTGTGAAGGTTTCTATTTTTTTTTACTTGCATCCAACCTTAAAGAGTAACAAGCATTCAAGTGTAATTATATGCAGAATATATATATATATATATATATATATATATATATATATATATATATATCTTCCACACATATATATATTTTCATAGTATCCATTTAAATATTACATTTAGGCTTTCACAGCCTCATCTCATTCATGAAATTATGATAATGGAATACTGTTTAATTTATTATAAAGTTATCTATGGATGATGTTACTCTTTTCGTATTCCTAACATCATAATATATTCATATATTTGTATCCACAAGATAATCATAGGTACTTCTGATATTATTACTCACTGTAGTGGAGAACATAGAATATTATTTTACTTCTACAACTATATATATATGTCTGATATACTCAAATTTAATTATTGTTAGTGTAAAAGTATTTACAACAGGAGTAGAGAATAGAATAAAATCTTCCTCTTTCCACGTATATATATATTTCCTATTTTGAGTTTAATATGCTATTTCGATCGAATATAGGGTGGTCTTATAAAACGATCAGTTTCCTGATGTTTTACTCTGGATTAGTCTTCTAACATATGTTGATTTCGTAAATCTAAAATTCTGAATAGCATATATACATTCCTTAAATATGGAATTATGAATAAGTACTAGACTGTTTAGAGAAGATTTTTTAGCAATAAATTAAGTTAGAATCACACTGTGATTAATTCGTTGATTTTCTGCCAGCACTTAAAGTTTTATTGTAGCATACTAAATTCTTATGCATGCATTTATGTAGTTGTATCAAAGCCTCTACCTCTAACTTTGGATAGGGTTACACATCAAATCTAAAACTTAACTTCTATTTAATGTTATTTTCTTTTGAGATGCTAGTGAGATACCTGTAGTAGTTTATTCATTTATATAAAATAATGATATTCTCTATTAGATTCCTAACCCCAGATTTAGACCTATCACCAGGTTTAGACACTCTGGGAGTTGGATCTAACCAGAATTTGTCCATACAACCATACAAATTTCAGTATTACTACTGTAGAAAAATCTGTTAAATGTATGGGCCTTTTCTAAACCATTGTACTCAATGCTAATTAAAATATGTGAAATCTACAAGTTTAACTTAAGAAAACTCACATTAATCTTAACAATTTCCAAATCAGGTGTTAGTTAACACATATGAGAATTTAATATCAACCATTCAAATTCTAGTTAGGTATACATACCAATTTTCTCTGACTAGTTTCCACCCAACCGTAGAGTTCTCTCTCTGTAACTCACCCCCGAGCAGAGACCTTAGCTCCCAATGATAGAAAACCCTTTGTCTATCCTGCAGTAGCTTATTTAAGCTTTTCTTTCCCTATCATGTTTCAATTTACCACATCCAGTAAATTCAGGATGATTTCTTCCTATTTTTCCTAGGCTTTCCCTCTCTTTCTTCCATAGAGGTACTTTAAAAGCTATCTTTTCCACATTTCTAGCTTTTTCCACCTCTTCCTAATACTTTCCTCTTTATTGGGGAAATTAGATATTTATCTGCAAATCTATTTTTTTATTAAGTTGTTTTATTCCTTCCAAGGATTTTCTGGAAGGTGTGGGAAAGTCTTATCACCTTATCCATCCTCATGGATTAGGTTTTTCAGATCTCAATTCTCAATCTAGTCATAACACACATAATTTTCCATTTTATTTTTATTAAATAAAAAATAAAATAAATCCACATAATAATTCTCCATTAGGGTCCACTTTTGCTTTGGACTTGTTCAATTGTTAAATTAAAAGCATAGAAACTTGGGGTATTACATATCCCCCCTCTAAAAAACACCGTCCTCAGTGTTGAAAAAATAATTAACTAAATCACTGTGGAAGCAGTGATGGATATTCTTCCATCATATCAACATCTCGCTCCCAAGTACCCTCTTCAGGTGTAAAGTGCCTCCACTGCACTTTTACCCTGGTCACTGTCTGGTTCCAAAGTTATATTTCTTCCCACTCCAAGATTTGAAGTAGCTCTGGAAAGAATTCCCCTTTTGGTTCCACTTGAATCATTCCAATAAATAACATGAGTAGAATCATGTACATATTTTTTTAATAATGAAACCTGAAATACATCATGAACCTTAATGTGAATTGGTAAAGCCAACTTATAGTCAACTGATCCCACTCTTTATAGCACTTCAAAGGGTCCACAATAGTGTGGAGCCAATTTTGCATAGCTTCCGGTGTGAAAAGTACTCTTATTAGGCTTAATACTCAGATATACATGATCACCCACACTGAAGTCCCCATGTATTCTCTTTTTGTCTGCATAACTTTTCTGTGTGTCCTGAGCTGTTTTGATATTTTTCTGAATCTGTTTCATAAATTTTTCCATTTCTTGTAAAGCTTCTAGTCCAAGTATCAGTTTATCTTCAGGTTGACTCCAAATTAGAGGGGTATGTCACTTTCTGCCATAAAGTTCTTCAAACAAGATCATATTTATGGAAGCTTCATACCTATTTTTGTAGGAAAATTTTGCTAAGTGTAATAATCTTCCCACTTGGTTGGCTTATCCATAACATACATTCTTAACATATCCTCTAGAATATGGTTTTTTTTTTTTTCGGTTTTGCCATTAGTTTGGGGATGGTAGGTAGTACTAAAATTTAATTTAGTACCCATGCCTCCAAAAAAACTCCTCCAAAAATTTGCACTAA
Source organism: Pinus albicaulis (assembly GCA_034641835.2). Taxonomy (NCBI): domain Eukaryota; kingdom Viridiplantae; phylum Streptophyta; class Pinopsida; order Pinales; family Pinaceae; genus Pinus; species Pinus albicaulis. The sequence goes on along the minus strand of CM076570.1, from coordinate 1,161,278,240 downwards.
ATTTCACGTCTCTATATGAAATTATCATTTTAGGAACACCATGTAATCTCACAATCTCCTTCATAAACACATTTTCTACTTGAGCTGTTCCAAAGGTAGAATGTACAGGTATAAAATGAGCAGCTTTAGTCAAAGTATCCACTACAACTATGATAGAGTCATGTTTATGTCTAGTTCTTGGTAACCCAGTAATAAAATCCATGGAAATAGTTTCCCACTTCCATTCTGAAATGGGTAAAGGATTTAGCAGCACAGCTGGATGCTAGTGTTCAACCTTTACCTATTGACACTCAATACATCTAGCCAAGTAATTTGCTTCATCCTTTTTCATTCCAGGCCAAAATAGGTTCTTTCTTAACGCTGTGAGTAATTTATGGTATCCAGGATGTCCAACATAGGCTCTTTTATGGTATTCATCCAAAATTTCTTTCTTTAATGATTTTACATCAATAACGTACGATCTATCTCTGTAAAAAATTAGCCCTTTTTGATTTTGTGTATACCCTTTTATTTCCTTTTTCAACATTTGTATCTGAAGTTTTTCATAGTTTTGGCCTTGGTTCACTACTTCTTCTATTAGTCCCTCTAAGTCAAACTTGGCACTACTTCCAATATTACTCACACTTTGCCATGCATTTCTGCTTAATGCATCTGCAATTGTTTTACTTTCCTTTAATATGTTTGATCTCTATGTCAAACTCACTAAGGAAAGACAGCCACCTAGCTTTCCTATCATTCAAATCTGGTTGGGTAAATAAATACTTTAAGCTGATGTGATTGGTCATTAACACAAACTTTTTTCCTGAAATGTAATGTCTTCACATCTTGAGGGTGTGTATTATGGCAACTAATTAAAGATAATAAACACTATGATTCTGTTCATGTTTCTTAATTTTTCTGGATTCATAAGCTATAACTGAATTTTCTTATAGAAGTACTCCCCCTAATCCTTCTCCAAAAGCATTTGTGCATACCAAGAATTCCTAATCTGGGTCATTTGCTCAAAACTATTTTGACATTTTTCAGTCCATTCAAATTTAACTCCTTTCCTTTGTAAGGAAGTAATGGGGTAGGCTAAGGCTGAAAATATCTCTAAAAACCTTCAATAGTATCCTGTAATTCCCATAAAGGATCTCACAGTAGATGCATCAGTAGGTATAGGTCACTCTTTGATTTCTTTTATATTTTCTGGGTCTACAACCAACCCTTGTTCTAAAATTATATGCCCTAAGTATTGAATTTTATCTTTGAAAAATTCACATTTGCTAAACTTAGCATACAATTTGTTTTCCCTCAGAGTTTGCAAGGCAATTCTTATATGTTCTTTATTCTCTGCTTCACTTTTTGAATAAATCAAAATGTTGTCAGTAAATAGTAGTACAAATTTGTCCAAGTATTTATTTAAGACACTATTCATTAAGCACATAAAAGTGGTGGGTGCATTGGTTAACCCAAACGGTAGGACCACAAAATCATAATGTAAATACCTAGTTCTAAATGTTGTTATATTGATATCTTCATCTTTAAACCTAAACTGGTGGTAACCTGTCCTTAAATCAATTTTTGAAAAAACTGTTGCCCCTCTAACCACGTTAAAGAGGTCATCTGTCCTAGGTAACGAATATCTATTTTTGATTGTCAACTTTTTTAATTGATGGTAATCAATACACATTCTAAAGGTACTATATTTATTTTTCACGAACAACACCGGTGCTTCCCATGGGGATACACTCGGTCTAATGTAACCTCTGTCTAACAACTCTTGTGGTTGCATTTTTAACTCCATTAATTCTGGACTACTCATTTTGCATGGGGCTCTAGAAAATAGAGTTTCTCTCGGCACTAAGTCAATTGAAAAATCAATTTCTCACCTAGGGGCAGATGATGAATTTCATCCAGGAAAACATCTTTAAATTCCTTTATTACTAGTAATGTTTCCAACAGATTTTCCTTTTCTTGCTGTCCCAACGCCTATACATGCACATAATACACTTGATAAAATTTTCTAGAAATTCTCTTTAACTGAAGCGTTGAAATTTGTCTCACATATATGGGTTTAGGCTTTCCTTTTACTATAACAGGTTTTCCCTACTTTTCAATGCAGTGTAAGGTTTTGTCTAAACAATTCAACATGGCCTTCTGTTTTTCGAACCAGTCCATCCCTACAAGTACATAATAAGACCATAATGGAAGAATATCTAAATTTAATTATGTCTGGTATCCATTCAGGTTTATGGCTGTTTGGGGTAGCTTATGAGTTACTTTATGTTTTGTACCAGTGGCTAACTACACTAAACCAAGATTTTTGTAACTTTTCTAACCTTATGTTACATTTTTCTACCATTTGAGGATTGATATAACTTAATGTTGCACCTCTATCTATTAAAATAGTAACAAATTGGTCAGCAATCATACCTTCTACTTCAACCATAGTGAACTGGTGTTCTACTTGAAGATATTCTAGAGAAGCGTTGATTTTGGGGATGTTCCTTACCACATCATTAACAGTTATTACCTTTCTCAGTACTTATACAATCTGAATATTCCGATGTATAGTACCTCTCGGATATATAGTACATATCGTAACAAATTTGTGAATTTGGTACAAACTCATCAATCGTGAGTTGTCCCAATCTAAGTTCATTAAACTCTTTTTCTTTATCGTCATAATAACATTCATTCAAGTATAGATTTTTAAAATTAAGTTGAAAATCCTCCCAGGTAACCATTTTCTCGTCAATGGAATGAAACATTTTTGTTTCTTCCCACCACAAGGTAGCCTTACCTTGCAGCTGATAAATAGCTAACCTGGCTCTTAAGTTACTTTCATATTCGTAAACCTGAAATTACTTTATCATATTCAGAAGCCATGCTTTAGTATCTTCCTCCTTCTCTCCATCATAGGAGGAAGGTTTGATTTTTTGGAATTTGCCCTGAAATTCCTTCTTCTGTCTAGAATGCTGTCTAGAGGCATCTTCTTCCTTAGAATCTTCTGAGAAATTGACTCTTCCCTTTATCTTCCTTCTGGAATCTTCAGCTTCTTGACTATTCCGGGAAGTCAATTCTCTTATTAGTCTGTCTTGCTCCTCATGGGCTAAAGATAGCCTTTCATTGTGGCTTTTAAGCTGTGCCATTTCTCTTTGCATTCTATGTAACATAGCTATCAATGGAGAATTTGGATCTGGTATGTTTTCTCCATTTCCCAGATCTACATACAACTCGTCCTCTTCAGCCATAGTTCGCAACTGTATACTTTAGTACTGTTCACTATACATGAAATAAAACATTAGAAAAATTTAAAGTCAATAAAACGTTTACAACAACATACAATTTCTGTGTGAGAACATAACTTTCCCAGTGTTTTAGCTAGTGCTCTAATACCATTTGTAATGTCTTTCACTCAACAATTTTTATTTTATTTTTTCTTGTCACACCTTGATGATATATGAATTACATTTTTTTTATGTCATTGATATGCTTCAGTAATGCATTATTAATTAACAATCAGGATGCTGGTGTAATTTATGTACATCTTAGTATTATACTTAACTGTTTCGCTCAAGACATATTTTGTGAATTTAGTTAAATCATATATTTTGTCTTAAGCCCACTTAAGATTGAAGCACATGTCATGATTTCACCTCTATAAGGTTTTTAGAACATCTATTATAAAATGATATATTTTAGTTTCTTCTTCTTCTTTACTCTAAATTTTATAGTGTATAGATATTTAGGTGAGATTTCCTCGTTTAATATATATACCTTATTATTATCATTACTTACCCCCTACCCATTTCTGATTAGTTTATCCATTCCATCGGATTCATATTTTAAATGGGTATACTTAATACAATTTTTAACCACTATACATACATCTATAAATACTATCTACTATACAGTACTCCCATTTTATTTTAATTCCTTTCCACCCTCATTATATTCCATCGTTTTATTGTCATAGTTTCAAACTTGATAACCTCAGGGCTTGTTTGAAATAACTCTAACGAATAGTTAACTCATACCTATATTCGGTATGTTAATACCATCCCTTCTATTCCATTGAAGTAGTATGTATAACTGAACATTGGTCCTACCAACATGATGTCACACCATTATTTTGTCCTCGGGCTTGAGAATTTTCAGTGCTAATTTGACTTCCACATTTCATTTCTTTATTTTTCAGTACACAAAGATGTTACATAACATATTTCGACCCACTTTCTGACATATATTACACTACATTTACACCTAACTCTACTTATGGACTTGGGACAACATTAATGGTGCCAGTTCATGAGTCCAATTCTTGAAACAAGTGAGAACCCTATGGAAATTTGGCTGTACCTTAAAGCTATCTATATAACACCAAAGGTATTTTGCAGTTTTGTGTATTAACTCATTTTCCCTCACCATAAATATCTCTAGTACGCCATCACGTGATGTGTTTTACATTCACCATTTCGAAGTCATGATCCAAGTGAAGTTCTTAGTCTATTAACAATTGTATGGCTGAGATCATTTAGGGTTTAATGCATATTTTTGTTTAAAATATGTAATATATAGTTATTATTACTCTTTTCATATTATACCGAGAGCCACAACTCATATCCATGTTGGTTGGGAGTAGAAGCTTCAATTCAGGTGTGCCTAGTTACTGCATGCATTTTAGCCATTCCTCTTCCTGGATTTCTAAAACTGGTAAGGTCCTCTAAAATAACTGTGCCTTGTCAATTTTCTAGGTTCTCTGCTCATGTTGTAATGGCTAAATGCCGTAGAGGATTTTAGTTTCAGTTTGAAGGATGTTTCTTGCGTTTTTAAAAACATTGTCTTCTTGGCTAATAGTTTACTATGTTAATTTATTTCCTCTCTCCCGATATGAGTTTCTTTTCTTGGTGAAATTTTGGCTTTCTTATGGCTACCATTCCTTTACAAATTTAATCAAGCGTTTCCTGCTCCATATTAACCTTCCATTTCAGAACATTTCTCTTTCTGAGTATGCATATTCTAGTTACGTTGGGATAGGTAGTTCTCCCTCGGTCATTCATGTGGTAAAATTGAATTATTGTTTCATTTTAGGACTTCTATTTTTCTTGCTATGAAAAAAGATGAAAATCCTTCTTATTTTACATTTTGGCCAGTTATATAGTCGAAAATTTTACCTTCAGGAATATTGGCAATTCGGTATATTCATAACAGTGTTTGGATGTAGGATTATAACATGTTGAAGGCTACTAGCAAAGGGACTGTGTAGACCATTGAGATCACTTCTCCATCTATCTTACACTTGAAAATAAACCATGTATTCGCTCATGACGGTTTCCTTATATGAATTTACCCTACATTTTATTTTCTAAAATCAACACTTCTCTCTCACCTTTAGTTTGATTTTTTTTTTATGGCTACAGGTGTGGTAGCGATGGAGTAGAAACTTCTGAAGGTATATTGTTTAGCTTCTAGACCTCGATTTTCTCATGATTCCCATTGTTTGGAAATTTAGTTCTATTTCAATTTTTGTAATCTATTTGTTTGTGATATGTAGGTACATTCATGTGTTCCTCTTATTGTCTTAAGATGAATTGGCTTACTCAACCACTGTTTTAACTTTTCAATCGTAATACCTTGCCTTCACAAGTTGGTAAAGTTATTATGGGATGTTTCTTCTGCATGGGTCATCTTCCTAGATTTCACAAAGCTGTAGAATATTATTTTAAAATGATCATACCTCAGCTACATTATTGTATTGAGTTTTATATTTATTTGGAATATACATATAAAAATTTTCGGGTTTATAACCCAAGTTGGGACTGTATTAAATTTTTATATAATTTTTTTTGGTTCAATTGTTGTTGTGAAGGTTTCTATTATTGTTTACTTGCATCCAACCTAAAGAGTAATGAGCATTCAGGTGTAATTATATGCAGAACACACACACACACACACACACACACACACACACACACACACATATATATATTCATGGTATCCATTTAAATATTACATTTAGGCTTTCAAAACCTCGTCTCATTCAAGAAATTATGATAATGGAATACTTTTTAATTTATTATAAAGTTATCTGTGGATGATGTTACTATTTTCGTATTCCTAACATACAATATATTCATCTATTTGTATGCACAAGATAATCATAGTTACTTCTGTTATTATTACTCACTGTAGTGTAGAACATAGAATGTTGATTTACTTCTACAACTATATATATATATGTCTGATATACTCAGCTTTAATTATTGTTAGTGTGAAAGTATTTAAAATAGGAGTTAAAAATAGAATAACATATTCCTCTTTCCATGAATATATATATATTATATTCAGATTTTCCTATTTTGAGTTTAATATGCTATTTCGATCGAATATACGGTGGTCTTATAAAATGATCAATTTCCTGATGTTTTACTCTGGATTAGTCTTCTAAAATATGTTGATTTATTAAATATAAAATTCTGAATAGCAGATGTACATTCCTTAAATCTGGAATTATGAATAATTACTAGACTGTTTATAGAAGAATTTTATAGTAGTAAATTAAGTTAGAATCACATTGTGATTAATTCGTTGATTTTCTACTAGCACTTAAAGTATTATTCTAGTATACTAAATTCTTACACATGCATTTATGTGGTTGTATCAAAGCCTCTACCTCTAATTGTGTACATGGTTATACATCAAATATGAAACTTAACGTCTATTTAATGCTATTTCTTTTGAGATACTAGTGAGATACTCGTAGTAGTTTATTCATTTATATAAAATAGAGAGATTCTCTGTTAGATTCCTAACCCCAGATTTAGACTTGTCACTGGGTTTAGACACTCTAGGAGTTGGATGTAACCAGAATTTCTCCATACAACCATATAGATTTCAGTATTACTACTGTAGAAAAATCTATTAAATGTATGGGCCTTTTCTAAGCCATTGTACTCAATGCTAATTAAAACATGTTAACTCTACAAGTTTAACTTAAGAAAACTCACATTAATCTTAACAATTTCCAAATCAGGTGTTAGTTAACACATATGAGAATTTAATATCAACCATTCAAATTCTAGTTAGGTATACATACCAATTTTCTCTGACTAGTTTCCACCCAACTGTAGAGTTCTCTCTTCATATTTCACCCCTGAGCAGATACCTTAGCTCCCAGTGATAGAAAACCCTTTGTCTATCCTAGAGTAGCTTATTTAAGCTTTGCTTTCCTTGGCCTATTTCCATTTACTATGTCCAATAAATTTGGGATGCTTTGTTCCTGTTTTTCCTAGGATTTCCCTCTGTTTCTTCCACAGGGGTACTTTAAAAGTTGTCTTTTCTACTTTTCCAGCTTTTCGCCTCTTCCCAATAATTTCCTCTTTATTGGCGAAATTAAAAATTTATCTCCAAATCAATTTTTTTAGTAACTTGTTTTATTCCTTCCAAATATTTTCTGGAAGGTGTGGGAAAGTCTTATCACCTTATCCATCCTCATGGATTAGGTTTTTCAGATCTCAATTCTCAATCTAGTCATAGCATACATAATTTTCCATTTTATTTTTATTAAATAAAAAATAAAATAAATCCACATAATAGTTCTCCATTGGGGTCCACTTCTCTTTTGGACTTGTTCAATTGTCATATTAAAATCATAAAAACGTATCTCTAAAAAAACAAGTTGTAGGATGAGCTATGGAGGCATAGCTTCTGCAAGATAGATGACCACAAAGCACACGAAGAAAATTTTGAAATGAGGTAGAGACACATTGGTTAAACCCTTAGGGTTTTGAACCCTTAGGGTTTTCACAAAGCATCATAACTATAGATCTTAACTCATGTGATCTCCATCGTCCAATTGTGACCTCGAAACAGGTGAAGACCATGTGAAAACACGTGATCTCTGCCACTTGGACAATATGGAAAGGGATAAATCATCAGGTGGGGTTCACATGTTCCATTCAAAATGGAACTATAGTATGAGGGTTAAAAGCCTTCGTACTAACCTGTTAGGGAACCATGCATATATTTTTTATGTTTATTAAACTCTCGTAGGTCCTACCTATGTTAATATAGGAATAGGAGTATTGAAATGTTAATACAATGAGACCATAGTAATGAAATTAATAAAATTAGGTGAATGCATAATTAAAGATTAGATATAGAGTATGGGTTAGGAAATAAAAAGGTAAAGGTATGTGAGGTATAAAGAGGTAAGTAAAGGTTAGAGTGTATATTATTATATATAAATGATAGGTTAAAAAAGTTAACCTATCACATAGTAACTAAGAGTCTTAGTTAGAGATCATCTTTTCAATTTGAAAACCACTGTAACCAGAGCAGAAATGTTGTTTGATTAAGATGTTAAAAGACTGATGATGACCATTAAAACATGTAAGTACATGATAAAACTAAAAAAATAAAAAAATTGGGAGACATGACAAATGGTATGAGAGACCAAGTTAAAACACTGGGCTTATGGACCCCAACACCAGAAATTATGTTGTCTGGAAATTTTAATTTATAGTTAAAAGAATTGTGTTACAAAACAATGGTTAGTTGTATATTATGATTTATGAATGCTAATTGATTCATGTGCATCAGATATAAGGTGTAGTCATAATTATAATTGTTGTCATGCCTTACAGAGAATAATTGTATTTGGAATTGGGGGAGGAGGATGCCCCACCAAATTCCAATGATGAGATGCTACAAATTCTCAAAAACTTGCAGCGTGAATGGTTCAGCTAAGGACTAGAAATGAATATTTATGACAAGATAGTGATTAACAAGAGAGGTTGATAAGGGATTTAACCTATAGTTCAAGTCATCAAGAGGAAGAACAAGAAAAATGAAAAGAAAAGAAATAGAGACCATCTTAGAGAAGTCTGAGAGTGGGGAGGAGTTTGGGAAGGTATAATATAAGTCCAAAAGGAGGAAGGAGTTCCAGGGGGAATTCTACAGGATCAAGCCTCCAACCTTTAACAAGGAGAAGGAAGAAGATGCGGAAGGCTAGCTCTTGAATATGGTAAAATAATTTCAAGTATATGAGTACGAAAGTAATCTGAAAGGAAGGGTGGCAGTTTACCAATTGCAAGCTCAAGCCACACTTTGGTGGGAAGAGAGAAAAATCATACACTTGCTGGCTGAAAATATCGTCTCATGGGATGAATTTTGGGAGAGGTTTAAATCCTACTACCTTACTAAGAGGTATTATGATGACATAGCAAAGGAATTCCATGAGCTAAGGATGGGACAACTTACCATTGATGAATTTGTGATGAAGTTAAAAAATTTTATTTTCTATGGACCTTACATAAGAGAAGAAAAAGCGAAGGTACAAATATTTTTAATTCTCTACCCACTATACACAAAGAAAAAAATGAGTTTCACAACCCAAAGACTATGGATGAAGCTGTTAAGAAAGAATCATTGTGCTATCAGCAATTTAAAGGTAGGAATGAGCAGTTAAATAATTGGCAGAATAAGGAGAAAGGGAAGGCTAAAGAAAGCTCAAAAATACCCAAACAAACTTATCTAAAAAATGTTGGTAGAAACCACTAGCGGAAAGGTTCAATAATGGTGGTGAAAATCAACCAACCCATTCTCACACAGCTTCCAAACCCATTGAAGGGAATAAGAAGTGAGATATGCTGGTAAAAACCAAGGAACCTTTGAAGTGTTAGTGGTGATATGAACATCACATATTTCAGGACTTCCCGCACGACATTCACGTTACTCAAAACATTAAAGTAGTGCATGCAACCATAGTGAATGATGTTGCCCAAAGAATCCCCCGAATCAACACCACATTACAAGGCTGACAGGCTGAACATAAATCAAACATGATTGAAATTGAAGGTATTATTTCCGACCAACATGTTTTTTTTTAAAATGATCTTGGAGCTAGCTTAAGTTATATTAGTCCACACATAGTGAAAAAAATGAAAATTGTAGAGAAAAAAAATTTCAACACTCTTGGCTGGTGTAGTTGGCTACCTGAACCAAACAAAAGGTAACCCATAAATTGCATAATTATCCTATAAATCTGAATGAGTACATTAGAGATATAAATCTGAATACCCTCCCCTTAGGATATTATGAATTACTGGTTGGTATGGATTGCCTTGAACAACAGAAAGCGGTAGTAAATTGTTTGGAAAAAATAGTAAATTGTACTAATGCACTAGGAAAATAATTTGTAGTAAGAGGGAAACCAAAACCTATGTCTGTTAGAAAAATTTCTGCATTACAATTGAAATGGATAGCAAGGAAGGGTTTTCCACTATATGTTTCACAAATTGAATATTTGGGACAGTAAGAAGAAAATGAACCCATAGAAAAATTACTAGCGATTAAGGGCTTCCAAGATGTATTTCCTAAAGAAGTTCCTCCACTTCCTCCTCAGAGAAATATTGATTTCTCTATTGAGCTGGTATCAGGATCCACCCCAATTTCCTAAGCCCCATATAGAATGAGCACCCATGAACTGTTAGAACTTAAAGATCAGTTGCGGGAATTGTTAAACGAGGGGTATATCAGACCAAGTGTGTCTCGATAAAAAGTGCCAGTTTTATTCGTTAATAAAAAATATGGTACCCTCAAGATGTGCATAGACTACATAAACCTAAACAATTTAACTATAAAAATTCAGTACCCCCTACCTCGAGTAGATGATTTGTTTTATCAAGTAGGGGGGGCAACCAGATTCTCAAAATTTTACTTAAGAACTGGTTATCACCAGCTTCACATAAAATATGAAGACATGCACAAAATATCTTTATGAAGTCAGTATGGACATTATGAGTTCACAGTCCTACCTTTTGGACTCACAAACACCGCTGCTACTTTCATGTGTCTCATGAACAATTTTCTACACAAACATCTGGACAAGTTTGTGCTAATCTTCATAGATGATATTCTAGTGTACTCTAAGAACAAATAGGAACAAAACGAACATCTTTGAATATTATTTTAAACACTAAGGGAACACTATCTATATGAAAAACTTAGCATGTGTGAATTTTACAATCCGAAGATTCAATATCTAAAACATGTTATTTCTGAAGAAGGGTTGGAAGTAGATCCATAAAAAGTACGAGAAATTTTAAATTGGCTTATACCCAGAGATGTGCCAGCAATACATTCATTCATGGGTATTGCCAGATATTTCCTAATATTTGTGGAGGTATTTTCTATATTGGCTTATCCTATTACCTCTTTGTAGAAAAAAGGTTTGAAGTTTGAGTGGAAAAACAAGTGCTAAGAAATATTTGAGAATCTTAAACAAAAACTAACTATTTCACCTACTACAAGGAAAAAACCCTCTAACAGAGGTTATAAATGAGGTTTTGAATGTTATAAAATTGGAAAAAATTGTGAAAAAAAAAATTGGTACAACATCCATTTTCAGTAATAGAGGTTTTAGTAGAGCTTCTAATAGAATTTCAACACAACTAAAAAAAAAAAGGTGGTTGGAAGTTGTTACGGATGTTTTTCTCATCGGTGAGCTAATCAGGTGTCAACACACTAGTGCGTTTTACAATGAACACATTGGTACTGTAAAATTACCAAGAACCAGGATAGAAAACAAATATAGGATGCCCGGGGTGTTTAGTAACATCCTAGTGCATGTCAGCTAGATAGTCGCCCCGAGACAGCCGAAGGTGCATGCACTGGGCCGTTAAGGTGTAAAACTGCATCGGGTGCACTGCAGGTGATACAACACACTGGGCCATTCTAATAGGTATTAGTATCTATGAGGTGCCCATACGTCGTATCAATGCACCAGTGTGCAGTATTAGACAAACGCATCACCGTACAATATCACACAAATGCACCTAGCATTCTAATTGGTATTGGTGTTTGTACGGTGCCCATAGGTCATAGAAATGCAGCGATGAGAAGTCTCACATAAACGCAGCAGTGTGAAGTATAAAAAAAATGCACCGAGTAATCTAATTGGTATTGGTATTTGTGCATTTCCCATAGGTCGTAGAAACACATAGGTGCACAGTAAGTAACATGCACTAGTGCTCATTTTGTATTTTTTAGAAACATCAACCTCTGAGAGTATAATTTTTTTTTTTTTTTTAAATTCATTATTCATCAAAAGTTGACACATATCTTATAACGGTATTCATATAAATTAAATTTTTATTAGTGTATTTGAATGTGATGTTTGAATTAATTTATTAAATCATATCATCATATTTCACATATTTTCATTATAATATTTAATAGTCCATATATTTAATCAGCAGTGTTACATTTCATAGTGACAATGGAGAACACAATAGAATAAATTAAAACATATTATATATATATATATATATATATAAAGATAAGACACTCTTTGTCATAAAATGGGACAGTTATTGGTACCCCTTTGTCTTTCAATCGAGAAACTATGTCCATTACATTAAACAAAATGTGTGATTTCACAGACAAATATTCCAAAAAACACAACACCTTGCTTTGATATCCAAACATATTGATCATCATTCTTTTCCTGAACTGTTATCACTACTCGAGCTACTTCCATGACTTGTATATGGGTGTATATACATTGGTGAGAATAATGAAAATTACAATATTAAATAATATACATCAATGGAAATTGAAAATAAAGGATGTACCATAGCAAGAATTTACTCATGAACTATAAATATTCTTTGAAAACCAAATTTCATGCCATCTTTCAACATTTCATTTTTTGGCTCATTTCCATATTTTTTTTCCTACAAGTTTTATACCCCATAACAGATCCTATGTTTAATATAACAGATTTTTTTTGTTCTATTAATTATAGACGGAGATAAGTAAAACAAGATCGATAGATGCATATAAATTCCACAATGAATTTTGGATATGCCAACATATACTGACAACCCATAATTAACCCAATGTCAATCAATTCGTCTGATGGTTCTTCTTTGTAATTTAGCACCTGTTTGAACACATTCAGTGATAATTGTTGCAAAACAACTTAAAATATACAAAAATGAGATCTAGTTAAGTTGTTATAAGGAAGTAACAATTACTCACAAACTTAGGTATCAACCCTTTTCTTCCTTGTCGTCTTGTTTTATGTGCTTAATGGGTTCCATTTTGTTTTCTTTTCTGCAAGAAAATACTTGAAAATTAATATTTAAAGCTAAATTATTTATTTATTGTACGTAATCAAAAAATTCAATGATTACATATTACATTTGAATCACATTTTTGTTGATACGGCTCCTCGTGCGATGATATTATGTCCATTTCTTTGACCATCTCCTTGTACACCTTTTTTGGACATTCCTACTAGAATATTTCTAATATCACATAATCATCCTTTGAGATTTTCATAATCATCCTGAAAATGTAACATGAAAATAAACTATTTAATTTTATATTGATATATGAAAAGTAAATATAAGAAAAGTGAGATTTATAAATGATTTCTTTCTAGAAATATATACATATAATTCAAGAAAAACATTTAAATGAATATTAACTTTCATTCCTTATTTTATTTTTTTGCTATTAAAATTTTGTCTGTCTCATTGCCTAAATATCTGGAAACTCATCCTATAGTTTAGATAAAATATGGTTCTTGGAATCATTGGATTAATTTTTGTATTGTAAGTGGAAAGAACGTCTATACATTCCTTCCACTATATCCCTCAGAGTTCTGTAAAATTTTCCCCCCCTTTAATTAACCTCCAACACCACTCTAGATGACCAAAGGAGAAATTCATTTGCATTTGCATGCTCTATTGTTTTTCTTTCCTTAGAGAAACATTCATTTTTTGAGTTGTTGGTCCCTATAGAACGTGAAACATATATGAATTAAGATATTGTTTGAAAAATGTTATCTTATATTTTAAAGCGTATTATTAATGAAATTTAAAAAAAGAAACTCATATTGGATCGATAGTATTTTTTCATTCACCTGATTCATCCTTCTGCAATTTTCCATCCAGATTTTATGCTCTTCTGTTCCTAGATAAAAAATAATCTTATCGAGCATCATGATTTTGTGTCTGTACATGATACACAATAAAAAATACATATAAGTTAAACTTACATATAGATCAAAGATAACAATTTTTGTAAATAATTTATGAAGAACTTGCATGTTTTTCATTTCTCGACGTGTTATTAGTATTTTTGTTACTTGATCTCTTTTAAGCAATTTATTTATCAATATGAAACATGTACCATAACATTTATTAATATATTTTATAAATAAATCACAAACTTTTCAGGTAAAAAAAATAAAAAAATCAAGAAAACGGTGTGCCTTTCAAGCAGTACGCACCGACGTCAGTGCATCGTATTCTCATAAATGCACTGCCAAAATAGTATAAACTTTCTACAGTGCTCTCTGTCAACAACGAGAACTGGCGCCTTAAATTTTAACTAGCACACTGATTAACAGATACAAATTAATAAAATCCTCTAGTGTTAGTTTTTGTAGCATATGATGTCGTTGAGGGGGCCGCGTGACATGTTCTTATAAACAGATCAAGAATATAAAATACCATCGTATGGTGCTCTATTTCAACAACGAGACTTGATACATTATATGTTAACTGGTGCATCGATTAACATAGACATAAAATAATTTTTCTTTTGTCAAACAGTACATGCACGTTGCACTATTTTACACAAGTCACATGTAGAAAAAAATTTAAATTAATTTTTTTTTTATCAAATAGTACATGCACAGTTCACTGTGATAAAATAGTGCACCAATGCATTATTTTACACAAGACAGACTGATTAAAAAAAATATATGTTTTTAAAAATTGACGCAAGGGGAAACATTGATCGGGATCTGACTCTGCAAATCATCCCACGGGTTAGATGTCATAGGTCTATATATATATCAACACAAACCCTATAAATATAAAATGAAAATCCCTAATTCTGAAGTCACAGAAACAAGAAGAAGCAAGGGCAGAAACAAAAAGAATCAAGGTTTTAGCATAAGAATGGATTTTTTTTCTTTTTTATTCTGAAAATAAACAGTAAAATTTAATTTTTAACTTAGCATGTATTAAATAAAACATAAAATGTAAAAAAAATAATTATAACAGTAAAATTTAATCACGAGATGGTTTGAAATTCTATGCTAGAGGGTTTGAATCACCAGAGGTTTGGAATTCTGATTATCTGAATACTTCTATTCGTAAGTATTTCGTTGCTCCATAGTTCTCTCATGCTCTCTTACTCCAGGTATGTCTCTCGTGAAAATCTCTCCCTGAAATTTTTTTGCAAACATAATGAAATAATGAAAATTTTTTACTATTTAAAGAATTATTTTATGAAATTATATTTTTGAAACTAATTTGCTGCCCATTTTTCAATTTATCACTTTTTTTTCACATTAAAGAAATAAAGCTACGCTTTTTTTATTTGTGGCTATTCGACACCGGTGTGTCTATTATTAACACAACATAGATGCACAGTAACTGAAATGCAATGGTGTGGTTAACTGTACTTTAGCACCGATAACAATAAGTCTATTTTTAAGGCACCAAAATTACTTCTAGGTGTACACGAGAATTTTTTGTTGATTTTTCTCAAATGAAGGGACAAAATATAATCATTATATCGAATGCAAGATCCTTCAAAATCCATCTCGTTCCATAATATTTCTCAAATTCCATCGCGGAGTTCAACCTATCCATCTCAAAACATAATATTTACTTCATATTTTATTTATATTTTCATTGTCTAATTGAATTTATTTATTTTATCCATGTCACTCAAATTAATAAAATTAGTGTATACAAATTTGTAGGTTCATGCAGATTCAAAATTGAGTTTATATGCATAAAATATTCAAACAGCTCCAAAACATTGGAAGCTCTTATCAGGAGTAGCATACTGCAATGCACATTTGGTAGATGAAAATGGACATCCACTTCACCCTTCCAATTGTAACATTGCATCTTCTAGCCACAATACTAGGACAATGATGATAATAATAATTATTTGGTATCTTAATGTAATTATTTCAACATCAAACCAATTAATCATGCATTGTCGATGTGCTTACTAATTGGTATCATAGATTTTATACTAATCGTGTCCAAATAATGTTTTTGAAATTATTACGATTTTAGTGATGATGAGAGACCTACCTACCATCTTCTCTTGCACCCCACAACAATGTAAAAACAAGAGAATGATGACTTAAGAAAAAAATTTGGAGATGAATGATACCAAGAATGGTTGAATCAACCACCTATTCAATTCCCATTATGTCCATAGTCAACAATTAGGACTGAGTACAACAATAATATTTCTTCACAAGATGGCCATGGAGGCAATCAAACAGAGTTTGGTATGGATTATTACTTAAGGGATACACATTCCATGGATATAATGTTCTTAGATGCATTCAATAATGATTATCAGGTAGGGGATGATGCTCATATTGATGATACCTTTTTCAAAAGACTTAAATTTTCTTCCACCACCCCTGTCTTTGGACCTCGCTGTCAGTCAAAGTCTACCCAATTGGGGACAATGATGTTACTGTACAACATGAAAGTAAAGTTTAGCTTGTTGAATGCATGTTTGTAGGAAATTTTGAGGTAATTGACCATCAAGTACTCCCTTATATTTTGAGAAATATAATCACACAATGAACATTACAAATTGTCAATTTTATGAACGTTAACAATTATATCGGCATTAATGTAAATTTTATATTTTCCATGATCACCAACTATATATTATTCAAAGATAAGGTTCTTCCGAGTGATAATGTCTTGTCCAGTAGCCATGAAGAGGAAAAAAATAGTTGAAAATGTTGGGTGTTGAGTACATATCATATCATGCATGTCCAAATTATTGTATTCTATATAGAGGAAAATATGTAGACAAATATATATGTCCGAAATTTTGGCATGAGATGTATGATAAATTAAAAAATAAGGGTAAATCACGTGGTCCTACTTTTAATATATTGAGGCACATGTCTATAATCCCAAGGATTCAAAGGCTCTTTCATTGCAAAGAATATGTATGTTGGAGGGATGGAATTCCTCACACAGAAGTGAGTTGGGATTTATGTGAATTCCAATAGGTTCAATATACATGAAGCATATAGAAGATACATGATCCGAAAAATTCAATGATGATGTACGAACTCTCCGACTCAGCATAGCCATGGATGGAATCAACCCATATTCCCCCCCAGAACACCAACTATTCCATTTGGCCTATAGTAGTGATCAATAAAATATCCCCCCATCATTTTCCGTGAAGGTTTAACATATTATGTTGGATCCCATAGTCCCTGTTAGAAGACAAGTGAAGAATATGGATGTCTACTTACAACCACTAGTAGATGAATTGAAGGAATTATGGGATGGGATAAATTTATATGATGTATCAATACCCATCGCAGTAGAGAGGAGTTTGCATTGTATGGCATAGGTCCTTACACGACACATGATTATCTAGGCTTAGTAGTTTTCTCTAGTAATTTATATGTTTATTGATTTGTTTGTATAAATAACAATATTCTTTCGCATATTAGTTATTTAATTCATTGTAATTATTCTAATCTTCATGATATTATTTAACATGCCATGCATATTCATTGTATACAATAACCTCGTAACAAAAGGGTATTTTGGATGTAAATGTTGTGGAACTTATTTAAAATCTAAATGGGCCAACGACCTAAGAAAGCCAATGTATGACTGCTCCAAGGTATTCCTCCCAGAAGAACACCCTTACAGAAGATCAACATCTGCTTTCAATGGTAAACAAGAGAGAACCCAGAGGCCTCCTATAACGACAACGAATAAATGGATTAGAGAATATGAGAGAGAAAAGGAGAAGGAGTTCATATAAATATTCGATTCAAATGGAGAGCCTATGTTCAACAATCCATAATTTTTTGGCACCTATGTTGATAAATTTCCCATTGGGATGAAAAGAAAATCTACCTTTTATAACCTCCCATATTGGCAGAATATTAAGATTACCCACTTATTATATCCCATGCATATATTGAAACATGTTTCATCTTCTTTATGAAGGCACATGTCATCAAAAAAAATTGACAAATTGGCTATTGGGAAAGATCATATTACTTAGAAAACTATAAAGAAACACTGGCCAAGATGATTAGAAAGTACATCATTAGAGGCAAGCACCTGTCCCTCTAATTCATGGTATTTCAAAGAAGGTGATGTCCCATGGATTTAAAAAAAGATGATATTTATTTGGAAAAGGAGATTATAATGGGTGTGAGGGTGCCATATTCATATGAGTCTTCACTAAGACGCTGCTTCACCGTGCATGACCATTTCTCAGGGTTGAAGTTGCATGAACATTTGAAACTTCTAAGAGTACGTATAATGTCAAAAGCATTACTTTATTAGTTTTTATATTAATAAATTTTATCCCATGCAGGGATGATAAAACACAACCAATTTTGTATATTATTGCATGTGTTTATAGCTTTGCAGTCTCATTATCCTTTGTTCATGCGTCAGTGTGTGAAACATGAATTACCTCAAGACCTAGGACATGCCATATCTCAATTATCTTCATTTTTACATTGGATCACGTCAAAGGAGATTCATGTGGCTAGCGTTCCACGATGGCATCAAGAGATAGTTGAGATTGTTTGTATGTTTGAGAAGGAACTGTCAATGAGTTTCATGGATTTGCAGGCTCATCTTGTAATCCACCTACTAGATGAGGTTCAATTAGTTGGGGTGGTTTCTTGTCATTGGAAATTCTTCTTAGAGAGGTACATGAATAAATTGAAAGGCTTTGTTCGACAAAGGGAAAAACCCAAGGCGTCTATGGCAAAGGGGTACATATCGTACCAGTATTTCTCTTATTCCAGTTAGTACATCAAGTAGATTGATTACATAATAGGTGCTATGATTTGGGAAGATGAAAGGGATGAAGAAAAAATAGAAGGGGAGTTTCTCCAAATGAATGGAAAAAGGCGCTTGATCAAGAGTAAGCGACTTATAATTTTTCAAAATTTACAAAAAGTAGATATTCATGTTGAACTCCGATATAATTTATATGTAACACCCCCAATTTGTGTGTTGAATTTTTAAAAGTTAGACATTTGAACTTAAATCCTAAGGGGGTGGACCCCAAGGGATAAGTGTGGTGTGAATGTAATTGCATATTTTATTTGAGGAAATAAATAAAATGATTGTGCATTTTGACCAAGATGAGAATTAGAGATCACTTGCCAAATCCATGAGGATGGATAAGGCAACAAATCCCCAAAAATCTTTCAAAATCCTTGAAAGAAATTTATCGAGATTTGAGGATAAATCTAAATTTCCAATGAAGAGGAGTAGTTGGGAAGAGGTGAGAAAAGTCGGAAAAGCCGAGGAAAAGCTTAAAGCAACTTTAAAGCATCCCAAATGGGAAGCCCAGGGCTAAACAAAGAAAGAAAGCATCCTACTATTCCTGACGCGGAATTAGAAACATGCTTTGGGGAATTATGAGCTTAAATAAGCTTCGTCCCTGTGCAGACTGTAGGTCGATTTTTTCAGGGAGGTGATCTCTGCTCGGGGATGAATCCTGGGAGATAAAGAGGATTCTAAGGTTGGGAGGTTGGTCATTTTGCAGATTTTGTGGTATGTTCTGAAATTCTTGTTACTCTGTCTTAATACAGTATGAATTGGCTACATATAAAAATTTAATTTTATGACAATGAGGAATTTTGGTATTACATTTAACAGAATCCATCTTAAGGTAATCACCTTTCAGATTCTGTCTTGTTGTAGACCAGCAAATCCATAAAGTAGAAACCCCAGAATCTCTAAACCAAGGTCGGTTTAAATCTGAAGTTACTTGACCTCTACAGATGATTAACTTTTGTTATGCTCATGTAGACACAAAAATGATATGATATACTTATGTGTATGCTAGAGAAACATCATATTATTATTGAAATATAGATATGGTATGTAGAAGACAAGATATCAGATTTTTACATTGCAACCATGCGCATTCTAACACTTATAATAATTGTAGACTGCATATATGAGCATTCTAACAATTATAATGATGCTGGAAAAAGAGAAATTATATTCTAGATGAGCATGCTATCATCTATATGGATGTGGGTTTCATATCTAAAATATATTCCTACTCTTGACCAAACTGTAGCATAGAAAAAGAACTAGCATGGCAAAGAAATAAATTGATAATTAAGGTTCTCTAGCCAAGCATTATTGAATACATAAAGGTGTACTTCAAAAGAAAAATAGAGATTATGAGTAAGGACTCTAGAATGTATTTTGTATGCTCCTTACACCACAAAATAAATTCTACATCTATCTTGAGTCTTTGAATCCATTATCATATCCAAGGATTTCATTTAGAGCTAAGTACCTTCATTCAAGCACGATTGAACACTTATCTAGGCCTAACACCAACCATATATATAAGAGTGACATAGTATTAAACCATTGGAATGCGCATATGATCTTTACATCTACTTTTAAACTCTGATATATAAGTGAATTAAAAGCGAAGGCCTAACCCCAACTTAGGGTCATGATAAAGATATTGGTTTGAAAATAAAATAACAAATACATAACCCTGATGGCGCCGAGAGCTAGACAATAGCTCGTTCGACCCTAGGTTTAATATATGTATATAAATAAAGCAAAGGTCAAACAAGAGTTATAAATGCGAATTATTTAACTTCCAATCATATAAATGCGAACTATATATAAAAAGAAACAAAACAAATACGGGGCGACCCAACGCAAAGATGCTAACATGAAGTATATAAATAATCCCGTTCGCTAATTGAAACAACCTGTAGCCAACCTACGTTAGCGCAGTTAGATTTTACCGTGCAACTTCATACCGAGAGCTAACCCTAGCTCGTTGAAATTCTGTTGCAATACGTATAGAGAAATAAAACAGGAAAAACAATAGCCCCAGTTAATATCGGTTCAGAGAAAGGTTAGCTGTAAGGATTTCTCCACAAATGGTAACGAGTTCGAATGCATTTTGTTCGATTATCGTTACTTCGGAACTGCAGAAAGGAGATCAATAACAAAAGAAAAACTTCTCGGTCAAGCCAATATAAAGAAGGCTGCGGCATCTCCCAGTAAAGGGATATGGAAATCAAACTAGGAAACAATACATCCACAGTAATGGTCGAAAACCTGATTTCGGCTAGTGTGGATCTGCATGCAACCTAAGTAACAGATCTTTCTACGTCTGAGGGTGCGGTAACCCTCCCAAATTCAGCGTATCATGATCCACGCGCTGAGGGTGTGCCATCCACAGGAAAAATCATAGAAAGAAAAGCGTGGAGATGTTGTTCAGAGAGGAGGACGACCGAAATCACACATTCGACACCCTACCTCGTATGAAACCTACTGGTATCTGAGTAACCTGGAAAAAAATAAACCCGTAATAGGCATGACCGCATAGAAATATATCTGAGTTTGACAGTGGCCGCATGGAAATGTAATAAACACTGAGGTGGAAATTCACTGAACCCAAATACACTGAACCGAACTCATAGAGAACTAGAACGCGGCCAAAGAGGACCGGCTAAAGCTCTATTTTGAGGAGACCGATTGCTACGCTAATCTACAGTCTCTCTGCGAAATCTATTTTAACAGTCTTAGTACTGAGTATCAAACAAAAACAACAACAAAGAACAATAGAAGGCAATGGGACGATCTTACAATCGTAAGTAATATAAGGCGAAAAGATCAGAGGAAATGTTAGGTCTGCAGCTTTTCAGCAAGACCGAACCTGAACCCTCCGGTAAATAGCTTGATAACAGAAACTCCAAGTTAAAGCGCTCCCGGAACCCTAATTTCTTTGCCGATAACCTCAGCAAATCCCGAGGGTGATTGAACGGACGCAGCTCTTCACTAGAAGGGTACGAGGTGATATGACTCGGCGCAGGGTAGAGTTAGAGTTGTAGGCACCTAGGTGTTGAGTAAATCATACTGAAGCTCTGCGCTTTCAGAAGCTAGAACCGTCAGAATGTCTAGTCAAAAAAAAAAAATCCACCTGTCGAAGTTAAGGGGCATAGAACAACGTAGGCCGCCGCTAGCTGTTCTCTCCCACGGGAGAAATGTTATGTCCTGCAACCAAGAACAGGTAAATGTTATCACCAGAAGTTACACGCCAACCCAGTCACACTGAACCTGGTGCTAGGCGGCGTATACGAATATTAACCAGTACGAATTGGGTATGCTTGCGTGTGAAAAAACCACGGCAAGTTTGGGCTGGGTTAAACGACGCAAGAATGGTATTATACCTTTGTCCGGTAACTTGGCTCGGAAGTGATACGTCGACGAGCAGTCCGTTGCGATTCATGGCTATGCGATCGGCGCCAAACCGTGACCAGTCTGCAGAGTAATGAGGAGTGGTAAAACAATTATAGTTAGGGTTAGTCACGTACCAACAAGGAAATTCAACAATACAAATCCCGAAACCCTATGGCGGTCAACCCACACTGTTCGGCATTATGGGATAACGTCAAACAACTATATGGTTTGTATTGCGTACTCCTCGGTGATTTATCAAGGTTCCACTTAATTTAGCCGAGGGCGACAGTGTGATAATAGGGAATCGAGCTGTAGGAAATATAAGATTATAAATAACGCTTATTACTCACACGGCCGCCAACCAAGCTTATACAAAGTAGGTATGAATATATATATATATAAATAGGATATATATATATATATAGGCGTAAGATTCCAATGCCAGCATTAAGGGGGGGGGGTTTATTTTATTTACATGCAATATATGATAGCGCTCCCACGAGTAGGGACCCCATAGATGATATAAAAGGGGTTGGGAAATACATAAGATGCATATAAAAAGATAGATGCGCTATAGTTATATATAAATGCTCCTCGATTAATATTGGAAAAAAATTAGGTATGCAAGATTTGTTATATAAAAAGCTTTGAACCCATGTATATTATATATACTATAAAGTGCTATACATGTGCTCTTTAAGGGGATAGTGCAAAAAGCTATATATACAAATAGTATATGTGATGAATATATATATATGAGTATTACGAACGTTAACCCCATATATATGTGGATACACCAATATATGTATGTAGTATATACGGAATTCACAAATATCAAAGTTGAATGCATAAGGGGCTAGGAGAGGTTATTGGATGGGATGTATATCCATATGAACCATGGTTATATATATATATATATATAGGAATATAGGTGGGGTGCATTGCTTGTAGATAGAGGAGAGGATATTTAGTGTATGTATACATGGAATATATTCTACCACTGATATCTAGAATATCAGTGCATTCTAAATATTCTATGAGAATAGAAATGATAGATGAGATTTAAAGTAAAGTTAGAATGCTGAAATCATCCATTCAAGAATCATGTGAACAAAGGGGAAGCATCAGTATATTTGAAAAAAAAAAAATTCCCTAAAACTGGAGGTGTTACATTATATTTTGATCTCATATGTACTATATTTTTCTTTTCTTTCATCAGTTAATGAACTAATTGAAGCAATCAATAGATTCCTTCTTTATTCCAAAGCGACACAACTGTTGGTCGCATTGTACGAACAAAAGTGGATGAAATATGATAGTGACAGAAAACAACTTAGATGTTTGAATGGTATAAGTGTGCCTTATCCCAATCATTTAAAAGAAAATATGACAAAAATATTCCCCAATAGTTGTGTTTTTGACCAAGTCAGAGAGAAATACAGTGCAATCGGTCATTACCTGCCTATTGAAGAGGATGTGCTAAACGTAGGGATTGGTTGTGCCCACTCGATAATAATATATTTATGTAAATTTTTTACTTAATAATTCACCTTTAAAATATAATTACATCTATATTTCATATTTTAAATGTTGGGTTATTATAAGACACATAACACTATGATTTTTTATATTTTTTATAGGTGCAATTGTTCCCATCTATGTGGGCATATGGACACCATTTTCGCACATAAAATTCCGATGATGGATACATGATACAATATTGTAGATTGGAAATCGAGTTTTATCAATCTAGTCAATCTATCCACCATGATCAAAACCTAGTATGAGGGACGTTAGGCTATGTTGGAAAGATACAAGAGATCATTGAAGTGGATTTCTCTTCTTTCAATGTGTTATTTTTAGGTGCAAGTGGTGGGACACATTTGATCAGAATAATGTAAATGAAGATCGAAATAGTAGGCTCATATGTATCAACTCTAGAAATATGTCTGATGAGGCTAAGGAGCCCTTTGTTTTCCCCAAACACTGCAACCAGGTGTTTTTTTACCTAGATGTGTTGGCTAGGAATTGATGGTTCATATTGAGACATGACCCTAGATCAAAACAGATTTTTGAGAATGATAGTGTTATCATGCCAAGCCATATGGAACATAACTAGGGTGATCATGAGAATCGAGAGTGATATGGTACATGTGTTATTTCATCATTTATACTTTTTAAGATGGGCTTTTATAAAGAAGAGAACTTAATTAACTTATAACTAAGACTCTTTTTTATGAAACATTACAATATGTATTTTGAATTAGATGGTAATTTGCATTGTGTTAATGTTAAAATAAATTCACCTGATAATTTGCAATTATGTTGATCTTGAAAACAATGGCGTATTGTATAAAGTTTTTTTTTATAATGCCAATTCCTAGAATAATACATCTACTTGATTGCTTTAAATGTGTGTGATTGATTTCCTCAAAATGTATAATGTTATTTTTGGTATGTAAGATCATAATAAAATAATGATAATTCTAAAGTACCTGAATTTATTTCCATTATTTTCTAAACTTTATTATGTTACAAAAAATCATATTATTCTATATGTTTTAGTTTACAATTATCTGTATTCATACAAATTTACAATTTTACAATTATGGTAATTTAATGATATTTACGATATACATTTCACTTACGGTAGGTATGGTTCAAAATTGACAATTAATTTACAATTTTACAAATTTACAAATTTAAGTTTTTTAATAAAATTGAATGATGACAATACATATAACTACAATTACAATTTTACAATTTCACAATACAATTAAAATTACAATTACAATTAGAATTACAATTTTAGAATTTTACAAACAATTGCAATTAGAATTACAATTTTAAAATTTTAGATATATACAATTACAATCAAAATTACAATTACAATCATTTCAGGTTAATACAATTGAAATTTTACAAATATTTTACATACAATTACAATTAAAATTACAATTACAATTGCAATTACAATTTTACAATTTCACATACATTTACAATTAAAATTACAATTTTAGAATTTAACATACAATTACAATTACAATTAAGATTTTACATATATTTTACATACAATTAAAATTTTACAAATATTTTACATACAATTAAAATTTTACAATTTTACATAAAATTAAAATTAAAATCACGGCATAATATTTAAGAAATATCATGATTTAATATTAAAAATAAACATCATGATCATGATAACCATCGTACAAACATTATATTCGACTAAAAAACACATTCAAATTCACTAACATCATTTAATAATTGTGATCATGATCATCTAGCAAAACACAAACATTGTATAACATCATCACAACACAAACATCAAATATATATCTCTTGTCAAATAATTTCTATCACATACACATATATCTTCAAGCTACACATTAAATGAACATATCTAACATGACCAAACAATATAGACATCATGATGAACACCAACATGTAAATTAAGTACATATGCAACATGAACATAAAATACATGGACCATATATATCTATATATATATATATATATATATATATATATATATAGTGAAAAATATAAAACTGTAATATAACTGCATATAAATGTCAAATATTAGCTGGTAGTACACCAATAGTAGTACTAGTCGAGGCATGCTCAGTCGATGGTGCAACCTCGACATGCTCAACTAGATGTCGATTGCGGGCCTGCTGATTTGGAGGTGCCTCGTGCTTATCAGGATGAACTGCCTACGCATGATGAATCATGGATGATCTAGGCTGCTGATGAGTGGATGGTATGGCAGCCTGCTCAATTGATTGACCTGCCTCATCAGATGGACCTGCACCCTCCTCGGGATCAGATGCATGGTCATGATCATGACTGCTAGATATTGTAGACTTCTCATCACAATCATCTCCGACGTGAGGTGGAGTACTAGAATGATTATCACTCCCCATATGATTGTGAGATGATGCGATGCTTGAATGTTGATGTACTGCATCTCCACCACACCTATGTGGATCGACCCTCCTCGCCTGCACCAGTAATTTGGTAGCTCCAACAATATGTTGAATCAGGGTCAACATATCACGGGGCATGACTCTCCATATCTTTCTGACCCTATCATCAACCTGTATCTCTCTTATAGTGATCGACCTGAATCCCTCCTCTAGTAGCATTCAACATAGTTGGTCACCCAAATCCATCCTAAATCGAGTGTGAGGCTTATGCCTCACACCCGCTGGTACTTACGCCTGATCATGAGGACTAGGTTTTTCAATGGCCTGATCCTCCGCATCTGTCATCTCCTTGTCAACAAGATCTACACCTAGATCATTTGGTGGTGGTGGCATCTCATCACCAAAAAATGACCCAATATCTACAAATTATATATAATTACACAACAATAATTAGAAAAATTCATTAAAAAATTTGATAAAACAAGTTAAAGAATGTGTTAGAATAAATTTAAAGAAAACACTAATATTACGTCTCTCATTCGGCTGCTCATTATTTGTGAAGAGGATGTTGTCACACCCTCGTTAACCCAAACTAGCATACGAATGTGGCACCATAATGAAGGTGTGATAACCAACATTGGAGAGAAACTCCAGTGCATCATGAGATATCCTCAGACAAAAATCAAATTTTCCCCTCTTAGGCATCATCTGGCCCCACACCTCCATCTGTATGTGCATCATTGTCCTATGAGGCTACCAAACAAAAGTAGGCCTTATTTTTTGAAACCTCTCAAAAAAAAAAAAAAAACTCTGAAGCAAAAGGGAATTTCACCCTCCCATGTGCCTGAGAACAAAATCTATATAATGCTCTACAAAACTTCTACAAAAAAATTAGAGACCACCTCACAAGTCCTGGCCCTGTAATAAGGAATAAAAATAAAATAAAAGTGGGGAACTAATACATTACCCATCACTAGTATGTTGTGAAATGGTCATCAAAAATAGTGAGAGGCACCTCACCTCCTCTGCACCAAACAAAGAAATATTTAATTGACCATTGGATACCTGAAAACATGCATGAGAAAGTATATCAGTGCTAATGAATTTCTTGGAGTACACCAACTGACTCCCTAATGCATAGCTATCATGAACCTATATGAATGAGGGAAAATCCTGCCCTCTCCTAGATAGGGCAGTAATAAAATATATGTCATCCTTAGTGGGCATGTACCACAGGTTAGGACGAACCTAGAAACCCTCGCGGTGGGCATCCCACCTGAAGATGAGTTGTCCTAAGAACCGATTATGGCCCTTTAGGGATGTAGCCTTCTCATAGAAATTTAGGAGGCCTACCTACCTTAGGATCAATTGAGGATAGTAATGCATGCAATGGGAGCACTGATGGCAGGGTGACTTACACAAGTGAAGTTCACATTGATGCTTGAGAGCTGTAGAGCATTAAAGAAGTGAAAATGCAGATTTTTTGACTAGTAAAATTTTCTATTTAGCCTTGTTTCTGTGTTGCGTTTTTGAGGTGCACTAGGTGGTTTATTCCTAGTGTAGCAGGTGTATTTCTATTTCGGTGTGGGTTTTTAAGACAAACCGGGCCTATTTTTGAGTAGCACACTGGTGCGCTATAGTAGTGAGATGCACCAGGTAGGTTTGTATGCAGAGCATCGTGCCTCAGTGTTCCAATTTGTAGTATGCACTGGTTTTTTCTGATTTAAATGCTCCAATGCATTTTATGATCAGAAACTCACCGAGAAAAAAAAATATGCAAAAACCTCCACCTACTAACCTCCTCTAGAGACCTCCGCTACAAATAGATATCTGGCCTTTTTTTATAAGGGATTCCTCAAAAACATCCGCTAGAGGGTCTTTTCCTTGTAGTTCCCCATCCTAAAAATTTTTGATTCAAAAAAGGACTCTCTGGTGTGCACTCATGCTTGCATAGATGGACTAGGAGGAGTATTGTCGCAAAAAGATGCAGTGATAGCCTATGAGTCCATAAAACTAAAGAAACATGAGAAATATATGTAGTTTATGACACAAAATTATTTTTTGTCATATATGCATTAAAAATATTAGGACATTATCTGTTAGGTAAGAAATTTTTGCATATGACTGATCATATCAGTTTGAAATTTTTCTTTAGTCAACTAGATTTGAATGCAAGGCAAGTCAAATGGTTAGCTTTCCTTAGCGAATTTGACATGGAGATCAAACACATTAAAAGAAAGGAAAACCAATTTGTTGATGCCTTAATTAGAAAATATCATGAAATTTTGTCTTATACAGGTACTAGTGTAAAATTCAATGTTGAGGAACAAATCCAAGAAGATTTGTCACAATATTCTCGATATTTGGAATTTCAAAAAAAATTACAGCAAGCTAAAATCCAAGAATACACAATGAATCCAGAGGGATTAATAATTTAAAAACAAAGGTTTTATATTCCTAATTTACCTACCTTGAAGCAGGTGATTTTCGTTGAATACCATAAGAGACCTTATTCAGGTCATCGAGGTCACCAAAGTATGGGGACAACATTTCGGGAATTTTTTTTTTTGGCCTGGAATCAAGAAAGAAAAAACTGATAACATGGCATGATGTTTGGAGTGCCAACATGTTAAAGTAGAGCATCAACATCCTGTAGGTTTATTGAACCCCTTTCTGATTCCAGAATGGAAGTGGGAAGTGATGTCCACGGATTTTATCACAGGACTACCTGATACTAATAACCAACATCAGTCCATTATCATAGTGGTATATATGGTAACCAAGGCTACACATTTTATTCCAGTAAAGTACACTTTTGGGGTAGCACAAGTGGGTAATGTGTTCATGAAGGAAGTTTTTAAACTTCATGGAATACCAAAGATGATCATCTTAGATAAGGATTAAAAGTTCAAATGTGAATTCTCGAAGACACTCTTTGTGGGAATGGGAACAAATTTGTACTTCAACACAACTTATCATCCCCAGATAGGTGGGCAGACATAAAGAAAAAAATCAAATAATACAGGACATGTTGTGCATGTATGTAATGGGCATACCCACCAGGTGGGAGGATTTTTTGCATTTGAAATTTTTTTCTTACAACAACAGTTATCAAACATCTATTAAGATGAGTATGTTCGAGGGTTTTTGTGGCAATAAAAGCCATACACCACTTAGTTGGAGTTAGCCAAAGGACAAACTCGTACTTGGACTTGAGGCATTACTTCAAATGGAATAAACAATAAGGAAAATTCTACAGAACATCAAAGTAGCTCAAGACCACCATAAGAGATATGAATATAAGAAAATAATATACAAAGAACTTAATGTTGGAGATCATGTTTACTTGAGGATCAAACCTCGCAAGAGTAGCCTGCACACCGGAATTTGTGCTAAGTTAGCACCACGATACTTTGGGCCCTTTGAGGTTTTGGAATGAGTGGGCCCGATAGCTTATAAATTCGTTGTACCTAGTCATGTTAGAGTTCATAATGTTTTTCATGTGTCATTTTTGAAAAAATATGTTCATGATCCTTCTCACGTAATTCAATTGACCTTGATATGGGTGGAAATAGAAGGGGACTTTCTTCGAGAACAACTTCGTATATTGGAATGGGAAGAAACTGTGCTCTGTAATATAACATTAGCTTGGGTGAAAGTGGAGTGGGACAACTTTACACCCGAAGAAAATACATGGGAGTGGAAATATATTATGAAAGAATCATTTCCATCATTGTTCAAAGAATAACAAGAGTTATCTGCTAACGTCGACGACGGTGTTTTCGTTTTAGGGGAGGAATATGTAATACCCCTGATTTAAAGATTTTATGTTTATGTAAATAAGACCAAGGTCTAGGTGGACCTATGGAGCAATTATGCCATTAAAATAATTTTTTTAATTTATAATTATTTATGAAAATTATGCCAATTTTCTAAAGAAAAGAATAATTGAGATTTGGAAATTCTTATCCATAAGGATAGGATAGAATTTCATACTTTCCCAAAATTCTTAAAAACATTCCTTTGGATAAAACTAAAAATAATATTAAATTATATGGGAGAAAAATATCTAACAAAATCCCCAGTAAAGAGGAAAGTTACCGGGAAGAGGTAAGAAAACCTGCGTTGAGGAAAAGTGAGTTTTAAAGAAACATTTTGTGGAAAAAACAAAATAAAAGCCTAGGCTATGGGAAACAGAATCCCATAATAACAGGATTACATTATGGAAACTTGCTGGGGGAAGTAGGCTTAAAAGTGCCATCACTAGTGTGATAAGAGGTTATCAACATTGGGGAACATTGATCTCTACTTGGGTTAGAGCTTTGAGGAGAAGCTCGTGGTTGGGAGGAAAATTCATCTTTACAAAGTGGTATGTCATGTGTTGATATTTTATATTTAACTTCATATGTTGTTATTAAAGGCTACATCAGACTTTTTTCTAAGTTAATAGACAAAATTCTACCTTGACAAAATGGATTAATGTTATGTTAATAGTCTATGTCTGGTTATTGTTGCATACAATATCAATACTGAACGCTAAGGTCCCGGTATAGAATAGTGGCATGTACATGGTTAATAATATATAAATTATTAGTAATGTGTATTTTACAGTGTCAAAACTATAATAAGTACAAATTAGATATTTTCTTTTGTACACAAACTAAGTTACTGTAAGTAGATACAATTATAGTATGTGTAATTATAAACCTAAGTGGCTATAGTCTGATAATAATTATTGTGTACTTATTTGTATATGTATTAAAGTAAAGTAAATAAGACAGTATGTATCTAACGTGAGAAGGAGAGACAAAACGTGGAAAATACATTTAGGTATAAATTTTTGATGTAACAATCCCCAAAATATTTTTTTATACTATATTATCTCCTTACATAACCTTCACTGGTTTCCTCAACACATTGTCTCTCTGCCACATCTGCTATTAACATTAATTACTTGGTCATCATAATAGTTTTCATCTTACTCATTAATCATATTTTATAGGATACCCTATTAACCCCATCTATCACACATCCACCTTAAATATTCATTTCCCTTGCTATTTCATTAGTCTATAACTCCTTATTCATTGCTCAATTGTGAACATAATAGTTTCAATAATATTCACTATAGGTTTTACAAGTTATTGTTACCTTACCATATAATCCTTCCCTACCTCTAATAACATATACATTCTAGCATATCTACCTTTTCCCTAAGTATTTAAGCTTACCCTTACCATGTTCCCCATTTAATAAATTATATGTTCATACTGCTTAGCAATATACATAACACATTGTCCTTAAAAAAATAATATTATAATTACTTTGGATGCATGAATATAAGGTAAGTATGAACTTGGATATGGTTTTAACTACTTCTCTTTTTATAAGTGGAAATTTATTTCGAAAAGGTAAGAATGAAACTCTGTTGAGGAAAATAATTTTTTAAAAGAAGATTTTCTGGAAAAAAAGAAAAGAAAAGCCTAGGCTATGGGAAACAACATCCCATAATAATGATATGTTGTATGTAAAGAGGTTTATGGAAATAAGGATTAAATAAGCCATCACTAGTGTGAAAAAGGGGTTGTATACACTAGGGAACACAGGTCTCTTCTCGGGGGAGAGCTGTGGAGAATCTCATGGTTGGGAGGAAAATTAGACTTTACGCAGTGGTATGTGATTCCTGTGATTTTCTCAATATGTTCCTACAATGAATTTATAATTAAATTTCTACTATTATGGATTAGGATATGACTCTGAATTATAGACAAATTTCTGACAAGAATAAGAAATGTGATGGACATGTATATGTTCGGTGCTATTAGTAACTTTTAACTTAGATTTAGTTTTACAATGTTAAGTAAATACTTATCTATGTATTGCATAGTGTCCATCTTACCATTTTTATTTTATAGAGTCTCATATGTAATTAAATACAATTTAGTCTCCATTTATGTTACACACACTCAAGACTTGAGAGTAGATAAACAAGCAGAATTTATAAAATTGGGAAGGGTTCTATTCTGATGATTATTATGAAATATAATTGTACGAATTACTCAGTAAAATATTACTATCATAAGTAATAAAAGGTACTAAGGTCTGTAAAAGTTCAGGATAGATTTATATATACTAGTATTATCATATGTACAAGTAAATATAGATTTTACATCATGTAGAAATCTACAAAGAAACTGATATAAATGTCATCTCGCAATGAAAAAATTAAGTAAATGACATTATGTAGAAAATTCATGCTGAATTATGATGTAATATAGCTAAAAATAATAATGTGAAAATTGGAAATACTTATATATTTATAAATCAATGTAACATTATAGCTGAGAAAGTATATGAAACATAAACTTTGTAGTTTCCAAAATTCATATACATAAATTACCAAGTCTAAGTCCTCTTAAAGGAGATGAAGACATTGTTGTTACATGACTCTACAACTGTAGGAGTGTATATGGAAAAAAAAACAATAAATATGTCTACACCAGTTTGGAATTAATATCTAATTAGAAAAATGTTGATCTAAGTGCATGCCATAGAATCTGGAATGATACCACAACTAACCTGAGAAGGAAAGAACCCATCTGTTAGTTGAATCTGAATGATGAAAAATGCAACTCATACATATGTTAGAGGACGTGAAGGCAAACATGGAACAAAAAGTGAAATCTCGAATTAGAATGACATCAAAAACATAATTAAATAAAAAATTGATATGATCAAGAGTATAGGTAGAAGAGTATATTGCCTAAGAATATTATTCATTATCTTTTTCCTTCCCTATACCTACAGTGAGGGAATGTTGTAAGTAAGGGTGATTTAAATACATAAATGAAAATATTAAATAAGATATCAAAACAAACTCAAATAATAACTTTAGTGAGGAAACATATAAGCATGTTTGAGTGTTGATCCATTCTCGAGGAAGGGGAGTAACCTGGGTAGTGGATACCCATGTCAAAACTCAAAAAATTATATTGAATCTAATGATAGAACATAGAAATAAAAATGCAATTGTTTTATTATTTATCCCAAAAGTGAGAGTACTGATATATATAAATATACATACATACACACACACACACACACAGATATATATATATATATATATATATATATATATATATATATATATATATATATATAAGAGGGATATGTTGTCAAAACTTTGCCCAAAATAAGGTCTATGTTAGCAGCTCGCACAACCCCTTGGTAGGTATGCAATCCTTCTAGCAAATCAAATGAAGAAGAAGAACATGAAAAAAGGACTAACGCAAAAGTCTCTAAATCAATTGTGTGAGCATAAAAAAATTAAAAACAACCATAAAAACATATGTAATATATAGATTTGGGAATATTACTTTAAATTAAATAACTCAAGTCATGTTACACATGGATAGATGAATATCATGAAGATATGTATGTTGTGTGAATTTTTAATAGGATAAAACAGAAATTCTGCCATTACAAGTAGTGAAAAATATATTTGCGAAAATATGAATGTATGAGTTTAATTTTAAATTAATACTCATTGACATATGGGAATAACCAACGATAAATTGAAAATTCTTATACAACGCTAATATTCAATATTCTGAACTTTTAAAGAAACATATGGAGAGGGATTATGACATGTTGTCACACCTAGAAATTCATAAATGCATGTAAACAAAAATATGGTAAACACATTTATCTCTACCTCATAGATAGGAGTTACTATGTGGGACATATGATAGATGAAGACATATATAAAGAACATGAATCCAGACTTTAGATAAAAAAATTATTAAAGAAATTGAATAGAAAAGTTTATAGAAGCTGAAGAATCTAAGTCTAGAGTGTGAGAAATTAGATATGAAATCCCTGAATGATCATACAGACTGAGGTTAGCATATTTCACACAGAAGCCTATAATTCACGTTGTAAATTAAATGACAGTGAGGGAAAATTATAAATAAGGAGACAAGGGAAGCACACTCTGTGTACATGAATTATAAATTAAAAGGAAAGTAAAACTCAAACCCTTAAGTCAAATATCGAAATTATAATATGGCTGATAGAAAATTACTTGGCCAGAACATATAAAATTAAACAGTAATACCTGTAATACACCCATGTAAGCTCATATATACAAACAATGAATCGAAGAAATATTATCATTGCTAGGGAAAATTTTAAGGATGGAAAATTATCTTGAAGTTTCAAACATTGGCGAATCTCACTAGTCCGTAATATCCAAATTATAAAATATTTATTTATATAATTGTAAAATTATTCATATTTATAATGATTTTATATATAATATCTATATAATTTTGGCGATTTTAAAGGTAAAATACTTTTATATTGTAAAATTTGGGCGAATCATTTTTAGAAAAAAATGGATATTGGAGAATATTTTTTTTCAAAAAATCATGGAAAATTAGCCCACTCGCAAATATTTCCATGATCATTTCCCAAAAAGCTAATTAAACCTTGAAATGTTCCACAAAACCAAAGGAGTACCCTGCATGAGAGAATCATTACCAAACAGGGGTATTCAAGGTTGAAAATTTCTATCAATAGTGGAAGTACCCTGTGTGAGGAAAAAATTGAATAAAACACTTTCGAAGGAAGAATGACAGAGGAATGGACCTCGATTGAGTAAAAGTGAAAACATGCCATACTCTTTGAAAAGGGGTTCCCAATGAGTGAAATGTATCATAGGGTAGTTACCTAGAAAACTAGGGGTTTCAAAGAAATTAAAATCGAAAAACCAAAATCATTCTTTATTAAAAATATAGAGAATTTGTATGTCCTAAAATTGGGCAAAGACATTCGTTTGCACAATGAATGCAAGCTATAAGAGCTTACATCAAATTTGAGCTATATTTAAGCTATCAAGTGGTGAAGGGAAGCCATTTACACACAGAGCTTGAGAAGTACCATAAATTTGAACAGAGGGTAGCAAACCCTGTGTGCAACAATGGAGATAAGATCGTATTAGGCCATGGATTAGAAAATGTACATAGTAAATGTAAACCAAAATTTGGATATAGGAAATTACCTGAAGTGGCATGGGAGAAACGGTCGAACCCATGTGAATTTGTTCCAAAAATCATCCCATTTATCTCCAAAACCAACTGAGATGAATTAGGATAAAACCCTCAGAAAATGGAAGTAAAATTATAAATTTTAATAGTGGAAAACACGAAATCTCTTACCTTGTAGACTTAGGAATAAAAACCCTCTCTTACGTCATAAAATGTTGTAAGCCTCATCAAACAGGAGGAGAAATCACACCTAGTAGCATGGAGGAGGCCACCCTATTGATTAAACACAAATGAAGCTCCCCAATGACAATAATGGTGGAGGATTTCATGATAAATCGAATGATTGATAGAGTTGTAGGTTCGTCGTGTAGGAGAGCTCAGAGCTCAGGACAACCGCAACAAAATGTTGAAGTGACAAAGGAAACCACAATTGGGTAGTTTGAAAAACCATTAGGGTTTCTCCCAACGATTTCAAGTGTCGATCTCATCCATATATTAGCAACATAAAAGTGGCGCCTCAAAGGGGAAAGACGGCCATGTGAAGCCCACCGAAAGTGGCCACTTGGAAGGCTAGGAATGGGCAGGATTAACATGTCGGGTATGATGAATTAAAATGAGAATTAAAACCATATCCAACTTCTCACTTATCTTAGATTCACGCCTCCAAAATAATTATAATATTAATTGTGTAAGGACCATGCGTTATGTATATTACTAAGGGGTATGTACATATAATTTATTAATTGGGAAATATGGTAAGGGTAAGTGGAAATACTTAGGGAAAAGGTAGATAGGTTCGAATGTATATTTTATTATAGGTAGGGTAGGATTATATGGTAAGTAGATAATAACCTGCAAAACTTATAGTGAAGGCTATTGCAACTATTATGTTCACAATTGAGCAATGAATAAGGAGTTACAGAGTAATAAAATAAAATGGGAAGTGAATCTTTAAGGTGGATGTGTAATACATGGGGTTAAGGGGGTATCCTATCAAATATGATTAACAAGTAATGTGGAAACTATTATGATGACCAAGTAATTAAGGTTAATAGCAGGGGTGGCAGCGAGACAATGTGTTGAGGAAACCAGTGAACGTTAACTAAGGAGATAATACTTTATATATATATATATAAAATTGGGAGTTGTTACAAGTGGTAACAGAGCCCAAGATAAAACTTTGGGCTTATGGGTCTCAACACAGAAGAAAAAAAATCTCCTGTCAAAAAATTAAATTATTAAGTAATTCCATATTATGTTTATGAGTACTAATTGTGTTTGTACATCAAATTAAACTGTAGAAAATTTGGTGGAGTTGTCATGTCTGACATAGATGATATGTATGTGGAACTAGGGGATGAGGAGGCCCCACCAAATGCAAATTCTAAAATTCTTGAGATTATTAAGAATTTAGAGAAGGAAGTGGTTCAGCTAAGGACTAGCAATGAACATTTACTGCAAGCCAACAATGAGAAAGATAGGTTGATAAGAGAATTAACCTCTAGGTCTAGTCATAAATATGGAGAACTAAAAATGAAAAGGAAAGAAGAAAAACCCAACTTAAAGAGGTCTAAGAGTGGGGAAGAATCTGGTAAAATAGATTAAAAATCTAAAAAGAAAAAGGGAGTTGTAGAGGGAATTCTGCAAGATCAAGCCTCCAACCTTTGATGGGGAGAAGGAAGAGGATGCAGAGGCATGGCTCCTAAATATGGCCAAATACTTTTAAGTATATGAATATAGAAGTAATTTTAAAGAAATGATAACAGCTTACCAATAGCAAGGTAAACCCACACTTTGATGGGAAGAGACCAAAATAATACACTTATTGATGAAAATAACGTTTCATGGGAGGAATTACAAGAGAAATTTAAATCTTGATATCTCACTGAGAGGTATTATAATGACAAGGCAAAGTAATTTCATGAGCTAAGGCTTGTATGGCTCACCATTGATGAATTTCTGACGTATTTCACCAATTTAATTCATTATGATCCATCCATAAGGGAAGAAAAAGATAAATTACTATGATTTCTCTATTTTCCCACTATTTACAAAGAAAGAATCGAATTTGACAATCCAAAGACTATGGATAAGGCTATTCGGAAAGATCAATTGTGCTAACAACAATTTAAAGGTAGGAATGATGAGCTAAAAATTTGAAGAATAAAAAAAAGGGGAAGGCTAAGGCAAGTTCAAAAGTATCCAAACCAGCTTATCTGAAGAATTTCAGGAAAAACCACCAGTGAAAAAGGTTCAATAAGGGTGGTGAGAATCAGACAACGCATTCCCACACAAGTTCCAAGCCCATGGAAGGGAACAATAAGCGAGAAATTGTGGTAAAGTCCAAGGAACCATTTAAAATTTTAGGGATTCAACAAGCCTCACATGCTCTGGGATTGCCAACACAACACTCGTGCAATTTACAGAACTCAAGAAATGCGGGAAGCAACCAGAGTCAATGAAGTTTCCTAAAACATCACCCGGATTAGTGCAACATTGGAAGACAGATAGGTTGAGAATCAATAAACTATGATTGAAATTGAAGGTATCATATTTTACCAACCTATGCCTGTTTTAATTGATCCATGAGCTTTTTTAAGTTATATTAGTTCAGACATAGTGGAAATATGTAAACTAAAAACAAAAAAAAAATCATCACGCTTGGCTAGTGCAGTTACCTACTAGAACCAAACAGAAGGTAACCCCTTAAGATTTGCAAAGGAATTCCTGGCATGGTCCCGAATAACCTAGATCTTGGGGTCGACCCTCTGCAGGATCCATTGAATCAACTGGGTGCATGGGAATATCGGTGGATGGCCCCCCACATAGTGCATCTTGGATCTCTTAACCTGAATGTATGTTTGCCAGTTTGGGAGGTATTCAGGAAATATAGGCTTGGTAAATTCGTAATACACTTGGTACCAACTCATACTGTCTCCTTTGCCGAATTTGTAGGCGGTGTCTCCTTAATTAGGGGGAAGAGGGTGAGGTACTTCCTCCTCTGACATTTATATTTTTGGGCTTTTGTTCCTCTTCCGAACTGCTGGAGGCCCCATGTCACTTGAGGCTGACGAGATGGATACACAATCTAACCTAGCTTCAATGTCCCCTGGAATGTTCATAAAACAATCCCACGATAAGACAGATGCCAAAATTTATAAATATGCGGGTTGTTCCTACCTCTCCTTAATCCTTTTCAAGGAAGTGGGTTAACCTGCGACCTGGTGACCTTGCAACTTGGTAGCCCGGTCGCTAGGTCGCATTAGTTTGAAATTTCACAGAAGAGTGACTTAGTGACCTGGCGACTTGTGAGTAGGTCGCGAGGTCGTAGGGTCGCTGTATCGTGATGGTTGAGATCTTTACGGAAGTGCGACCTAGAAACCTACTGACTCACAACTAGATCACAAGCTTATTGAGTCGTAGGGTCATGTCATTCTGAATTTTTTTTGATATGCGACCAAGCGGCTATGCAACTTAGCAACCGTGGTCACCAGGTCACAGGGTCGCAAGGTCGTGGGGTCGCTCTAGGGCTTGGTGGACATGTGGTGGAAAAATGTTTAGAAAACACACTTGGCACCCATAAGATTGTCATCCATGGTCATATGAGTCTTCATTGGTGAGTTAGGAAAGGTCCTCAAAGGGGGAAAGGGTATATAAGCTTTACATAAGATCTGAATGGTTTGAAACAACTGAAGGAGGGGTAGGTTTGCAGAGGGATTGCCGGGGAGCTTGATCAAGAGCATAACTGGGTTAAAAGGTTAGGGTAAGTGGGAGAAATAGCAACAATTATCTTAGAAAAGAAACAACAGGAGGATTAGGCAACTTACCTTGGAAAATCTCGCTCTGACTGGCTTGTCAGAGGCATTTTCTTTCTCTGTCACGCAGGTCGAATGCAACCTATGCGACCCTTCTATATATAAAGGGGTGACATGTGTGGGAAATAAATGAGGGTCGTAAGGTAACAAATGAGTTGTTTTAATGAGATGTGTGACCTAGAGACTCTGCGACCTTGCGACCTAAGGGGTCATGGGGTCATAGGGTCGCAAGGTCACAGATGTTTGGTTTCAGACTGATGTATGACCCAGCGACTTTGTGACCTAAAGGGTCACAAGGTCATAGGGCCACAATTTAAAAGAGTTAACCATATTTGGGACTTAGCAACTTGAGATTTTGAAAAGGTGAATTTAGGCCTGCCTTCTCTTTTTCAAAAGGATAGGGGCTCAAAAATTTAAGGGGAGAAAATTTTTGGAGGGTGTTGTAGGAGCTACAACAACTTCTTATTTAAATTTTACATAAAAACTAAATCATTATTTTGGAAGAGACCATAAAAATTGTGTTTACATAAGACCCATTTTTACTTTCAAAGCATTAGAGGACGGTCATTTTTTAGGAAGGAGAAGTTCTCCTTGAATTTCATATCAAGCCAACACCCAAATTTCCGTTACATAACTGACATACAACTTCACTCTGACCCCCTATCCTCTTACAATCGCTCTCAAGGGTGACCAATAGTTATATTCCCATATTAATTTTAACCAGTCGCTTCTTGCTATTCCGTACATTTATTGAATATTTTTCCAAACCTCATTTTCGAGTGCATCAAGCTTTTTCCATACATAAATACTTGGTAGAAAAACCTACCACTACCCTCTCCTACTTCAAATGGATCACAACATGATCGGTGAAAGGATATATCGTTGCATGATTCTACATCCACTAGGGTGGCCATGCCACCCCTTCCATTTAATGATATCACCTCAGGAGGATGGCATGCACAAACCCTGAGGAAACCAATCTACTTGGAACGCAACCCCATCGGGGATATTTTGTATCAAATTTATCTGAAGTATAACAAAGATATGTTGGAATTGAAAGTTTAAGTTGTGTAATATACACAATCTAAGTTCCCAATAGGTCTTTTTTACTTTCTTTATCCAAAATTCACTTTAAACAATGAAAAAATATGCATGTTGGATGTCTTTTTCTATCTACATATATAGTACCATGGATCAACCAAGTTTTGTACAGTAAGAGAGATTTGCACGTTCAGAATTTTTTATCTCTCTTAATGCTTGTTATGTTCATGTTTGTGTAATATCTCCAATTTAAAGATTTTTTTTTTTTCTCCTTTATATACATATATACTGAGGATTCACTTCTGTTTGCATATTTGACTGGATACTATGTTCTGGAATTTGATTTAATTCCACATTTTTAATTTTCCTATTTCAACCTAGTACCACATTAAAATTTTAGGTTAAGGAGTATACCCTTTCCTTCCCATTATACCTCTTTATAATAAAATTGGATACTCCCCATGTATATAATATATATATACAATTTATATACCCCTTTATAATAACATTGGATACTCCCCATGTATATAATATATATATATATAACTTAATATATATATATGTCCATATATGTTTATTCTTAACTCTAACGAGGTTTATGATGATGGAACTTAGGACTTGCGAAAATAATGAGATGCATAATTATTTCACCCACTAAATATTAATTTTCGGTACCTACATAATCCCAGTTATAAAGGTCTTCGGTATAGTTTTATTACCAACCCTTTTTCCTTTGATTTAGTCGCGGCATGGCATTTCGAGTATCCTTATATATATATATACGATTATCACTATATGTAATGATATCGACATTATATATATATTGGTGTAAAAAACATAATGCATGATCAACGTTTATTCCAATCCTTGCATCCATCTGTCATTATTTTTAATTTGGATCAACGCGTATATGACTTTTATACATACGGTACCCACAAGGCGTATTGCAAA
This sequence comes from Pinus albicaulis, assembly GCA_034641835.2. NCBI lineage: Eukaryota > Viridiplantae > Streptophyta > Pinopsida > Pinales > Pinaceae > Pinus > Pinus albicaulis. Next base: position 1,161,237,174 of record CM076570.1, on the reverse strand, counting down.
AGATGAATAACTCGTTATTGATTGTAATATACGCATAGACATGTGATCTGTCCATCTTTTTGGCGTGTGGTTTTTAACTTCTCGGTGTTTTTTGAATGTAGTGCCAGCGTCTCCATCATGAGAGCGAAGTACTGCTACAGGGTGTTCATCGATCCAGGAACCGCAAGTATCCTACGTGTCTCGCCTTCCTTGGCTACTTCGGTTCTGTCCAGGTTTTGCGTGCGCCGACTCCTGCCTCAGACAATTTGGTTTCTCTGGCTAGGTTTCTACCTATGAGAATATAATGCGTAGCACTCCCAGCTGGATGTAAAACAGAGAAGAGGTCTTTTCGACTGAGCAGAATGCAGAACGAGGACGCCATTTCGCATCCTTAGTACTTCCTCTGCGAGCTCATTAATAATGCATGGTACCTGTATATCGATTTGGCTGGGTTTATCAAATCACCTTCGGGATTTCCTGAATTCCTAGGGCGGGGTGCTTAGGGTTACGATTATCTCCCGCTCGTCCTAGTCCGAAATAGGAGTTGCACTACCGCATGCAGTGAGTTCTTTTAATTGGGGTTTCAGTTCCGGTTATTCATCCTATTATTTTCGATTTATTTCCGTTGCACAGGATTGTTGCCATTCAATGCCCCCCTTCGCCGGTTCTACTGGTATTGCCGACTCAATCTACTGCGTTTTTTTTTTTTGATATGTTTATCTCCATTCCTGACTTCCTAACATATGTCGCAGTTATTTTCGAGGTGGTTTCTTTACAGGGATCATTAATCTAGCATGAAGGTGTCGAACTCCTTTCCGGTGGCGAATTCCAGGGTAAAGTTTGATGTAAGATTCCACATCTCTCCGAATCCCATTTTCTCTTTTTCCTTACGTTCTGTTCATTTTTTTCTTTCAGATAATACAGTACCTAATTCATCTACCGATTTTTCACGCAGATGGCGCGGAGCATCGACATCTCTGGCTTTATAATGTATGACGGAGACTTAGCCTATTTTCTAGAACTTGTTTTTTTTTTTTTTTTCATTATGTCGGTATGAGGGAACTGAAGGCGTTGGTTTTCTTCTCTGGTCGTGCCCTCCTTATTTCATTCGTATCCCTTTTTTTGCTTATTATAATTGTGATAGCCCTACCTCTTGTAAAAACAAGTTGTCTTTGTTCGTGAGAGGTTTCTTTTGGGTTCGCAGATCTGTTAATGTAAGATCTACGGCTGCGTTCAGCACGAATCGTATTGGCAGGAGCCATCAACAGGGTTTCCTCATGGCTATACGCTGAGACCCTTTTTTTTTCTTCTGTGTTCTGGTTTGGGATCTTAGGTTTCCCTGCGTCAAATAGGATAGTAGATCTATGGCCATCAGTAACTAACCGACGTTCCCTTTTTCTTAATCGCGTATTGATTTCCTTTTTCTTTTCTAAGGTTGACTAGACGTAATGACAGAAAGAAACTCTATTCACCGGTTCATCCCTAATTTCTTCAATACTATTATAGAGGTTTATGCATCAAATTTATTCGCTTATCTTCGGAGGTCTAATATCGTTTGAATCCATCTCTAAATTTCCGAACCTATTTAATAGATATGTCTATATGCTTTTATCTGAATATCTCAGTCGTGACTATTGCGAGGGAAGTATTAACTGGTAGGGTTCAAATTATTTCGATTTGCTTAGATTTTACTTATATGGCAATAATGAATACTAAAACTTTGCCAGGGAAAGGAATGAGCTCTCACATCGGTAACTCCATCCCTTAAAGAAATTACACATCCGATTTTATCGTTGTAGTAATTGTAAACCTTTTCACGAGAATCGGCAAGGTTACACTGCCTTTAATATTTCACTATAATACCTTACTGTATAAAAAAAAATCCAAAATTGCTCTGTGGAAATCGAAATACAAAGTAATTTAGGTACTCGGCACTTATCTTCCACTAGTTATCTCCCTTCGATATACATCTAATTTATTTGCATGCCCATTTCTTCTAACTTTACAAAAAAAAAATACGGTAACACCGAGGGTTGTTAATGATTATATGACCGGAGGAAATTCTTCAAGCAGATTTAATGCATAATAGATTTCATAACATCAGAAAATGAATGTAGTTACGCCATAAATCAAACAGAATATATATATGCTTTGAATATATCTTCCATCTAGACACTCCTTTTCAATTGATATTATGGTATCTTATTTATTTCAGCTCTTGGTGAATTTTATAGTTGCATATACATGTCTTCTGTTGTTAATTTATAATGGGTTTAAATGATGGTTGAGCCTATTCTAATGATATCTATTTAAGGTTTCCAGAAGCAGATTACGGTTAGAAATGTGAACTAGAAGTGCTGAAAATTTTCTATAGAGTGGAATGAAGTCTTTGGTTTTTGAGAATTCGAGAAAATTTAGTATAATTTATTTTCTTCTCATTTACTACACCATGTAGATTTTAGTTCCGCTACTTAATTTTAGTTTATGTTGCACGAAATCCAATATTATTCCAGCATACTCATGGGCATATCTTTACACATATAGATCAGAAGTAGTTTAGTATTTAAATATCTATGGAGAAATATGTACCCTCAGATTTAAACCGACCTCGGTTTAAAGTTTCTGTGGGTTTCTACTCTACAGATTGTTGGTCTAAAACTATACAGAATTATGGAGGTGAATGCCTTAAGATTGATTCTGTTAAATGTAGTACTCTACTCCATTATACAACTCAATTAATTATATGTAGCCAATTCATATCATAAGAAATCAAAACAACAAGAATTTCAGGAACATACCACTATTACAAATGACCAACCTCCCAACCTTAGAGTCCTTTTGTCTCCCAGAACTCACCCCCGAGCTGAGATCACATCCATCACAGAACAACCCTTGATCTGCTTAGGAGCAGCTTATTTAAGCTCATGTTTCCCCAAAACATGTTTCTAATTCTGCGTCCAGAATAGCAAGATGCTTTTCTTCCTGTTTAGCCTAGGATTCCCATTTTAGGGACTCTTTAAAGCTGTTTTATGCTTTTCCTCAGCTTTTCCAGCTTTTATTACCTCTTCCCAACTACTTTCCTCATCATTGGGGAAATTTAGATTCCTCCTCAAAATCTAAATTGAAATTAATTTCTTGTAAGGATTTTTTTGAAAGATTGTGGGGATTTGTTGCCTTATCCATCCTCATGGATTTAGCAAGTGATCTCTAAATCTCATTTTGGTCAATATGCACAATCATTTTATTTATTTCCTCAACTTAAATATTAAATTACATTCACACAATACTTATCCTTTGGGGTCCACTCCCCTTAGGACTAAAGTTCAAATGTCTAGCTTTTAAATTCAAACATAGAAATTGGGGGTGTTACATATTCCCCCTCTGAAAATAAACATCGTCCTCGGTGTTGTTATTTTACTACTAGAGTTCATTTTTAAAGCAAAAATGGATATCTCTCTATCATTTCAGCCTCTCTTTCCCAGGTAGCTTCTTCAGCAGTGAAATGCTTCCACTGCACTTTTACTCTGGCCACTGTTCTGTTTCTCAATTCAATTTCTTCCCGCTCCAATATTTGAAGCGGCTCTGGCAGAAACTCCCCTTCTGGTTCCACCTGTACAACATTCCAATCAACTATATGAGAAGCATCATGTTCATGTCTTTTTAATAACGAAACATGAAACACATCATGAACTCTAAAATGGGGTGGTAAGGCCAGTTTGTAAGCCACTGGTCCCACCCTTTCTAAGACTTCAAAAGGACCACAATATCTAGGAGCAAGTTTTGCACAACTTCCAGCATAAATTGTGCTCTTTTTGGGTTTGATGCGCAAATACACATGATCCCCCACTTTGAATTCTCGGTGCACTCTTCTCTTATCAGCATAGCTTTTCTGGCGATCTTGTGCTGTCTTGATGTTTCTTTGTATCTGTTTAACAATTCTCTCCATCTCTTGTAAGGCATCAAGTCCCAACATTAGTTTATCCTCTGGTTGGCTCCAACTCAAAGGAGTACGACACTTTCTTCCATACAGTGCCTCAAACAGACTCATTTTGATAGAGGATTGGTAGCTGTTATTATAGGAAAATTCAGCTAAATGAAAATACTCTTCCCACTTTGATGGTCTATCCATCACATACATTCTCAACATATCCTCCAATATTTGATTAGTCCTCTCTATTTGCCCCTCGGTCTGAGGGTGATAGGCAGTACTAAAATTCAACTTAGTACCCATCCCTCCAAACAATCCTTTCCAAAAGGCTACCGTAAACTTAGCATCCCGGTCTAAAACAATTACCTTTGGAACCCCATGAAGCCTTACTACCTCCTTCAAGAACACATTCACTACTTGAGCTGTCCCAAAGGTAGACTTTACTGGTATAAAGTGGGCAGCTTTTGTGAGAGTGCCTACTACTACCATTACAGAATCATGTTGATATTTGGTTTTGGGTAACCCTATTATAAATTCCATGGAAACTGTGTCCCATTTCCATTGTGCAATTGGCAAAGGGTTTAAAAGACCTGCTGGATGTTGATGCTCAACTTTGACTAGTTGACATTCCATGCACCTACTTAAATATTCTGCCACATCTCTCTTCATTCCTGGCCAGAACCACTTCTTTTTCAGGGCTGTTAACATTTTCTAATATCCTGGATGTCCTGCATATGGCTGTTTGTGATATTCATCCAAAATTTCTCTTTTTAAGGACTCTACATTTGGAATATACAACCCGTTTTTGTAATAGAGTAGCCCTTTTTGGTTTTGAGTGAAATCAGTTTTCTCCCTTTTCTGTAGTTTCACCAAGAGTGTTTCATAGTTTGGATCTTGATTTGCTGCTTTTCTCACCAACTCTTCTACCTCAATCTGGGCACTACTTCCAATGCTGTTTAGATTTTGACAAGCATTCCTGCTCAATGCATCAGCAACTTTATTTTCTTTTCCCTTGATATGTTTTATGTCCATATCAAATTCACTTAAAAAGGACAGCCATCTGGCTTGTCTTGCATTCAGATCAGTTTGGGAAAATAAATATTTAAGACTAATATGATCAGTCATCAATGTAAACTTTTTCCCAAGAAGATAGTGCCGCCACATTTTCAAAGCATAAATAACCGCTGCAAATTCTAAATCATAGGCACTATAATTCTGTTCATGTATTTTCAGTTTCCTAGATTCATAGGCAATAACTGAATTCTCCTACAACAGGACTCCTCCCAACCCCTCTCTGCAAGCATCTGTACATACAACAAATTCTTTATCAGGATCTGCAATCTTTAGTATAGGGGCTGAAGTAAGTTTTTGTTTTAATTGCTCGAAACTGATTTGACATTTTTCAGTCCACACGAACTTGGCACCCTTTCTTTGCAATGAAGTGATGGGATGTGCTATAGCAGAAAATCTCTCCACAAATCTGCGATAATAGCCTGCAATCCCCATGAATGACCTTACTGTTGAAACATCAGTTGGGACTGGCCATTCTTTAATGGCTTTTATCTTTTCAGGGTCAACTGCAAGGCCTTTTTCAGAAATAATATGACCCAAATATTGAATCTCATCCTTGTAAAATTCACATTTACTGAACTTGGCATATAGCTGATTTTATTTCAGAGTTTGTAACACTATCCACAAATGTTCTCTATGTTCCTCCTCATTTTTGGAGTAGACCAAAATATCATCTATGAACACCAGAACAAATTTATCCAAATACTTATTTAACACACTGTTCATTAGGCACATAAATGTGGCAGGGGCATTTGTCAATCCAAAAGGTAGGACTACAAATTCGTAGTGTCCATACCGGGTACGAAAAGTTGTTTTGCTAATGTCTTCTTCCTTGATTCTGAGCTGGTGATACCCAGTTCTTAAGTCAATCTTTGAAAATACTGAGGCCCCTCTTACCTGATCAAAAAGATCATCAATTCTAGGGAGCGGATATCTATTCTTAATGGTCAACTTGTTCAGTTGGCGATAGTCAATGCACATCCTAAAAGTTCCATCTTTATTTTTCACAAATAAGACCGGTGCTCCCCAAGGAGACACACTTGGTCTAATGTAACCTTTATCTAGTAATTCTTGCAACTGCATCTTCAGCTCCATAAGTTTAGGAGGACTCATTCGATAGGGGGCTCGGGAAACAGGTGTTGCTCCCAGTACCAGATCTATGGAAAAGTCAATTTCTCTTTTAGGGGGAAGATGAGGAATCTCATCTGGAAAAACTTCTTTAAATTCCCTTACCACCGGTAAATCATTCGGCAGTTTTTCTCCAATTTTCTGTTCTACTTACTCCACATGTACTGCATAAACTTGGTATCCTTTTCTAGCTGTTTGTTTTAATTGTAAGGCTGATATTTGTCTTACTGAAATGGATTTTGGTTTTCCTTTTAGAGTAAAAGGTTTCCCTTCTTCATCCACACAATGCAGGGTTTTATCCCAGTAGTTCATCAGGGCTTTCTTCTTTTCCAGCCAATCCATTCCTATCAGCAAGTCATAGGATCCTAACGGCAGTATGTTCAGATTTACTTCTGTTGGAAAACCATTTAATTGGATTGCTGTTTTGGGCAATTTATGTGTTACTTTTCTCTTAGTCCCAGTGGCCAGCTGTACCAACCATGACTGCTGAAATTTTTCAGGTTTAATTTTACATTTTTCTACAATTCCAGGACTAATGTAACTCAAAGAAGCACCCAGATCAATCAAAACAGTAACAGGTAGGTCAGAAATATTACCCTCCATTTCCACCATGGTTGCTTGATGTTCTGCTTGTCAATTTTCCAAGGCTGCACTGATAGTTGGTATATTTCTGGCTATGACATTTACTGTTTTCGCCTCTCGCTCTCTGCTGATCATATGAATATTTCGATGAGGGCAGTCCCTCAAAACATGGGGTTCTCCACAGCCCCAACATTTCAAGGGTTCCTTCATTCTGACTGTCCCTTCCTTTTTATTGTTCCCCTCTACTTGTTTTGAAGCCACTTGGGATTGAGCGGTTTGGCTTTCTTTGGGTTTATTAAACTTTTTCCGCTGATGATTTCTGCCAAAATTCCTTAAATATGCTGGTTTCTATCTTTTCCCCTTGTTCAGCCTTTCCTTTAAACTGTTGATAGCATAATCTTGCTTTTCTAACCGCTTCGTCCATTGTATTTGGGTTGTCAAACTCAATTTTCTCTTTGTATACAGTAGGAAAACAATTCAGAAACCTTTGGAACTTTTCCTTCTCTTCCCTAATGTAAGGGACATATCTCAATAAATTGGTAAACTTAGTGACAAACTCATCGATAGTGAGCTGTCCTAGTCTAAGTTCGTGGAATTATTTTGCTTTATCATCATAATAACGCTCGTTCAAATAACAATTTTTGAACTTAACCTGGAAATATTCCCAGGTAACTGTCTTTTCATCAATGGCATGCACCATTTTTGTCTCCTCCCACCACAGAGTAGCTTTACCTTGTAGCTGGTACACAGCTAATCTGGCCTTCAGATTGCTCTCATATTCATAAACTTGGAAATACTTAATCATGTTCAGCAACCAAGCTTCAGCATCTTCCTCCTTCTCCCCATCATAGGAGGGAGGATTGATCTTTCAGAATTCCCCCTGCAATTCTCTTTTCTGTTTATATTGATGTCTAGCAGCCTCATCCTCATCAGACTCATCCATCTTCCTCTTTCCGAAACCTTCGCCTTCTTGGCTGTTCCGGGAAGTAAGCTCTCTGATGAGCTTTTCCTGCTCCTTACTGGCTGATGACAATATGTCATTCTGGCTTCTTAGTTCAGCCAATTCTCGTTGCAACCTATGCAACATAGCCATTACCGGGGCATTGGGATCTGGTGTAGCAAAATCATCACGTAGATCCACATAAATTTCTCCACCTTCAGCCATTTTAGCACCACTGTACACACTCATAATATTGATCAGTAAAATTGAAAAAAAACAATCTCTGCAATATTCATTTATAAAAATAACATTCAGAATTCAGTGAGCACAATAACAACAACCCAGTTTTATAACTTGGGCTCTGATACCATTTGTAATATCTCCAATTTAAAGATTTTTTTTTTTCTTTCTCCTTTATATACATATATACTGAGGATTCACTTCTGTTTGCATATTTGACTGGATACTACGTTCTGGAATTTGATTTAATTCCACATTTTTAATTTTCCTATTTCAACCTAGTACCACATTAAAATTTTAGGTTAAGGAGTATACCCTTTCCTTCCCATTATACCTCTTTATAATAACATTGGATACTCCCCATGTATATAATATATATCTACAATTTATATACCCCTTTATAATAACATTGGATACTCCCCATGTATATAATATATATATATATATAACTTAATATATATATATGTCCATATATGTTTATGCTTAACTCTAACGAGGTTTATGATGATGGAACTTAGGACTTGCGAAAATAATGAGATGTATAATTATTTCACCCACTAAATATTCATTTTCGGTACCTACATAATCCCAGTTATAAAGGTCTTCGGTATAGTTTTATTACCAACCCTTTTTCCTTTGATTTAGTCACGGCATGGCATTTCGAGTATCCTTATATATATATATATATATATATATACGATTATCACTATATGTAATGATATCGACATTATATATATATTGGTGTAAACAAAATAATACATGATCAGCATTTATTCCAATCCTTGCATCCATCTGTCATTATTTTTAATTTGGATCAACGCGTATATGACGTTTATACGTACGGTACCCACAAGGCGTATTGAAAAAGATGAATAACTGGTTATTGATTGTAATATACACATAGACATGTGATCTGTCCACCTGTTTGGCGTGTGGTTTTTAACTTCTCGGTGGTTTTTGCATGCAGTGCCAGCGTCTCCATCATGAGAGCGAAGTACTGCTACAGGGCGTTCATCGATCCAGGAACCGCAAGTATCCTACATGTCTCGCCTTCCTTGGCTACTTCAGTTCTGTCTAGGTTTTGCGTGCGCCGACTCCTGCCTCGGGCAATCAGGTTTCTCTGGCTAGGTTTCTACCTATGAGAATACAATGCGTAGCACTCCCAGCTGGATGTAAAACGGAGAAGAGGTCTTTTCGACTGAGCAGAATGTAGAACGAGGCCACCATTTCGCATCCTTAGTACTTCCTCTGCGAGCTCATTAATAACACATGGTACCTGTATATCGATTTGGCTGGGTTTATCAAATCGCCTTCGGGATTTCCTGAATTCCTAGGGCGAGGTGCTTAGGGTTACGATTATCTCCCGCTCCTCCTAGTGCGAAATAGGAGTTGCACTACCGCATGCAGTGAGTTCTTTTAATTGGGGTTTCAGTTCCGGTTATTCATCCTATTCTTTTCGATTTATTTCCATTGCACAGGATTGTTACCATTCAACGCCCCCCTTCGCCGGTTCTACTGGTATTGCCGACTCAATCTACTGCATTTTTTTTTTTTATATGTTTATCTCCGTTCGTGACTTCCTAACATATGTCGCAGTTATTTTCGAGGTGGTTTCTTTATAGCGATCATTAATCTAGCATGAAGGTGTCGAACTCCGCTTCGGTGGTGATTTCCAGGGTAAAGTTTGATGTAAGATTCCACATCTCTCTGAATCCCATTTTCTCTATTTCCTTACGTTCTGTTCATTTCTTTCTTTCAGATAATACAATACCTAATTCATCTACCGATTTTTCACGTAGATGGCACGGAGCATCGACATCTCTGGCTTTATAATGTATGATGGAGACTTAGCCTATTTTCTAGAACTTGTTTTTTTTTTTTTCATTATGTCAGTATGAGGGAACTGAAGGCGTTGGTTTTCTTCTCTGGTCGCGCCCTCCTTATTTCATTCGTATCCTTGTTTTTTCTTATTATAATTGTGATAGCCCTACCTCTTGTAAAAACGAGTTGTCTTTATTCGTGAGAGGTTTCTTTTGGGTTCGCAGATCTGTTAATGTAAGATCTATGGCTGCGTTCAACAGGAATCGTATTAGCAGGAGCCATCAGTAGGGTTTCCTCATGGCTATACGCCGAGGCCCTTTTTTTTTTCTTCTATGTTCTGGTTTGGGATCTTAGGTTTCCCTGCGTCAAATAGGATAGTAGATCTATGGCCATCAGTAACTAACCGACGTTCCCTTTTTCTTAATCGCGTATTGATTTCCTTTTTTTTTTCTAAGGTTGACTAGACGTAATGACAGAAAGAAACTCTATTCACCGGTTCATCCCTAATTTCATCAATACTATTATAGAGGTTTATGCATCGAATTTATTTGCTTATCTTCAGAGGTCTAATATCATTTGAATCCATCTCTAAATTTCTGAACCTATTTAATAGATATGTCTATATGCTTTTATCTAAATATCTCAGTCGTGACTATTGCGAGGGAAGTATTAACTGGTAGGGTTCAAATTATTTTGATTTGCTTATATTTTACTTATATGGTAATAATGAATACTAAAACTTTGCCAGGGAACGGACCGAGCTCTCACATCGGTAACTCCATCCCTTAACGAAATTACACATCTGATTTTATCGTTGTAGTAATTGTAAACCTTTTCACGAGAATCGGCAAGGTTACACTGCCTTTAATATTTCACTATAATACCTTACTGTATAAAAAAAAATCCAAAATCGCTCTGTGGAAATCGAAATACAAAGTAATTTAGGTACTCGGCACTTATCTTCCACTAGTTATCTCCCTTCGATATACATCGAATTTATTTGCATGCCCATTTCTTCTAACTTTACAAAAAAAAAATGGTAACACCGAGGGTTGTTAATGATTATATGACCGGAGGAAATTATTCAAGCAGGTTTAATGCATGATAGATTTCATAACATCAGAAAATGAATGTAGTTACGCCATAAATCAAACAGAATATATATATGCTTTGAATATATCTTCCGTCCAGACACTCCTTTGCAATTGATATTATGGTATCTTATTTATTTCAGCTCTCGGTGAATTTTATAGTTGCATATACATGTCTTCTGTTGTTAATTTATAATGGGTTTAAATGATGGTTGAGCCTATTCTAATGATATCTATTTAAGGTTTCCAGAAGTAGATTACAGTTAGAAATGTGAACTAGAATTGCTGTAAAATTTCTATAGAGTGGAATAAAGTCTTTGGTTTTTGAGAATTCCGGAAAATTTAGTATAATTTATTTTCTTCTCATTTACTACACCATGTAGATTTCAGTTCCGCTACTTAATTTTAGTTTATGTTGCATGAACTCCAATATTGTTCCAGCATACTCATGGGCATATCTTTACACATATAGATCAGAAGTAGTTTAGTATTTAAATATCTATGGAGAAATATGTACCCTCAGATTTAAACCAACCTCAGTTTAAAGTTTCTGTGGGTTTCTACTCTACAGATTGTTGGTCTACAACTATACAGAATTATGGAGGTGAATGCCTTAAGATTGATTCTGTTAAATGTAGTACTATACTCCATTATACAACTCAATTAATTATGTGTAGCCAATTCATATCATAAGAAATCAAAACAACAAGAATTTCAGGAACATACCACTATTACAAATGACCAACCTCCCAGCCTTAGAGTCCTTTTGTCTCCTAGAACTCAACCCCGAGCTGAGATCACATCCATCACAGAACAAACCTTGATCTGCTTAGGAGCAGCTTATTTAAGCTCATGTTTCCCCAAAGCATGTTTCTAATTCTGCGTCCAGAATAGCAGGATGCTTTTCTTCCTGTTTAGCCTAGGCTTCCCATTTTAGGGACTCTTTAAAGCTATTTTATGCTTTTCCTCAGCTTTTCTAGCTTTTATGACCTCTTCCCAACTACTTTCCTCATCATTGGGGAAATTTAGATTCCTCCTCAAAATCTAAATTGAAATTAATTTCTTTCAAGGATTTTTTTGAAATATTGTGGGGATTTGTTGCCTTATCCATCCTCATGGATTTAGCAAGTGATCTCTAAATCTCATTTTGGTCAATATGCACAATCATTTTATTTATTTCCTCAACTTAAATATTAAATTACATTCACACAATACTTATCCTTTGGGGTCCACTCCCCTTAGGATTAAAGTTCAAATGTCTAACTTTTAAATTCAAACACAGAAATTGGGGGTGTTACAGTTTGATATGGATTTATGGTAGTTAATTATATTATTATTATTATGAAAATAATTAATATATACATTAAATTATATGCATTTAAAAAATAGATTCTTAACCATGCAAATTCACTCCCCTCTTTACCATACAGATCCTTCACTTATAAATAGGGTTATTAAGAATTTCTCTTGCTAATAGAATAGCTTATCAATATCACATGTTCAAAAAATCATAAATCACTTATAAGGCACTTCTCCATATAACATTATTTTTAGTTAATCATTCTAATTGAAAGGATAGAAAGGGCATAACTAATTTTTATATAGATATGGGCATTATGACTAATATTAATAATATTCTAAAATATTATATGGAGGTTAAATCATTGCCATCAGCCTAATAATTATTGGTAATTAAGTTAAAATTATAGAAATATTTTGAATTTAATAATATAAATTTCCAAAAGTAATTTGAAAAATACTTTAACAATAATTGTTCACCTACACACACATATAAACATCTTGGTGTAGCTAATTTATGTTTTGGAGGCTCTGGAGGTTTAGGTCTTAGTCTAACTATTCTTAACTTTGGAGGTTTATTTTGGCAAATTAAATTTGTCTTAAATCAAAATATTTTATTATTATTATGTTCGTATTAAATTTAATTTGTGGAATTTATTTAAATGTGCTACCAATTTTTTAAAATACTAAATATATTTATACATTTAAGAATACATTGTAAATATTAGATGTCATTTTTGGGATTCAACTGTGTTAACTAAGTCATTCATCTATGACCATTTCTGTTAGGCCCCTATATTACTAGTATAGTCCCTTATTGTTATTAGTGTAATCCTCTTATTTTTATTATTGTACCCTTGTAACCCCCATATTTTTATTATTGTGCCCTTAAATTATTATTGTTAGGTCAACTAGGATTACATTGTGGCCCCATGGACTCCTATATATAGAAAGGAGGTTTTGTAATTTGTATCATCCAAGAATTGTTCATCCATGTAATGTATTGGAGTTTTCCCCTTCGAAGTGGCCTATTTATAAGGCGTTTATATCTCTTTTCTTCTACTTTTGGAGCTGGTTTCACAACATTTGGTATTAGAGCTTTGGATTCTAGGGTTTCACTGCTCCAAACAGGTCATCGTGGAATTTTTGCTATAACTTTATTTCTACGAAGGTTAGGGAGCTGAAATGTTTAGTGTCGCAAGCCAACAGCCTGAGGAAGACCATCGCAAAACTTCAGAGCTTGGTTTGCAATATTTTTGGAGATATAATCTATGGAATTTAGGTCATTTTGCAAGCTCCTGAATTTTACCTAAACAGGTCATCGTGGAATGTTTACTATATATTTTTTTCTACAAAGGTTCAGAAGCTGAAATATTTAGAGTGCGAAGCTGAAATCCTTAAGAACATCATCGCAAAATTTCAAATCTTGGTTCGCAATATTTTGGGAGATATGATCTGTGGAAGTTAGGGATTGTTTCAAGCTTCTGAATTTCATCTCAAACAGGTGATTGTGGAAAAATATTCATAGCTCTCTCTTTGAGAATCAAATTGGAATTCTGTAAAAGATGGCCATAAGTACACGGACTTTAGTTTGTTTTCTATCAATTTCATAGACAAAGGAGGAAACAATGACATGTTCCAAGTCATACAAGTTCTCTCTACTAAACTACTTCATAATTGGGTCATTGTGGGAGATTAGACATAAATTTGCCTTGAAGAATAAAAATTAGATCAGACATGTGGCATTTAAAAGAAGCTTCAGAGGGCTACTACAGGACCAAATTTCAGATATTGAGGATCTGAAATTATAGAGATAATTCAATTTCAATATCGAGCTCCTCAAAAGCAAGTAAAAGGTGTGTATTTTTTTTTCCAAATTGCATAAGTCTTGTTTGAAGAATCAAGTTGAATTGATTCAAAGGGAATACTGTAGAACATATATTAGTATTGGATTCTAAAATGGCCCCTAAAAATAATTCAACACCCATTAAGCCTTTAGAAGGCTCTACTATGACTCATGAAGACGAATAATGGCAACATGACATATCAAAATTACAAAAGCATGTGCAACAAATTTCTCTCTCGCAAAGAGCAACAAAAAATGAAATGGAAGTTTTGAAGAAAGGCGTGGAAGCTAAGATGAATGGTTTGGAAGCTAAGATGGATGGCATAGAAGTGGGCATGGAAGCTAAGATCGATGAAAAAATGAAAGACAACATGGAAAACATGAAGAAAGATCTAAAAGTAGACATAGAAGGTTTGGCAAAGTTGATACAAGAAATTTTTCCTAATGGTGAAAAGATGGTAGAGGAAACTCATGATGATAACAAAATAAATGTTAATCATGATTTCATAAACTCTAATGTTGGAGGGAAGAACCACCATATTCCAAAAAATGATATGAGGAAGTTTGATGGAAAGGATCTAGAAAGGATCTTGTAACATGGATACTACAAATGGATCAATATTTTGATCTCAATAATCTACAAAACATACAAAAGATACACATTGCATCTTTACATTTAGAATAAAATACATTTTTATGCTATCAATGGCTTTGCTCTCATACAAAAATTGTCACTTGGTAAATTTTTATGGAGGAAATGATAGCACATTATGAGGATACAAAGACTTTAGTGAATTGATAAATCTCAAACAAAAGGGTTTAGTGGGGGAGCACATTGAGGACTTACAAAAATTTAATATAAGGTTAACTGATATTTCAGAGGAACACAAGATTGATCTCTTCATGGGCACTTTAAGGGATAACATCTAACATGAAGTTCGCATTTTGGAACCTGATTCATTTGAGAAGGCATTCAAGTTGGCCAGAAAAATTGAATGTAAAATTATGGCGACAAGGAAGCCTACCAATCACTTCTATAAAGAGGGAAGTTTTGCTACTCCTATATTTGCACAACCAACAAGGTTGACACCACAAAAATTGGAAGAAAAAAGAGCAAAAGGGATTTGCTACATTTGTGATAGAAAATACACTAAAGGTCATAAGGGTGCTGAGAAGAAATTATTTTACGTAGATTGTGAAGAGGAAGAATAAAATGAAAAAAAATATTCAAAAGAAGAGGGTATACACCATGAAACAACCCTAGAAGAGGAAGAAATGAGCCCAACCATATTGTGTAATGCATTGGCGGGAATTACCACTCCTCAAACTCTCAAGACAGAATGACATATCAAGAAGAAAAAGGTAATAGTGTTGATTGATTCAAGTTGTACCCATAATTTTATTCATTGTAAGCTAGCCAAGGAATTGAATTGTTTGCTAAACCCAGCACCAGAATGTCAAGTGATGGTTGTAAATGGAGGGACTATGAATTGCTATGGAAAATTCCATAATATCAAGATAACCGTGGGAGAATATGTATTGAATAGTCCAATGCTTTCCATTCCTATGGGAGGTGCTGATGTTGTATTAGGAGTACAATGGTTACAATCTTTAGGGACAGTAGCTTTTAATTTTCAAGAACTTTTCTTCAAAAATTTTCAAAAGGAAAGGAAGTTGAATTAAGGGGTATTTTAGGGAAGCCAGGAAAGATAACAAGCTCTAATGTCATGACAAAGCTTATAAAGAAAGAACAACAAGGCGTAATTGCACAATTATGCTCACTAGAAATTCCAACGTCAAAATCATCTATTTCTTCAAATC
Source organism: Pinus albicaulis (assembly GCA_034641835.2). Lineage (NCBI taxonomy): Eukaryota > Viridiplantae > Streptophyta > Pinopsida > Pinales > Pinaceae > Pinus > Pinus albicaulis. The sequence continues at coordinate 1,161,221,428 of CM076570.1, read as the reverse complement.
TCCAAAAAGTCTTGAACAATCATTCAAAGGTGTTTGAAACTCCCAAAGGACTCCCACCTATTCGTGATCATGATCATGATATTCATTTGATTCTGTTTCTGATGAGATTACATGATTTTCTACAAGCTGCTCATTTGAATATTTATTATGCAATTTACCCTTCAAAAACTGAAATGATTCAAAACAGAATGGTACAGAATCATCTTGCATCATTTGATCATATGTGCCAACTTCCAAGTCCTCATATGCAACTGGATGATAAATGGCATTCAGGGGCTGCAAATCTGGATATGGGAAGTCTTGAACAAGGTTTGTATTGCCCTCAAGATTTTCCAGATCAAGACTTGTCGACAGTTGATTTTTGATTGCATGGAAGTTGTCTCTGATGAACTGAAACAAGTCAAAAAAAAAAGGCAAAGATCCTTCACTTCAAAATTTGCTGCACTTTCCTCATCATGTCATAGCTGATATGTCATGGCTGATCATTGTATTCGAACTGCTGAAAGTGAACTTCCTCCTTCCACAAACTAGCTGTTGATTTGTCTTCAAGATTAGCTTCTGTTTGGAGAACATAATCATCATCATACTGATCAAACTGAGGCAAATCATCATTGTAAAACACATCATCAAGCATACATGTCAAATCAACAGATCTCTCTTCTCCGAGATGATCTACAAAACAATCATTATCAGATCTATGAAAATTGGGATAAGAAAAAAAATGTTTTGGATCAACAACTTGTTCTTCTTCAATCATCGAGCCATGGGCTTGAACATTATACTCATTCCTTGTGGTGATATTTTTCATCATCTCTTCCACTGCACTTACCAAAATGTCAATATTTACCTCTAGAGATGTCAACTTCTCTGGATCTATGTTTTTCATCTCTTCTTCCTTCAACTTTTCCCTTCGGATCTGCAAATGAGCCTATACATTTAATGCATTGTTCTGCATCTCTTCAAGTGTTGCAAGATTCTTTTCTCTTAGCTGAAACTCCATTTCCATATCAAAGGCACCCGTGTAGTGAAAGAGAGCAGATCCAGGAGGAGGTCTTATATCAACTGGCATCGAAAATATGCTTTGTTAAATCTGGCAGAAAACTATTGTACTGTCTCTCCTGGCAGTCTTTTCAGCTGGTTATACTCTTCTATAATCAAGAAAGGGTTTTTTCTGATCACCCACATGTCGAGGAAAACTTTTATGAATTTCTGGAAATTTGAGATGCTCGCATTAGGCAGGGTTTTGAACCAACTCTTGACTTGGCCTTGAAAAGAAAGAGTAAAAAGCCTAATACTTACATCCTCTTCATCAACTTCAAAAAGTTCAAGAAAAGACTCAAAATTCAGAACATGTCTCTCAGCGGTGATGTTGTCGTGTTCACCGTCAAATCTTGGTAGATATAGGTCATGATTTTTAGGGAAAGCATGGGATATAGGAGGTAAAATTAGAGGCTTGTATCGATCTAGAACTTTACAAGGTATAAGGGTATGTACAAATGCTGCAGAATCAGTCTTGGTCTCTTGAGGCTCATCAGTTTGAAGATGGTCATCACAAGATTTAGAAAAAGGGTCTTGATCAAGCTCAAAAGGATACAAATCTTTGGTATTTACAATCTTCAAAGGGAAGGAATCAAATGCAGGCCAAGGATCTTTTCTCAAATACAATATAATTTGCGAAGCCTTCTTGATATTCTAGGGAAAAGAGAAGAAATAATTTATGACAAAGAACAAAATGTCTTGGATGAAATTCCAACTTGAATACCTAATATTTCCATATTGTCCTTTCATGTCTCTACTGGTCAGGTTCATCCTCCAGTGGAGTCCTTGGATCTGATCTCGAAACTGATTTAGAGTCACCAGGTGAATGATTTCAGCCTTGCAGTGTCTGATCATTGTTCACCATCAACCATCAGATCTAACTTGATACGCGTACTGGGGCAATTTGCAAGTTAAATGTTACATTTACAAACTAGACCAGAGATTGACTGAAGCAGCGTTTATCTACTTTCGCTAATGCAAAGCAAGAGCATTTCGAAGGCTACCTGGCATAACTTAAGGCTCTGTCTGTAGCTTATAAAACAAATAACACTAACAAGAAAACCATTTTATTCCCCAGTATGGTCGCCACTATGTTATTTCATAAATCTACCTCAGGCTGAAGGAAGGCAGAGTCTAGGGTAACATCAAACCACGCTTAATCTGGTAGCTAGCCCTACTAGATCGGGAGAGGGCTCTCTCCAGGTCAATCTCAGCAAAAATATTCAATAAGGCTTGAGATGACTAGAAATAAAGGATAATTTTAGGCTAGGTATAGAGGTGAAAAGGTTTGATTTGATTTTTTGGGGTTTTGTTGGAATCAAAGGGAAAGGCAAATTTTGGGTTCGGGAAATGATCAGTTTTGCAGAGGGCTGAATGGGGCAAGGAAGGAAATTGTTTGGATGCTTCGAAATTGAATGAAATGGATAGATCAGAATGGTGAGGAGTTGAAGAGGGAAAGAGGCATTCAAGAATCCTCTTCAGAATGTTGAAAACATGGAAAATTAAACAAAACTTCAAGGCAGAGCACTGCTAATCTAATGGATTCCACCTTTATCACTCATTTGTTTAATTTAAGAAGAAATAAGAAGGGAAATGATGCACATGAAACATCTGTGAACTTACAATCACAGAGAGAAATAAACCATCAAAACATATAGCCACATGGATCCCAAAGAGTGTTGCAAACCCTGGTCTATTCCTTTGCCAAAATGCAGAGATGAAATGTACAATGAAGTGCCAAGCAATCCCAAGTGTCCAACCCTGAAAATGACTGAAGAATTACAAGATATAGACAAGCCTAACTCATCCCCATGCCTCTAGGGGTTGAGTTCACCATTCTAGGAGCTATTTCAACAAGATATAAACTAAGAACTAAAAAATAGGCAGTGGAACAGCTTGCCTCTATAAGATAGGAAACTGATTCATTCAGTTACATTTCACTTTTTGGTGAATGAATCTACTTGGATGAGTAAAAATGTGCCAAAATTACATCAAAGTCATGAAATTACATCAAGTTACATCAAGAGTTTCACATTTGGAGATAAAAAAGTCAAACTGGCCAAAACTAGGAGAAAATTTGAGCTACTGAGTGAAAAAGGAGCCAAAATTCCCAATGCGTCGCGCCTAAAATCTCTATGCGTCGCATCACTTTGAGGCTGATTTTGAGGGGATTTTGGAAATCTTTGCCTTTCTAGTTTCCAACCCAAGTGGAATTTCTAAATTTGGTTGCCATTGTCCCCTCCAAATATCAAATCTCCCAACACTGCCTCCTGTGTGTCCAAAAAGTGGCAGAAAGGCCATTTTAAAGGTGTTTTTGACCCTTCAGCCAACCCAAAACTTGTCAAAATATTTAGGTAATGGGTAGGCATGCACAAATTTTGATGAAAAATCTAGAAATGCAAATTTTTCTTCAAGAGGAGCTGCGAATTATAAGCGTGTGCCAAGTGGCACTATGCGTCGGGCGGAAAAATATGTGTTAAGGCCAAAAAAATCAAAATTGACAAAAAATTTCCCAAATTTCTTGAAACTTGGGCTGAATGTCCACCATCAAGCACTATGCTAAGCCAAAGAAGCTTCGGCCAAAATTTGGAGTCTATCATGCCTTTTGCGATGCTTCAATGCCCTCTTTAACTTTGCCTTCATGTTTTTGAGCATCGTGGATGAGTGGGACTGATGAGGGGAGGGTTTGATGCTAGTTGTAGGATTTTAGGGAATGAAAGGGTTTAGGGGATGATATCTAGGTTTTGGGATGGAAATTAGGGTTTGGTGATATTTAACTAGGATTTGGGATAGTGGGATTAGGGATTTAGGGCTAGTTGATTAGAGATATGGGAAATGTGGAATGGGTAGATGAGAATGTAAAGAGAGGGAGAAAATTATTGAGGGAATGAAGGAGTGAGGGAGTGAGAAATGGCTAGGAGTGGAATTGGCAGTGAAACATGCAATTTTCAAACCCTATGCAACTGCTTTTGGCAAGAAATGTAAAGAGGCAGGGTTTTGATTTTTTCTCATTAAATCACTATAATCACCAAGAGAAATTCATTCATTGGTCATGGAGGGATGTTAAATTACTTGGGAAATGAATAATTTATCAATTTGAGAGCTTTGGTGGAAGATTTGAATGGATTTCAGGCTTTTTAGCCCAATGCGTAGCGCCATCTCAATGGATAGTGCCTTTTTGTAGGAGGCTTTTGGAGGCCTTTTCTATGTCAAAATTGGGTGTGGGATAGCTCGTTGGAAATATTATTGATTATAATTTCCAACCCAACTAGAATTTTTCAATTTGGAGTTCATTTACCCTAACAACAATCAAATCTCCCAAGACTGGTCAAAATATGCAAAATGAGGCTGCCTCAAGGTAGAGTGTTGTTGCAGTCAAATTTTTAAGGTCTTCCTCAACTCCAAATTGAGTTCATGATAGTGCATTGGAAAGCTCCTTGTGTCTAGTTATCATTTGACTCATCAAGCAAGCCATTTGGCCAACCAAGCTAGGAGAAATTCTGATTTTCCCAAGGTCACTTCAAAGGTGCATCGATTCTCCTAAGGCGAGTGTATTTTTGACATTTCTCTAAAACCATGACACCTATGTAAAACGTGAAAGATTTTTTTCTTCCTTGGCCTATTTTTGACAAAAAAATCTCTCCATTTTCTTAAATTCATATTTTATTTCTCAAAAACATCATTGGAGTAAAACCTATCCCGATGTGTGGAACAAGGGATTTGTTGAAATGAAGCGAAATGAAGGGGATAAGGAGCTTTTAAATTCTTGAGAAAATTTTTGGAAGTAGGGAGGGATGTTAGGAAGTAGGTGAAAGTATAATTTCAGAGATTTAGTGGGGGGAAGGGGTCCAAAAAGGAAAAATAGAGGCCTAGCCTAGAAAATTGCCAAGTTGTAGCAAGAAACTAGGGTTTGTGAGAAATTGAGGAATTTGGGGGATCTCAGTGATGGGAAGTGTTTAATAAGGTAAATTAAGAATAGGGGAAGGTGTAAAAACATTAGGATACAATTTTGGCTGATGATTTGACCATCCAAGAGAAATTACCTTGAAAACCCTAGGAGAGGGAAATGAACCTTACCTAGGCACAAATGAAGCATGAACAAGGTGTAAAATGACCCAGTGGAACTTGACATGATGATGAAAACCATCTTAATGATGGTACACTCAGTTGAATGGTGACATGGACTGACATTTGGACAAATTTGAAAAGAGTGAAAACAAACCCTACACCTAATACCTAGTGACCAAATTTTACTTGAAGACTCACTGAAATAACAAAATTTGACCTTGACATATTAAAATAACTTTGTAAGATCATGTTTGATCACTGGAGGAAGGTTGCAAAGGATGAAACTAACATTGGCTCCAATGGGGATGGTAGCTCCTTGGAGGTGCCAAGAACTACAGATATTTGGAAAGTAGACAGTGCCTTCATCCATTGGGCAATGGAGTCAAAAACTCAAGCTGAAATGCATGACTGAAAACTGATGACTTGACGACACAAATTGACTCTCACTTAACTAAAAACTAACTTGATACTTAAATACAACCAACAAACTGGAAAATATGCTCAATATGAAGCTTATTCATCAAAACCTACTCTAACAGATTCTAGGAAGTGTTCTTCCAAACATCAGGCCTTATAGATATCCTTATGTCCAAAAGAGCGAAATTGAACGTATGATTGCAGAAATGTTAGAGGCTGGTATAATTCAACCTAGTCAAAGTTCTTTCTCTACTCCTGCAGTATTGGTACAAAAGAAGGATGGATCATGGCGCATGTGTCCAGATTATAGGGAGCTCAATAAGCTCACCATTAAAGATAAATTTCCCATTCCTATGATTGATGAATTATTGGATGAATTACATGGAAAAATTTATTTTACCAATTTGGATCTTCGCTCAAGATATCATCAAATTAGAATGAAGAATGAAGATATTCTGAAAATAGCATTTCGAACTCATGAGGGTCATTATGAATTTTTGGTCATGCCTTTTGGCCTTACCAATGCACCTTGTACATTTCAAGGGTTGATGAATTCTATTTTCAAACGCTTCCTTAGAAAAATTGTGCTACTATTTTTTGATGATATACTAATCTACAACAGGTCTTGGAAGGATCATGTTCAACATGTTGACAGGGTGCTCAAACTATTACATGAGAAACAATTATATGCAAAAAAATCCAATTTTTTCTTTGGAGTACAAGAGGTGGAATATCTGGGTCATATTGTATCTCACGAGGGTGTTAAGGTAGACCCTAAAAAAAGTAAAGCCATTAAGGAATGGAAATTCCCCACAACCATAAAGCAGTTGCAAGAATTTCTCGAGTTAATAGGGTATTATCACAAGTTTGTTAAGAATTATGCGAGAATAGTAGCACCTCTAACAACATTATTGAAGAAAGATGCATTTTCTTTGACCTGTGAAGCAACTAAGGCCATTGAACATTTAAAGAAGCAATGTGCCTAACACCGGTCTTAGCTACACCAGATTTCACAAAAACCCTTATTGTAGAATGTGATGCTTCGGGAATGGAATTGGTGTTTTTTAATGCAAGAAGGAAGATCCACTGCTTTTGAAAGTCATCCAATCAAAGGAAAGTATTTACAGAAAGATATTTATGAGAAGGAAAGGTTAGAAATACTGCATGCACTAAAGAAATGGCGAACTTACCTAATGGGAAAACACTTCAAGGTAAAAACTGATCATGATAGTCTTAAACACTTTTTGGAACAAAGACTATATTCATAAGAGCAGCAAAAATGGGTCACAAAGATGTTGGGTTATGACTTTGAAATAATCTACAAAAAGGGGAAGATAAATGTTGTTGCAGATGCACTCTTAAGAAAGAATGAAAAGGTGGAAGTATTTCTTTGTACCTTATCTATTATCCAACCAGATTGGATAATCGAAGCAAGGGATGAATGGAAGAAGGAAGAAGAAGTGTGGACACTCATTCAAAAGTTGCAGCAAGATACTAGTACACATGATACATTTAGTTGGAAAAATGATTCCTTATGGTACAAATATTGCTTATATCTTTGTAATAATTCCCAACTAAAAGAAAATATTCTTTTCGAATTGCACACTTCTCCTTTAGGAGGACACTTAGGATTTTTAAAAACTTACCACAAGGTGAAGAAATATTTTTTTTGGGATGGCCTTAAATCTGATATTCAAATGTTTGTGGCATACTGTTTGGTTTTCCAACAGAATAAAGTTGAGACAATTAAGACCTTGGGTCTTCTACAACCTTTATCCATTCGAAGTCAATGTTGGGAGAAGATTTCAATGGATTTTATTAAAGCAAGTAAAGTTGCTACTACATTTATGGACACAATTAAAAAGCTACATGGAAACCCAAGGGTTATTGTGAGTGACATAGATGCCATTTTTACTGGAAATTTTTGGACAGAGTTATTTTCTTGTTTGGGTACTCAATTAGCTCATAGATCATCTTATCATCCTCAATCCGATGGCAAAATGAGATAGTAAATAAATGTTTGGAAGGATATCTTCGTTGTTTTGTATCAGGTAAACAATCACAATGGGTTAACTGGTTACCTCTTGCTGAATGGTGGTATAACACTTCCTTCCATACTGCAACAAAAATAACCCCATTTATGGAACTTTATGGATATCATCCACCGTCCATCACATCATATTTAAGAGAAAATTTGAAGGTTCAAGCAGTGGAAGATCACATCGAGCATCAACAAGAAGTTCTCCAACTCTTAAAGGATAACATTAATTTGGCACAAAATCAAATGAAACAACAGGCAGATCAACATCACAGCGAGAGACATTTTCAGGTAGGAGACTCGGTATTTTTCCGGCTACAACCATAAAAACAAATGTCCCTCGAGTAAGCTAAGAAGGATAATAAATTATCGCCGAAGTACTATGTTCCTTACAAGGTGTCGCAAAAGATTGGTACTATGGTATCAAAATTGGAGCTTCCTGCTTCTTCACAAGTGCATTCAGTTTTCCATGTTTCATGCTTAAAGAAGGTTATAGGTGAAAATCTTCCAGTTCAAACAATATTGCTAGAACTTGATGAGGAAGGAAAAATCATATTGGAACCTGAATCGGTCACGGAAACAAGAACTCTATAGCTATGAAATCGATCAATTTCAGAGTATGTCATCAAGTGGAAGAACTTACCCACTAAAGATTCTACATGGGAGGATGAGAATTTTATATAGAAGCACCTAGAACTACTCAAGCGTTGAGGACAACACTTTTTTGAAGGAGAGGGGCAAGTTAGGTCCCTATATTACTATTATAATCCCTTATTTTTGTTAGTGCAACCCCCTTATTATTATTATTGTACCCCAGTAACCCCCATATTGTTATTATTGTGCCCTTAAATTATTATTGTTAAGTCGGCTAGGATTACATTGTGGCCCCACTAGCATTACATTATCGCCCCATGGACTCCTATATATAGAAAGGAGATTTAGTAACTTGTATCATCCAAGGATTGTTCGTTCATGTAATGTATTGGAGGTTTCCCCCTTGAAGTGGCTTATTTCTAAGGCATTGATATCTCTTTTATTCTATTTTTGGAGCTAGTTTCACAACAATTTCCATGAGAGGTAGTCATAAGTGAGTAATTTCTCATAATTTTGAATAGTCCACTTAGCACTCTTAACATGCATGAAGAAGTGGAATTGAAACTAGTTAAATAAATCACATAGGAGTTCTGGGATGGGTGACCTCCTGGGAAGTCCTGGTTACCTGGTGCAATGTAATATTCCTAATTAGTGACAGCTAATTGGAATATTCTATTTTTTTTAGTTTGCCATCTATAGTTTGTAAATAAATAAAAAGTGAGTGAAGAGGGTCTAACACACTTAAGTGAAATAATACATCCACCTAGTAGAACAACATTGTGACTTAAGTGGGAGTCAAGGGGGGACCCAACACCACATGGAGGAGGGGGCCTATGTACACTTTAGAAGCTTATGCAAGCTTCTGCGCAGATAAGGATGAGGATGTGGAGGAGAGAGAGAGGCTACATTGGGTTTTGGAGGGAAACCAACACTATAAAATATGGAGGAGCCTCCTCATTTCATTCATGCTTGAGTTATGGATTTTTGAGTAAGACATTTGTCTTCTTTAGCACGTTGGCTATTTAGCCTGTCTACAGTACTGTTTAGTGCAATCGAGTGTCTCCATGCGGAGATCTCACCCTTAGCCCTGGGGGACTTCAAGTGCCTACTCGGGAAAGGTTAGTTTTCAGCATCATCCTCCAGGACAGTGTTATTTCTGCAATAGCATAATATTGTGTTGTAGGGTGTTGTCGTGGTGACTTTACGACACCTCTTCCTTCTCTTGTTTTTCAGAGGGAGAGTCTTTCTTCCCTTGGAGGATCAGATTGGAAGACATTGGAGCTAATTTGTTGATATTGGCATCAGGCCAATATGTTATTCATGGTATACTATGCAGTTCTTTCCCGAGATCTATGTTATTGTTGAACGAAAAGCGTTCCAGGGTTTTTGGCATCATTTTGGAGCTAGATCTCTGATGTGAAGGAAGCCTCCTTGCATCAAGCATGATCCTTGGATTGGCCAACCAATCCAAGTATATTTATGATCTGATACATTCACTGAAGTTTTTCTTCAGAAATTCTGAATCATTTTGCAAATCTGCTGTAGTAAAACTCAGATCTGCTCCGACATTTTCATGTATTGCTGAAATCCCCAAGGAAAATGTAATAAAGAGTCCTTTGGGGATTTTATCTCATTATAGATATTTGTTTTCATGTATTTATCAGTTACATATCTGTAATATAATAAATATAATCTTCACCTTCCAGGAGAAAATTTTGAAGGGTTTCTGGATCATTCTCTTGTCTTGCGGCATCTCTTTCTTAAGGGGTTTCTATACAAAGCTGTTTTTTAGCCTTGCTTAGTGCCCATGCCATATTCCAAAACTCATTATATGATTATTTATAGTGTTTTAAATCTTATTTATTCACAAAATACGCTGCCTTTTCTTCAGCAAATTTTTGCATACTCAAAGTCATGGGAAATCAGGGTTTTTCTTGACTAGTTAGGAAGGAGGAACTGTTTAACTTAGAAAAACGCCTTTTTATGAGCTGAAATTTGACATGGAAGTCCCTATTGACCTAATATAACATATTACATAACCTTGACCCTTAATTTTACGCATATTTTCCTATACATTCATTTTAGGGCCAAAATCCTCACTTTTCCCCACCTTTTTGCCCCTAAAAGCTGAGTAAAGGTTTTTTCAGTATTTGGAGTTGGTTTTTGAGTGTTTTTAAACAATTTTTATGATATCTAAAGCCCACATTCCTGAATGATGCGTTTTTCTGGCATGATCTGCTGAAAAATACATTTTTGGGATATTACCGTCTGTTGCACTATTATTGTTTGAGCATTCTAATTCTATACCACTTGGTGTGTTTATATTTCACTCTTAGACAAATTATATAAAGGGAAATATAGCCTCTGGATCTCGTCCTCTTTTAGAGGCGACATATCCGGTAAATGCCCTCCCAGTCTATCTCTGGTCGGAGTTTGCCGTGTTTTAGAGATATCCCCGAAATGAGATATTACAGTGTTATCAAAGCTCTTGAGTGGGATATTATAGTGGTATCAGAGCATAGTTTTGTCTCAGCCTATGGATCTAGTTATCTATGAAAAATATAAGGATCTTACATCAGCATGATCATATACCCTTTAGAGATTATTTCTGAGAATGGCAGTCCAAGGGGGAAGACTTCAAAGCAGATTTTCCCTTATGAGATTACTGTCAGCTCAAGCAGGATGAAGGAGGAAGGAACAATAGGGTTTCTATCATGCAAAGTTCAAATTTGCAGCATACTACTGGAAGGTCACCTTTTCCCATGTATGAGAAACCCACTACTCCCTGTGAGTCTAAGCCCAAGAAGAATATGAGTTTATTCTCATCTCTTTTCAGATCCAGAGGAAATTCATCCACCTTTGAGGAGGTCAAGAAGATTGAAGAAAAATAAGAGGAAGTACCATGCGCTTCCAATTCTCATCAAGAAGAAGAGATCACATCACCTCTTGAGGAGGCTTGTGATAACGCTGTCACACTCATGGAGGAGCAGCCACATGCATCAATAGTTGGGGCAGCCAACACTTTTGAGGAAGGGACTCTTGCATCCCTATAAGAAGTTCCAAATGCACATCAAAAGCAGCTTGGTTGCATTGCACTGTGCAACATGGAAACACTCGATAAGGAATCAAGCCATCATTCTCATGAGCCATTGTTGGATTTTACATCACATTGGAGGTTGGGGTTTGAAGCCTTGAAGATTGATTGTAGACATATTGGAGTTAGAAAAAATTTCTCCCTTCAAGATGACACTTTCTTAAAGAGCTCCTCTCAGCTCAAAGAGGAACTTCTACTTTCAGATCCAAGACCTCATTGGTTTTGGAAGACTATGGATGAAAGGGAGGTCTCAAGGAAAGATCTCATTGGAGATGCAATTTGACACACCATGGAATGCAATACTTTTCTTCCCTTATCACAAGAGCAGATAGAATATGGAGGACATCTTAGGATGGATAACATCTCTCATGTTTGTGTTGGGAATCCCTTGAGCCATACACATCATGATGGGACGTTTTTTCCTATCACCTATTTGATTCGTGATAGGGTCTCATTGATCCTTGAGAAGATTTTATTTCAGAATCCCATGAAGTGCAAAGACAGGAATTTTATTTGGGAGGATGGTAGTCCTCATGGGAGGAGTACCAGGAAGAGGAGAAGAAGGAGGCATCCATAGGTGATTGAGTGGATGTGGATGATGAGCAAGGAGCTAGGGAGCTACCTGCAGATCTATGATATTGGGCAACATGAGGCTTGGCTACGTTGGTTACTCTTGAAGGATTTTTTCCATCACTTGTACTTACAGATCTATGATACCAGGCAGCAGGAGGCTTGCCTGCATTGGTTACTCTTGAAACGTTTTGGCCATCACTTGGAAAACACTCTTCCTAAGAGTAGGAGGATGGAGAACAGATGGCGGGATACTTGCATCATTGAGCAGCATAGAGAATGGATGTATGATGTTGATGTGTTACTCATATCATTCATTATGTCTTCATCACATGAGTGGTATGATGGAAGTATGGGGAGGCAGCAAAATGCTTTGTTGCTTTGCTTGGGAGAGCAAGGGCAGATTTTCTCTTGCACTTTATATGATGTTGCAGGAAGAGGGGATGGCACTATCTCCTTGGTCTTTGATGATGATTGGGAAGCACTTCCATCATGGGAAGTATTCCACATTTATTGTAGCATTATTGGAGGAGTCTTTGACAAGGAGCATGTCAAAGAACGAAGCTTTGTATTGATAGGAGCTTATTTGCATGAGCTCACAGTGCTGTCACTTTGGAGTAGAGACTTATGGATGAAGTGTGCCCAGCAGAGATATGGTGGATCTATAACCCATAGGTCCCAGGATCACTTCATATTTGTTTCACTTGATGAACAAAGAGGAGGTAATGATGATAGAGACATCTATGGAATATCTTCTTGCAGCACATGGTTCATTCTTATTTATCGCATGCCAAAACACTTTGAAGGACCCATGTATGGACCCATGTACCATCTTACTTCTATCATATGGTGAGGAGGTTGTTTATACATTCATTGATTTGCACACTCTTACCATTCTTATGCAGCGCATTGCCTCACAAGAGGGCAATCTTGTCAAATTGCTCGATGAATTGTATTGGGCCAATCTACATGATGGAGGAAGCCATCTCTTTTGTGGCCTTGGGAAAAATGTTTTATCATCACTTGTATGTTCATTTTATACACTCTAACATGTATCATATGGAGACATGCATGATTAACCGTGTAAGAAGAAAAATTTTGCCTTATACTTTCATCAAGCAGCAACTTGTAAAACTGCGCTGTACTTGTTTGGGAAGCTGTTGGTACCTTCTTGCACCACATGAAACCTTCAGCATTCTCTTCATATTATTTCTTATCATGTCTTCATTTTCTCATATAGATAATATTTGTATGGGAGGCTTCATTATGAGGGAGAAACATCAGCTAGATGTGTCCTTGAGTGGGAAAAATTCTCACAATTTGTGCACTACATGTTCTAATGGGAGCATGAGAGGAGATATGTACACCACAACCAAATGTTTGTTCTCTTTTGAGGTGGGCCATAATATTGATATTCATCCGTTGTACAACCATGGGAAAGTTCTTGATCATGTATTATTGTTTCTACATTCAACCATTTACTATCCTTTAGTATATGTGATGAATCATGGACATTGCTTGCCATGTAATTTTCTGAAGTTGCAGTGGATGAGACTGCGTTGTATCCTTGTGAGAAATTGTTTGCATCATGTATCATCATGTAAAACCTTCAAGAAACCTCTCATTAGGATGTTCTATGATGACCATGCCGTATTCTTCATGGATGGATGGTTTTGGGCCAACTTGTTCTTCATTTTTGGAGGAACCTTCTCTGGAAGATTGTTCTTCACTTTGCCATTGGAGGGCAATAATTTTGCAGCTCGGGATCAAAATACACTCCACACTTGTCATAAGTGGAGAGGAGGATAGCATGGGGTAAGCTATGATGCTTGCCAAATTCAAATTCTCAGCCCACCTTCATTACCGGAGCTTGAGGTGGAAGGAGATTTTCAGGAGTTGCCTTGTTGGGAGGTGGCTCATTTTGTTTGGATGATTGCTTGGAGATGGAGGATCCACACGAGGGAGATGTTCCTCATTATATCCCAGACTCCATGCCTTGAGTGGAGAGAGGTGTGGTACCATGAGAGATCAGTTTGGGATCCCGGCATTGAGAGATCCCTTCATATCAGGGTGATGCAGAGGACAGGGAAGATTCAGTGGTGCATCTGGGACCCAGGCACATTTTGCAGGAAGGAGACTTATTCAGGCAGTTTCTTGAGGGAAAGAAACATTTTTCCCAGGGGGACTGTAATATTCCCAATAAGTGACAGCTAATTGGAATATTTTATTTTGTTTAGTTTTTTGTCTATAGTTTGTAAATAAATAAAAAGTGAGTGAAAAGGGTCTAACTCACTTAAGTGAAATAAGAGATCCACCTAGTAGCACAACGTTGTGAGTTAAGTGGGAGTCAAGGGGGAACCCAACACCACGTGGAGGAGGGGGCCTATGTACACTCTAGAAGCTTTTGCAAGCTTCTACGTAGATAAGGATGAGGATGTGGATAAGGATGAGGATGTGGAGGAGAGAGAGAGGCTACATTGGGTTTTGGAGGGAAATCAACACTATAAAAGATGGAGGAACCTCCTCATTTCATTCATGCTTGAGTTATGGATTGTTGAGTAAGACATTTGTCTTCTTTAGCACGCTGGCTGTTTAGCCTGTTTGTAGCAATGTTTAGTGCAACCGAGTGTCTCCATGCGGAGATCTCACCCTTAGCCCCAGGGGACTTCGAGTTCCTGCTCGGGAAATGTTAGTTTTTAGCATCATCCTCTAGGATAGCCTTATTGCTGCAGTAGCATAATACTATGTTGTAGGGTGTTTCCGTGGTGACTTTACGACACCTCTTCCTTCTCTTGTTTTTCAGAGGGAGAGTCTTTCTTCCCTTGGAGGATCATATTGGAAGACATTGGAGCTGATTTTTGGATCTTGGCATCAGGCAAATATTTTCTTCATGGTATATTGCGCAGTTCATTCCCCAGATCTGCGTTATTGCTGAAGGAGCAGCGTTCCAGGGTTTTTGGCATAATTTTGGAGCTAGATCTCTGATGTGAAGGAAGCCTCCTTGCATTGAGGGTGATCCTTGGATTGGCCAACCAATCCAAGTATATTTCTAATATAATACATTCACTGAAGTTTTGCTTCAGAAATTCTGAATCATTCTGCATATCTACTGCAGTAAAACTCAGATTGCTCCAGCATTTTCATGTATTGTTGAAATCCCCAAGGAAAGTGTAATAAAGAGTCCTTTGGGCATTTTGTCTCATTATAGATTTTTGTTTTCATGTATTTATCAGTTTCAGATTTGTAATATAATAAATATAAGCTTCAACCTCTTAGAGAAAACGCTGAAGGGTTTCTGGATCATTCTCTTGTCTTGCGGCATCTCTTTCTTGAGCGGTTTCTATACAAAACTGTTGTTTAGCCTTTATTAATTCCCATGCCATATTCCAAAACTAATTATTTTATTATTTATAGTGTTTTACATATTATTCCTTGAGAAAATATGCTTCCCTTGGTTCAGTAAATTTCTGCATACTCAAAGTCATTGGAAATCAGGGTTTTTCTTGACTAGTCGGGAAGGAGGAACTGTTTAACTTAGAAAAGCGAAATTGTTTGAGCTGAAATTCAACATGGAAGTCCCTATTGACCTAATATAACATATTCCATAACCTTTACCCGTCTGTTTACGCAAAGTTTCTTATACACTCATGTTACGGCCAAAATCCGCACTTTTCCCCACCTTTTTTCCGCTAAAAGCTGAGTAAAGGTTTCTGTAGTATTTTTAGTTGGTCGATGAGTTTTTTTAAACATGTTTTATGATATCTGAAGCAAAAATTCCTGAATAATGATTTTTCCTGGCATGATCTGCTGAAAAATACATTTTTGGGATATTACCATCTGCTGCACTATTATTGTTTGAGCATTGTAATTCTATACCACTTGGTTTTTTT
The DNA here is from genome assembly GCA_034641835.2 of Pinus albicaulis. Taxonomy (NCBI): domain Eukaryota; kingdom Viridiplantae; phylum Streptophyta; class Pinopsida; order Pinales; family Pinaceae; genus Pinus; species Pinus albicaulis. The sequence continues at coordinate 1,161,205,719 of CM076570.1, read as the reverse complement.
ATATTTCACTCTTAGATAGAGTTTGGAAAGGGCCAGATAGCCTCTAGATCTCATCCTCTTTTAGAGGTGACATATCCGGTAAATTCCCTCCTAGTCTATCTCTGGTCGGAGTTTGCCGTGTTTTAGAGATATCCCAAAAATGGGATATTATAGTGGTATCAGAGCTCTTGAGTAGGATATTATAGTGGTATCAAAGCTCTTGAGCGGGATATTACATGCAAGCCCCGTAACTAATGATTGACGCTATGTGATTCATTTCATTAGTTTCAATTCCACTTCTTCACCCCCGTGAGCATCACCGAATGCAATGAGTGCTAAGTGGAATGTTAAAAAATCATGAGAAATTATTCAGTTACAACTACCTCTCATGGAAATGGTCATAGATGAATGAATTACTTAACTCAATTGAATCCCAAAAATGATATCTAATATAATGCACTAGGGAAACCCCTCATACATAAATTTTAAATAATAAAAAGACACATTCGCACTGAATTTTTTTTTCCATAAATTTCAACCCGAAACTTCAAAATATAATAGTTAAAAAACACAATAAAAACACTACAATAATAAAAAAACCAATGAAATATCCCTCAAAATATAAATAGTTAAACAACACAATAAAAACACTCTCTAATAAAATAAAAACAATTAAATATCCCTTAAATTAGAAAAAACAAAATGATTATAAAAAAAAGGTCTCACATGAGATATTGTGTCTTTCTTGTTGCCTCATTCTCATTTCCTTGTTCATAGACAGATTGTAGCTTTTACTCATGCAAATTTTATTGTTTTTTTAAGGTTCATTAGATTCGGTGACACTTTCCATGATTTCGCATTAACAAGAACATACATAGATTGAGATCAATAAATGTTTCAATCATATTCAATAGTTAAACCAAAAAAAAAAACAAGATATTGAAGACACAAATAAAAGTTGACTTATAATATGTGTGGAAATGGGACAAAAATCCACCCCATTTTGAACTATCGTCATAGGAGGATTATTTGGTGGAAGTGTAGTTTACAGTTTATTTGGTAACTCATATATATATGATTAGAGTAAAATGTTCTGATATCAAGGCTAGGTAGAGGTTTTTTCAGACATTAAGCTTCCAATGAAGATTGAACAATAGTATATAACACAATAAAGGAAAATATGACATCATTGTTAGAATTTCTTAAATATATGGTGTAATTCATTCCTCCCTAGTGGCTAAAAATGACTATTAAATACAATAGTAGTTTGATAACAATAATTTTGGATAGCATATCTAAAAAATCCAATCGTATTTTGATAGAAATAATTGTGGATAGCATATCTAAAAAATCCAATAGTAGTTTGATAGAAATAACTGTGAATAGCATATATAAGCACAAATATTTTGAGTTGTAATATTATTTTATAGTACGAAACACACATACACACCATGTGGAATTTTTCACTCTCTAGAGTGAGTTTTTATATGCATTACTTAAATTCTAATATCTAATGGTAAATCTGGTAAATATTTATTTATTGTAAGTAAGAAAGAAACTATTTTTTTTATGGGTCAGGTGAAGGTTGAATAAGTATTAAAACGAAACATTTTTTTAATATATTAAATGTATAGATGCTTTATGCACTTAGCCATAAAGTCACATTGGGAATTAATGTTGAAAAATTTCACATTCCATGTACTTGGAAATAATTATGGGCAAGGCATTTAAGTTCCCCCACTTTTGAGAATATCCCTTCTGACATCAATAAAAAAAGCTGCAAAATTTTATCATTTTATCTAGAATACTCTCCTCTCAAAAGATGAACTCGTCAAATCCCTTCACCTCCTCATAACATCTGATCTTCCTTCCCAGTGGTTTTTCTTAATGGGGTATCTTCTTTTGACCCTGTGGATGTGGAATGGTTATATACCTAAGTCCCGAGAGACTATATAGGCTTCATTGGCACTACAGTATTGGAACTAATTCACGAACAAAACTCCTTACTCTCTGGCAATCCTTTTCTCTGCATTTTGGCTTGAAATAACAACTTTTTGCAGGTATGATTCTACGAGAGGTTTGATTCTACTGGTGCCATGATAAATTAGTGGGATGAAGTAATTTTTGAAAGCTTTTGAGAATTGAGATGCTCTTTTAGGGGTTTTCCAACCTTCATAGGTTATCTACAGAAGTTGTGACATCATGGTGCATCTCATGTTTCTCTTTTCTCATTATGTATTCTTCATGAAAGCTTTCTTTTAGTACTTAAATGTGGATTTGGTGTTCTTGTTATGGTCATTTTCATATGGCGGACAAGGTCTTAATGTGAGAGCCCTTTTCTTATTTATTTCTTCATGACTGACTGTATATTTCCATTCTTTTTAGAGTGAGAGTTATTTGCAGGAAATGTTTCATTGAAGGGGAAACTAGCCACTCATATTGTCAACATATTTTATGTACTCTTTATCATTGAAATCTATGGAGCGAACTAGCTATGTCACCAGATTCAAAGGTGTAGCTAACGCGCGGTGAACTCTGTCAAATTTTTTTTTGTTTTCTCTCTTCATGATTGCATTTATGAGTTAAATGATGATATTCTTCTTATTTAAATTTTACATAAAAAATAAATCATTATTTTGGAAGATACCATGAAACTTGTGTTTACATAACACCCATTTTTACTTTCAAAGCATTAGAGGACGATCATTTTTTAGGAAGGAGAAGTTCTCCTCCAATTTCATATCAAAACAACACCAAAATTTCCATTACATAATTGACATACAACTTCAATTTGACCCCCTATCCTCTTATAATCTCTCTCATGGGTGACCAATAGTTATATTCCCGTGTTAAGCTTAACTAGTCGCTTCTTTCTAGTTCATACATTTCTCGAATATTTAGCCAAACCTCATTTCCGAGTGCATCAAGATTTTTCCTTACATAAATACTTGGTAGAAAAACCTACCACTGCCCTCTCCTCCTTCAAATGTAGAACAACATGATTGTCAAAAGGATATATAGTCGCATGATTCTACATCAAATAGGGTGGCCATGCCACCCCTTCCATTTAATGATATCACCTCTACAGGATGGCATGCAAAAACCTCGAGGAAACCTATCTCCTTGGAATGCAACCTCATCAGGGATATTTTGTGTCAAATTTATCTGAAGTATAACAAAGATATGTTGGATTTGGAAGTTTAAGTTGTGTAATATACACAATTTAAAAAATCTTGTAGCAAGATTCTTGACCATGCAAATTCACTCCCCTCTTTACTATACAGATCCTTCACTTATAAATAGGGTTATTAAGAATGCCTCTTGCTAATACAATAGTTTATCAATACCACATGTTCAAAAAATTATAAATCACTTATAGGGCACTTCTCCATATAACATTATTTTTACTTAATCATTCTAATTGAAGGGATAGAAAGGGCATAACTATTTTTTAGATAAATCTGGGCATTGTGACTAATATTAATAATATTCTAAAATATTCTATGGAGGTTAAATCACTACCATCGGCCTAATAATTATTGGTAATTAAGTTAAAATTATAGAAATATTTTGAGTTTAATTATATAAATTTCCAAAAGTAATTTGAAAAATACTTTAACAATAATTTTTCACCCACACGCACACACATATAAACATCTTGGTGTAGCTAATTTATGTTTTGGAGGCTTTGGAGGTTTAGGTCTTAGTCTAACTATTCTTAATTTTGGAGGTTTACTTTGGCATATCTTTTGATTAAATTTGTCTTAAATCAAAATATGTTCTTATTACTATGTTCTTATTAGACTTAATTTCTGAACTTTATTTAAATGTGCTACTAATTTTTTTAAATACCAAATCTATTTATACATTTAAGAATAAATTTTAAATATTAGATATCATTTTTGGGATTCAGCTGTGTTAATTAAGTCATTCATCTATGACCATTTCCATGAGAGGTAGTCGTAAGTGAGTAATTTCTCATAATTTTTGAATAGTCCACTTAGCACTCTTAACATGTGTGAACAAGTGGAATTGAAACTAGTGAAATGAATCACATAGGAGTTTTTGGATGGGTGACCTCTTTGGAAGTCCCGGTTACCTGGTGCAAGCCCCGGAAGTGATGATTGACGCTATGTGATTCATTTCACTAGTTTCAATTCCACTTCTTCACCCCTGTGAGCATCACCAGAGGCAATGAGTGCTAAGTGGATTATTCAAAAATCATGATAAATTAGTGAGTTACAACTACCTCTCATGGAAATGGTCATAGATGAATGACTTACTTAACTCAATTGAGTCCCAAAAATGATATCTAATACAACGCACTGGGGAAACCCCGCATACTTACATTTTACATAATAAAAAGACACATTCCCACTGAATTTATATTTTCTATAAATTTCAACCCAAAACTTCAAAATATAAAAAGTTAAACAACGCAATAAAAACACTATAATAATTAAAAAAACAATGAAATATCCCTCAAAATATAAATATTTAAACAACACAATAAAATCACTCTCTAATAAAATAAAAACAATGAAATATCCCTTAAATTAGAAAAAACAAAATGATTATCGAAAATATTTCTCACGTGAGACATTGTGTCTTTCTCGTGGCCTCATTCTCGTTGTCTCATTGATACACACATTGTAGTTTTTACTCATGCAATTTTTTTTTTCTTTTTTTAAGGTTCATTAGATTCAGTGATACTTTGGATGATTTTAGCATTAACAAAGTGTTCATCCTTCAAGTATCCACCTCGTCAATTTTGGTGAACCATCAATACCAATATCCAATATTCACTTTATTAGACATCGATATTGTGACAATTTCCTTAAGTGCTAACTAATGGTTATGTTATGCTTGTTAAGACACTAAGAAATTTATTTGTTATTTTTATTTGGAAATAGTACATTATGAACATAAATTAATTTTGATTAAATAAAACTAGTTATGGAAGTGATTTCCATAAAAAATAATAATAGACTGATGGTAAAAGTATTTCAAGAAATGAGAGTTAGTTGAACATAAATATTTCAAATAGTTACCCCAACCTCTAAGGATAAAGGCATATCTCAGAGAGGGAGAAGGGTTCTATTCGGTAACTGGATGTAGGAAATTGGAGAGAATAATTCCCAAGTTGGTGGTGATCAGTGGAATTACTCATATTCTTGAGAATTACCTGGAATTAGAAGACTCAATCAGATTGTCCTAAGCTCTCTTCCAGAATCTCTGTCAGCTCACATAGCTCAGACTTGGAGCAACGGGGAGAGACGAAGACATAATTTCTTCTCTCGAGGTGGGGAGGACAACATTAGTCAGGAATTGAAAGACATATATGTTTATCTGTCACTTAAAATCTTAGTTTAGTTTATGAAAGATATTAATAGTTTTTATATAATGAATCTGTAGTAGATACAATACTTTATTATGGAAAGAGAAATTTCTATGTATGTTTTGTTTTACAAACGAGCTGGAAAGATGGAAGTAAACTCAACACTAATAACTGTATGATGGATAAATGTTAACATAGAGCCTTCAAGGCGAAGGCTCCATGTTTGTTGTTCTCTATATCTATGATAAAAACATAAACAGAATGGTCCGACCATTTCATTTCTAAAACAACATAAAGAAGAGAAAAAATATGGATAGAGAAGGAGTATTCTATAGCTAACACTATAGCGGGATAAGACTCTATAAATACTGAACTTTAGAAAAACAGAATTTTGTAGAGGGCATTGTACTGAGAATTTAGATACAGTAATAGAACCATGAAGAACAGTACAACTAAAAATTAAGAATTGTGATTAAAGGTGATTGCTTCTAAATTTAAAATATATCTGTCAAAATGGTATAAGAAAAAATACTAAACCTTGGTGTGGAAGGAAATAATAATGTTTTATACATTTCTAACCCTGACATTTAATGAAATGAATCACATAAAACTCTTTCTTGATTCATAAGTATAGCAACAGTAATTCTAAACACTGATAGAACTAAATAAAGGTAAGACACATTAACAATTCCAGAACGAAGCTTTATCTTAACATAGAAAAAGCAAGTTCTATTATATAATATATTTTCGTGAAATCTAGAAATATTATATTCAACACTAAAAAAACCCATTAATCCAAAGATAATAATAAGAGAGTAAATATATAGAGTAACATTGGGGTAACAACTCTCATATCAGTTTTTCTACAAACAAAACAAAATGGTACAATAAGGCAACCATAGATGCGAAATTATTACCTCATAATTACAAAACAAGGATTCGGTTCATGAAATGTTCCATTTTAAAATATGACTCACACTGAGCATGCCTCACCCAGTAAGGAAAAACTCATTACAAAACTACAGTCTAAACCTTGAGGTTTCTAAGGACATAATCTGAGACCCAAATGTAAACACGCATGAACGCGAGTTTAAGAAGGAAAAAAAACGTATGCCTCTATCATATATAAGCAACTATGACATGTCTAGAATGGGAATAATTCGTGGAATGAAGTTCCAAAAGCTACATTAATCAGAACAAGATGGGAAGACTCTGTTGAGAGATGGAAACACCTATAACTTCAAGGTCCCGTGACCAAATTATAAGCAGATAAAAGTACCTATTGGAGCAGGTTTGGGAAGATTAGAAAATTTAACAAGTGAGGCTTCACGAAAAACCCTCCCTGCAACACCAGACCTAGAAATTACCTACGTGAATAAATGGAAGGAAGTTAAATAAATAATTTTTCAAACACCCAAACGCTAAAGGAGAAATAAATTCAAGTAATGGGGTAACCTTACCTATGAGAAACATTGCCATAAGTAGAAAGTACAACCTGAAACAGGAACCATCATAAATTATGGTCGTAATAAATATATAGGTCTTGAAACACGGGCTACATAATTCAAAGTAATAGACATTGTTGGTAAGGGTTTTACCGAGGCTTTCATCCGTAGTAGCTTAGATGCTGAGGGAATTCCATCTGAAGGAAGGATTTTGATGCGTCGTTGCAACACTTGTCAAGATGAGGAACAGATCTTAGAAGCAACGAGACTGGGCATTAGAGGAAATTACATTTAGGAAATTTCAGAACCAAATCTACAATCTATCATGTTAAACCTTCCTTACTATAAATAATGCCAGTAATCCCACAAAAAAAAATGAAGCTTCACTTACCAGATGATTTGAAAGATGAAAACCTCATCGACGCTGAGTATTATCTTGTTGGGGGATTGGCATAGAGACCACAAGGCTCTCTGGTGGAGTGCTGAGGACAAGTGCCGAATGAAAAAAAAAGGTTAGAGGAAGGAGGTCGATACCTTAGGTTTTTGAACCCTTAACCAAAATAACCGTGGGATCCTGATGCAATCAGATCGACAGTGAAGGGGACAGTCCAGTTGTCTGCCGCAAAGTTAAATGTCAGCAACAAGGGCGGCCTTTCAAAAAAAAAAAATCATTTGCAAGATCTCACTACAGTAATAAGGTTGAGCATAAATATCATAATAATTAAAATCAATTAATAGTTTGACAAATGAAAGGTACAGGATGGCAGAAATTGAGGGGATGGATATCACATTTTAAACCAAATTGATTTGATGCCAGATGATTCAGCTTGTGTCATGTGAAAGGTTTAGTTCTTTTTTGTATATAGGGTAAAATTTTAATATCTGAAATACTTAAATTTCTTAGGTAGAGTGATTTTGTATGAAGGTTAAGAGGAGAATCATATACTTAGGGGTAAAATTTATTATATTGAAGTTAAAACTATGTAATCTAAGAAAAAAAAATTGAGTATGTTGATGTATGTTACAAGTGGTATCAGAGAAGTGTTTGGACGATGGGAACCTATGGGTCACCTAATATGATAAATTGTGTGTAAATGGTGCACAACTAAGAAAGTATAATAGGAGATGATATGAGAAGGGGGTCAATGCAACAACCAGTTCAAAACACTAGGGAGTATGTACCCCAACCATGATCAGAAATGAATCCTGAGATGAGGATTGAGCGGAGTGTGAATCAACACCAGAAAAAAAGTAGATTGCTGGAGGAAAAACAACACCAAACTAGCATTTTGTTAAATATAGTGTAGAAGCTATATGAAGAATTGGTCCAGGTTCGGAGTGATAATGAGCGCTTGATGCAAGATCAAGAAAAAATACTCAAGAGCCTTTCCAATAAACATAATCAGGGAGTGGTACAACCTAGTCCCGACAGAGACATGTAGGAAAGAAATGAACAACAAGAAAGGGACCACATCACTGACAGAATGGAAAGAATTCAATCGCAACGAAGTAATAAAAATAGAAATTACAATGAGGTTGAGTAGGGTAATTTGTCAGAACAACAAGAAGTTAAGAAGTAGAGAGTGGAGCTGCAAGGAAAGTTTCGAAAGATAAAACCACCTACATTTGATGGAGAAGTGGAAGAGGTGGCTGAGGAATGGTTAATAAATATGAAAAGGTATTTTCAAGTCTACAAATATAGCAGCAAGCTTAAAGCCAGATTGGTCATTTATCAGTTGAGGGAAAAGACCACATTATGGAGGGAGGATGTTAAGAATGTCTGTAGCATATAAGATTAGGATGTGACTTGGGATTCGTTACAGAAATATTTTAGAGACAACTGCTTGACTGAGTGCTTCTATGATGAAAAATATAGAGATTTTCACAATATAAAACTGGGAAAATTGACAATTGATGAATACATCACCAAGCTCACTTCTTTATATTCCTTATCTAAGGGACAAAAAGGCTAAAGTTTAGCAGTTCCTGAGTAGTTTTTTGACTCACATGAAGGAACGAATTAATTTCGTGAATCCTAGAACCATAGGCGAGGCAATTCAGAAGGAAAGAATGTGTTATCAGCAATCTAAGGCAAAAGGAGAGTTGGGTAAAAGCTGGCAGTCAAAGAAAGATCGTAATGGCAGTTTAAACATCAAGAAAAATAGAACCATTAATTTCAAGAATACTTCTACAAGATCAGTAAGAAAATAGTTTGGCAGAAACCATCAAAGGATCCGGTGGCCTGTGGAGGATAAACCCATGAAAGCCTCTAGTAAGCGAGACCAAGAAAAAAATCAGAACCCACCTCTACCATGCTATCAATGTGGTGAGGCTCACTACTACAGGAATTTTCCACAATGAGGAATGAGCAAGGCAGTTACCAATTTACAAGAAGCTTCTACTGTGAGGGATTTAGCTAGAAATATACCCAAAATTAATGCAACATTGAAATATCATCAGGAAAATTACCAACCAATGATGATAGAGTTGGAAGGTAAGCTACTCTCTCAACCTGTTTCTATTTTGGTAGACCCAGGTGCAGGTTTAAGCTACGTAAGTCACATATTAGTAGAAATATGTAAATTGAAAAGTCAAAAATTTAGAAATCCATGGCTAGTACAGTTAGACATGGTAGAAAAGAGAAACGTTTGTGCCAAAATTCCAAACTATACACTGGAAATTAGTGAAATACAACTAACTGTAGACCTGGATATATTACCCCTAGGATCCTACGATGTGCTACTTGGCATGGATTGGTTGGAGAAGCACTGGACATTAGTGGATTGTAAGGAAAATGTTATATATTACAGACTGCAAGATGGATCTCATAAGGAGATTCAAGGAATAAGGAAACCCGTACAACTACGCCCTATTACAGCCTCTCAAATGAGTAAGTGCATGAGGAAAGGATTCTAGTTATATGCCCTTGAAGTGGGTTTTAATAATTCCAAATAAAAGACTCTAATGATGGAAAACATTCTGATATTGCAATATTTTATGGACATATTTCCAGAAGAAATACAAGTCTTACCACTGAGAAGGGACATTGATTTTACTATAGAGTTAATGCCAGGAGCCTCACCGATTTGAAGGGTACCATACTGAATGAGCATACCAGAATTGACCGAATTGAATATGCAGTTACAAGAACTATTGGATAAAGGGTATATCTAACCAAGTGTATCCCCTTGGGGAGCACTCGTGCCATTTGTAAAGAAGAAAGACGAAACCATGCGAATTTGGATGGATTATTGACAACTCAATAAGTTGTCTGTCAAAAATAATAACCTCTACCACGGATTGATGATCTGTTTGATCAGGTGAAGAGAGCTACCATATTTTCAAAGATAGATTTAAGGTTGGGATACCATCAGATCCAAATAAAAGAAGAAGAAATATACAAAACTACTTTTTGTACCAAATACGGGCACTACGAGTTTGTATTGTTACCATTCAGATTGACTAATGCACCAACAACCTTTATGAGGCTGATGCATGGTATATTTCACCCCTTTCTTGATAATTTTGTGTTGATATTTATTGATGACATCTTAGTTTATTCCAATAATGTTGAAGAGCATAAAGAGCACTTATGGATAGTGCTAGAGATGTTACGGAAGCACCAACTGTATGCTAAGTTTAGAAAGTGTGATTTCTTCAAGGAAGAAATACAATAACCTTGGCACAGTATTGCTACTGAGGGAATCACAGTTGACTCGGAGAAAATTAGGATGATTATGGAATGGAAGGTACCCCAAAATGTGGAAAATATCTGATCCTTTATGGCTTTGGTCGGTTATTACCAATGGTTCATTGAAGGATTCTCAAAAAATTACTTTCCAATTACTTCCTTACAAAGGAAGGGAAAAATATTTAAATAGACAAAGGAATGTCAAAACAGTTTTGAAAAGTTAAAAATTTTATTGACTACAGCTCTAGTGTTAAGAGTAGATGATACCAATAAAGAGTTCGAAGTCTCTGCGGATGCGTGTAAAAAATAAGTTGGGGCAATTATGTCACAAGAAGGTAAAGTAGTTGCCTATGAGTCATGAAAGCTAAAAGAGCATGAACAACGATACTTTGCTGATGACATAGAGGTGACAACAGTAGTGTATGCCCTTTGAGTATAGAGGCAGTACTTGCTTGGAAAGGGATTTGTACTCAAAACTAATCATAGCATCCTAACCAATTATTTTAAGCAAGCTAATCTTAATTCTCGCCACGCAAGATGGAATGCTTTGGTAAGCGAGTTTGACATTGATATGCAGCATGCGAAGGGTAAGGAAAATAGAGTAGCAGATGCATTGAGTAGAAATTTGCATGGTGTTTATGAATTTTACTACAATTACATTGAATGCAAGTTCCTAGAAAAAATAAAAATAGAAGCTAAGAAATATCTTGAATACCAATTTATGCGGCAGAAAGTAGAGGAGACTAGAAAACAAGGAAAATCTGCTGATTATGGAATTAACAAGGATCAATTGTTAATTTTCAAAGAGAGGATTTATATTCCAAATCGAATGGAATTGAAGGAACTGATCCTAAATGAATACCACCAGAGTAACTATTCTGGACATCCTGGGTATCAAAAATGATAACCATAATTAGCAAGAACTACTTTTGGCCAGGTATGTGAAGAGATATTGTAGAATATTTGTACAGATGTTTTGAGTGTTAGCGGGTAAAGGTGGAGCATCGACATCTAGCTGGATTAATGCAACCCATACAAGTACCTGAGTGGAACTGGGAGTAATATCCATAGAATTCATTACTGGGTTACCAAAGTCAAATAAGCGCAATTACTCCATTATGGTGGTAGTGGACCAATTAAGTAAAGTGGCACATTTCATACTAGTACAGTCCACTTATAAAACGATGCAAATAGTAGATATCTTTATGAGAAATTTTTTTAGGTTGCATGGAATTCCGAAGACTATCATATCTGATAGGGATGTGAAGTTTACTTCAGCATTCTGGAAAATGTTATTTACGGGTTTGGGAACCCAAATTAGTTTCATTACTACCTACCACCCACATACTGATGGACAGACTGAGAGGGTGAATTAGATCTTCGAGGATATGTTACGCATGTACGTAATCCAACAACAAACCAGGTGGGAAAAATATCTGCACCTAGTAGGATTTGCATATAACAACGGTTATCAGGAGTCCCTTAAGATGAGTTCATTCGAAGCATTATACAAACAACAATGTTGAACTCCTATTAACCGGAGTAATCCAAAAACCAAGTTAATGCTTCGATCATAAATGCTAGCTGAGATGGAGGCAGAAGTAAGAAATATCAGACAAAAATTGAAAGCAGCTCAGGATCGACAAAAATTGTATGCAGATAAAAAAAGGACGTATCGTGAGTTTGATGTGGAAGATGATTTGTATGTAAGGATCAAACCAAGGAAGAGAACTTTAAGGTGGGCCTCTTGTGCCAAATTGGCTCCCAGGTTTTGTGGGCCTTTCCAAATATTGGAGAGGGTAGTACTTGTGGCTTATCGATTGGCTCTGGCCAGTCATATTTGTGTACAAAATGTCCTTCATGTATTGTTACTTAAGTGATATGTACATGAGCTAAAGCATGTAATCCACTGGAAAAGCATTTAGGTAGGATATGAATACAAAACCTGATTAGAAATATTGAAGTTTATGAGAAAATTAATTAAAATTTTGCTAGCTGCAGGTCAAACTAGACGACGAGTTCCTAGTTGAGCCTCAGTGTATAATCGATCAGGGATAATTCATGCTCTGTAGGTGAGCCATCACCCAGGTTAAGGTGTAGTGGAAGCACGTCAGCCTGGATGAAGCCACCTGGGAAGATGAAGGTCTTCTTCAGGATGCTTACCCAGAACTGTATGTTGAGTTTAAATGAAACACCAAGGATGGTGTTCACTTCCATGGGAAAGTTGTGATAGCTCGCTTAAGTGCTAAATAATGATTATGTTATGTTTTTTAGGACACTAAGACATTTATTTGTTATTTTTATTTGTAAATAGTACATTATGAACATAAATTAATTTTGATTAGATAAAATTAATTATGGAAGTGATTTCCATAAAAAATAATAATAGACTGATGGTAAAAGTATTTCAACAACTGAGAGTTAGTTGAACATAAATAGTTCAAATACTTACCCCAACCTTTGAGGATAAAGTCATATCTCAATGAGGAAGAGGGATTTTGTTCGGTAACTAGAGGTAGGAAAATGGAGAGAAGAATTCCCGAGCTGGTGGTTACCAGTGGACTTACTTAGATTCCTAAGAATTGCTTGGAATTAGAAGACTGGACCTAAATGTCCCGAGGTCTCTTCCAAAATCTCTATCAACTCACGTAGCTTCGACTTGGAGCATGGGGGAGAGATGAGGACGTTATTGCCTCTGTCGAGGTAGGGAGGATAGCATCAGTCAGGAATTGAAAGACATATAAGTTTATCTGTCACTGGAAATATTAGTTTAGTTTATGAAATATATTAACAGTTTGTATGTAGTGAATATGTAGTAGTTACAATACTTTATTATGGAAAGAGAAATTTCTATGTATGTGTTTTTTTACAAACAAGTTGGTGAGATAGAATTAAACTCAACACTAATAATCGTATGACGGAGAACCGTTAACATAGAGACTGCAAGGTCAAGGCTCTGTGTTGGTTGTTCTTTATATCTATGATAAAAACAAAAATAGAATGATCCGGCCATTTCATTGCTAAAAAAACAGAAAGAAAAGAAAAAATATTGACAGAGGAGTATTATGTAGTTAACAGTATAGCAAGATAAGACTGTGTGAATACTAAGCTTTAGAAAAACAAAAAGCTCTAGAGGGCATCGTACTGAGAATTTATATATAGTAATAAAGCCATGTAGAACAATACAACTAAAAATCAGGAACTACAATTAAATATTATTGCTTCTAAATTTAAAATATATCTGTAAAAATAGTACAAGAAAGAAGACTAAACCTTGGTGTGGAAGGAAATAATCATTTTCTATACATTTCTAACCTTGACATTTAAAGAAATGAATTAAAGAAAATTCTTTCTTAATTCATAATTATAGCAACAATAATGCTAAACAATGATAGAACTAAATATAGATAAGACATATTAACAATTACAGACCGAAGCTTTATCTTGAAAATAGCAAAAATAAGTTCCACTATATAATATATTTTTGTGAAATATAGAAATATTATATTCAACACTTAAAAAACCAAGTAGTCCAAAGATAACAGTAAGACAGTAAATATATAGAGCAACACTGGGGTAACAGCTCTCATATCAGTTTTGCTACAGACAAAAAAATATGGTACAATAAGGTAACCATAGATTTGAAATGATTAACTCATAATTACAAGACAAGAATTCAATTCATGCAATGTTCCATTTTAAACTATGACTCACACTAAGCGTGCCTCACCCAGTGAGGAAAAACTTGTTACAAAAATACAGTCTAAACCTTGAGGTTTCAGAGGACATAAGATGAGACCCATATTTAAACACGCATGAATGCGAGTTTAAGAAGGAAAATAAACATACACCCTTGTCATACATAAGCAACAACGACATGTGTAGAATGGGAACAATTCGTGGAATGAAGTTCCAAAAGCTACAGTAACTAGAACAAGACGGGAAAAATCCGTTGAGAGCCAGAAACACCTATCACTTCAATTTCCTGTGACCAAATCATAAGAAGAGAAAAGTACCCGTCGGAGCAGGTTTTGGAAGGTTAGAAAATTTAACAAGCCAAGCTTAATGAAAAACCCCCGTTGCAATGCCATACCCATAAATTACCTGCGCGAATAAATCGAAGGAAGTTAAATAAATAATTTGCAAACACCTAAACTCTAAAGGAGAAATTGATTCAAAGAATGGGGTAACCTTACCTATGAGAAACATTGCTAGAAGAAGAAAGTACAACCTTATAAGAGGAACCAACAAAAATGATGGTCAGAATAACTATATAGGTCTTGAAACATGGGCTACATAATTCAAAGCAATAGATGCTGCTGGTAAGGGTTTTACTGAGGCTTTCGTCTACAACAGCTCAGATGCTAAGGGAATTCCATCTAAAGGAAGGATTTTGATGCGTCGTTGCAGCCCTTGTCAAATGAGGACTAGATCTAAGAAGCAACGAGACTGGGTAATAGAGGAAATGCCATTTAGGAAATTTCAAAACCAAATCTAAATTCATGATCAATCATGTTAAACCTTCCCTAATGTAAATAATTCTAGTAATCCCACATCAAAAAAATGAAGGTTCACTTACCAGATGATTTGAAAGATGAAAACCTCATCGACGCTGAGTAGTATCTTATTGGGGGATTGGCACAGAGATTGCAAAGCTCTCTGGAAGAGTGCTAAGGTTAAGCGTCAAATGAAAAATAATTGTTAGAAGAAGGAGGTAGATACCTTAGGTTTTGGAACCCTAAACCAAAACAACAGTGGGATCCTGATGCAATCAAATCGATGGTGAAGGGGGACATTCCAACTGTCCGCCAGAAAGATAGATGTCGACAAAAAGAGCAGACTTTCCAAAAAAAGAACAAATAATTTGCAATATCTCACTATAGTGATAAGGTTGAGCATAAAGATCAGAATAATTAAAATCAATTAATAGTTTGATAAATGAAAGATACAAGATAGTAGAAATTGAGGGGATGGATATCACATTTCAAACCAAATTGATTTTTTGTCAGATCATTCACCTTGTGCTGTGGGAAACATTTAATTCTTTGTTGTATATAGAGAAAACTTTTAATATGTGAAATACTTATGTTTCTCAGGTAGAGTGAGTTTGTATGAAGGTTAAGAGGAGACTAATATACTTAGGGATAAATTTGATTATATTGAAGTTAAAACTATGTAATGTAAAAAAAAAATTGAGTATGTTGATGTATGTTACCGATATCATGGCTTTGGACTTTTCGACGACCATTAATAATATCTCCGTTCTACATACTTTACGTCGGTACCATTTTTGGAGTTAATATAATATTCATAATTTTAATAATAGTTAATATAATATAACATAAATTTTTTGTTTTATAATATTAACTAGTGTTATATAATAGTTATGTGTTATATAATAGTTAGTAATTATTTAGTAATTATTGCATGTTTTAAATGATTTAAATATAAACATATTAAAAATAATTATTAATTAATTATTTTAAAATTTATTAAATATAGGTATTTATATATAAACTATAGAAATCAACCATAGCAAGTATGTATTGTGTTGTGGTATTATTATTAATTATTTTAAAATTTATTAAATATAAATATTTTATTAAAATAAAATAATGTATATCAATATATCAAATATAGAGATCAACTATTGTGTTGTGGTATATAGGCACGCATATTTTGAGTTGTAATATTATTTTATAGTACAAAACACATACACACACACTAGATTGAATTTTTCATTGTGTAGAGTGAATTTTTATATGCATTACTCAAATTGTAATATCCAGTGGTAAGGCTTGTAAAAATTTATTTATTGTAAGTAATAAGTAAACTATTTTGTTTATGGGCGAGGTGAAGGTTGAATAATTATTAAAAGGAAACATTTGTTTAATATATTAAATGTATATATGCTTTATGCACTTAGTCATAAAGTCATGTTGGGAAGTCATGCTCACAAATTTTTCATTCCAAGTAGTTGGAAATAATTATGGGTAAGGCATTTACACCCCCTCGCTTTTGATAATATCCCTTCCAACATCTAGAAAACCAGCTAAAACATTTTATCAATCTATGTAGAATACTCTCCTCTTAAACAATTGACTGCTCAAATCCCTTCACCTCCTCGTAACATCTGGACTTCATTCCCAATGGTTTTTCTTTATCGGGCCTCTTATTTTGACTAATGTGGATGTGGCATGGTTATATACCTAAGTCCTTAGAGATTTTCACGTTCCATAGGCACTGTGGTATTGGAACTGATTCATGAACATAACTCTTTGCTCTTTGGGGGTCCTTTTCTATGCATTTTGGCTTGAAATATCAACGTTTTGCAGGTTTGAGTCTATGGGTGCCAAGATCAATAAGTGGGCTGAAGTAGTTTTTGAAAGCTTTTGAGCATGGAGATTACCTTGTAGGGGTTTTCCAACCTTCATATCTTATCTTTAGAAGCTGTGACATCATGGTGCATCTCGTGTTTCTCTTTTCTCATTATGTCTTCTTGAGGAATAGTTTCTTTAGTACTTCAATGTGGAATTGGTGTACTTGTTATGCTCATTTTCAGATGGAGTACAAGGTCTTGATGTGAGAGCCCTTTTCTTATTTATTTTTTCATGAATCGCTGTAGATTTCAATTCTTTTTAGAGTGAGAGTTATTTGTAGGAGAATGTTTCCTTGAAGGGGAAACTAGCCACTCATACTGTCAACATACTTTATGTTCTCTTTATCATTGAAATATACGGAGCAATATAGCTATGTTATCAGCTTCGTAGATGTGTTTAATGCGGGGTGAACTCTGTCACAAAATTGTGTGTTGTATCTCTTCACGATTTCCTTTATGAGTTAAATGATGATATGATTCTTGTTTAAATTTTACATAAAAAATAAATCATTATCTTGGAAGAGACCATAAAACTTGTGTTTACATAAGCCCCATTTTTACTCTCAAAGTGTTAGAGGACAATGAATTTTTAGGAAGGAGAAGTTCTCCTCCAATTTCATATCAACCAACACCCAAATTTCCTTTACATAACTGGCATACAACTTCACTTTGACACCCTATCCTTTTAGAATTTCTATGAAGGGTTACCAATAGTTATATTCCCATAATAATTTTAACCAATCTTTTATTTCTAGTCCAAAAATTTCTTGAAAATTTGGCCAAACCTCATTTCCGGGTGCATTAACCTTTTTCCTTACATAAATGCTTGGTATAAAAACCTACCACTGCCCTCTCCTCATCCAAATGGAGCACACCATGATTAATCAAAGGATATATAGCTACATGCTTCTACATTCATTAGGGTGGCCATGCCACCCCTTCCATTTAATGATATCACATATGCAGGATGGCATGTGCAAACTCGAGGAAACCAATCTCCTTGGAACACAACAACATCGGGGATATTTTGTGTCAAATTTATCTCAAGTATAACAAAGATATGTTGGAATCGAAAGTTTAAGTTGTGTAATCTACACAATCTAAGTTCCCAATAGGACTTTTTGATTTGTTTAATCCAAAATTCACTTTAAACAATGAAAAAATACACATGTTGCATGTGTTTGTCTATATACCTATATAGTAGCACGAATCATCAAAGTTTTGTATCGTAAGAGAGATTTGTGCCTTCAGAATTGTTTATCTCTCTTAATTCTTGTTATATTATTGCTTAAGATGGATTTATACTTGTTAATTATATTATTATTATTATTATTATTATTATGAAAATAATTAATATATAAATTAAACTATATGCATTCAAAAAATCATGTAGCAAGATTCTTAACCATGCAAATTCACCCCCATCTTTACCATATAGATCCTTCACTTATAAATAGGGTTATTAACTATGTCTCTTGCTAATACCATAGTTTATCAACACAAAATGTTCAAAAAAGCATAAATCACTACTATATGCATTCAAGAAATAATGTAACAAGGTTTTTAAACATGCAAATTCACCTCCCTCTTTCCCATATAGACCCTTCATTTATAAATAGGGTTATGAACAATGTCTCTTTCTAATACCATAGTTTATCAATTCCACATGTTCAAAAAATCATAAATCACTTCATATGACACTCTATTTTAAGAGAGATTTGCACCTTCACATCTTTTTATCTCTCTTAATGCTTGTTATATTCATGCTTAAGATGGATTTATACTATTTAATTAAATTATTATTATTATGAAAATAATTAATATATAAATTAAACTATATGCATTTAAAAAATAATGTATCAAGAATCTTAACCATGAAAATTCACCCCCCTCTTAACCATACAGATCCTTCAAATATAAATAGGGTTATTAACAATGTCTTGTGGTGTTGTGAAACCAGCTCCAAAAATAGAAGAAAAGAGATATCATTGCCTTAGAAATCAACCACTTCAAGGGGGAAACCTCCAATAAATTACATGAATGAAAAATTCTTGGATGATACAATCGAAAAAACCTCCTTTATATATATAGGAGTCCATAGGGCCACAATGTAATCCTAGTGAGGCCACAATGTAATCCTAGCTGACCTAACAATAATAATGTAAGAGCACAATAATAACAATATGCTGGTTACAGGGGTACAATAATAATAGTAAGGGGGTTACACTAACAACAATAAGGGACTATACTAGTAATATAGGGACCTAACATGCTCCTCTCCTTCAAAAATGTTTTTTCCTCAACGCTTGAGTAGCTCCGGGTTCTTTTCTATAAAATTCTCATCCTCCCATGTAGAATCTTCAATGGGTAAGTTCTTCCATTTGATGAGATACTCAGAAATTGATCAATTTTGTAGCTGTCGAGTTCTTATTTTCATGACTGCTTCAGGTTCCAATATGGTTTTTCCTTCCTCATAAAGTTCTGGCAATATTTTTTGAACTGGAAGTTTGTCCCCTATAACCTTTTTTAAGCATGAAACATGGAAAACTAGATCCACTCACGAAGAAGCAGGAAGCTCCAATTTGTATGCCATAGTACCAATCTTTTGCAACACCTTGTAAGGACCATAGTACTTTGTCAATAATTTATCATCCTTCTTAGCTTTCTTGAGGGACATTTGTTTGTATGGTTGTAGCTGTAAAAATACCCAATCTCCCACATCAAAACTTCTCTCACTGCAATGTGGATCTGCCTATTGTTTCATTCAATTTTGTGCCAAATTTAGGTTATCCTTTAAGATTTAGAGAACTTCTTGTTGATGCTCGATGTGATCCTCCACTACTTGAACCCTAGAATTTTCCCTTAAAGAAGATGTGATGGACGGTGGATGATATCCATAAAGTGCAATAAATGGGGTCATTTTTGCTGCAGTATGGAATGAAATGTTATATCACCATTCAGCAAGAGGTAACCACTTGACCCATTATGCTTGCTTATCAGATACAAAACAACAAAGATATCCTTCCAAAAATTTATTCACTATCTCTGTTTGACCATCGGATTGAGGATGATAAGATGAGCTATGAGCTAGTTGAGTACCCAAACAAGAAAATAATTCCGTCCAAAAATTTCTTGTAAAAATGGGATCTCTGTCACTTACAATAATCTTCGGGTTTTTATGTAGCTTTTGAATTGTTTCCATAAATTCCATAGCAATTGTACTTGTTTTAAATGGATGATATAATGCACAAAAGTGTGCATACTTGGTAAGTCTATCAACTACCACCATGATGACACTCCTTCCTTCGGACTTAGGTAAACCTGTGATAAAATCCATTGAAATATACTCCCAACGTTGAATTGGAATGGATAAAGGTTGTAGAAGACCCGGGGTCTTAATTGTCTCAACTTTATTTTGTTGGCAAACCAAACATTCTGCCACAAAATTTTCAATATCAGATTTAAGGCCATCCCAAAAAAATTATTTCTTCACCCTTGGTAAGTTTTTAAAAATCTCGTGTCCTCCTAAACGAGAAGTGTGAAATTCCAAAATAATATTTTGTTTTAGTTGGGAATTCTTGCAAATATATAAACGATATTTGTACCGTAAGGAATCATTTTTCCAACTAAATGTATCATATGTACTAGGATATTGCTGCAACTTTTGGATGACTATCCACACCTCTTCGTCCTTCTTCCATTCATCCCTTGATTCAGTTATCCAATCTGTTTGGATAATAGAAATGGAACAAATCAATGCTTCCACCTCTTCATCTTTTCTTGAGAGTGCATCTGCAACAACATTTAGCTTTCCTTTTTTGTAGATGATTTCAAAGTCATAACCCAACATCTTTGTGACCCATTTTTGCTGTTCTTTTGAAGATGGTCTTTGTTCCAAAAAGTGTTTAAGACTATCATGATCAATTTTTACCTTGAAGTGTCTTCCCATTAGGTAAGGTCTCCATTTCTTTAGTGCATGTAGCATTTCCAACATTTCCTTCTCATAAATAGCCTTTTGTAAATACTTTCCTTTGATTGAACGACTTTCAAAAGCAATGGGTCTTCCTTCTTTCATTAAAACAACACCAATTCCATTTCCTGAGGCATCACATTCTGCAACAAAGGTTTTTTTGAAGTTTGGCGTAGCTAAGACTGTGCTAGGCACCTTGCCTCTATAAGATGTTCAAAGGCCTTAGTTGCTTCAATAGTCCATGAAAATGCATCTTTCTTCAATAATGTTGTTAGAGGTGCTATTATTCTCCCATAATTCTTAACAAACTTGCGATAATACCCTGTTAACCCAAGAAAGTTGTGCAACTGCTTTATGGTTGTGGGCACTTCCCATTCCTTAATGGCTTTAATTTTGTTAGGGTCTACCTTAACACCCTCGTGAGATACAATATGACCCAAATATTCCACCTCTTGTACTCCAAAGGAAAATTTGGATGTTTTTGCATATAATTGTTTCTCCTCCAATAGTTTGAGAACCTTGTCAACATGTTGAACATGATCCTTCCAAGACCTGCTGTAGATTAGTATATCATCAAAAAATACTAGCACAAATTTTGTAAGGAAGGGTTTCAAAATGGAATTATTCAACCCTTCAAATGTAGAAGGTGCATTGGTAAGGCCAAAAGGCATGACCAAAAATTCATAATGACCCTCATGAGTTCGAAATGCTATTTTTGGAATATCTTCAGTCTTCATTCTAATTTGATAATATCCTGAACGAATATCCAACTTGGTAAAATAAATTGCTCCATGTAATTCATCCAATAATTCATCATTCACGGGAATGGGAAATTTATCTTTAATAGTGAGCTTATTGAGATCTCTATAATCTAGACACATGCGCGGTGATCCATATTTCTTGTGCAACAATACTACTGGAGCAGAGAAAGAAATTTGACTAGGTTGAATTATACCAGCCTCTAACATTTCTGCAATCATACGTTCAATTCTTCTTTTTTGGACATAAGGATATCTATAAGGCCTGATGTTTGGAGGAACACTTCCTAGAAGAAAATGAATAGCATGATCATGATCACGAATAGGTGCGGGCCCTTTGGGAGTATCGAACACCTTGGAATGATTTTCCAAGACTTTTTGGATATCTGGAGAAATAGATGATTTTGATGTTGGATCTGCAATTATGACCTGTTGTTATTTCTTCAGAAGATTTGTCATGACATTAGAGCTTATTATATTTCCTGGCTTCCCTGCAATACCTGTAATTCGATTTCCTTTCCTTCCGAAAAACATTTCAAGAAAATTTCTTGAAAATTAAAAGTTGTCGTCCCTAAATATTGTAACCATTGTACTCCTAGTACAACATCAGCACTTCCCATTGGGATGGAAAGAATTGGACCATTCAATACATATTCCCCCATGGCTAGCTTTATATTATGACATTTTCTAGAGAAATTTATAGTTCCTCCATTTGCAACCATCACTTGACATTCTGCTATTGGGTATAGGAAAAAAATTAAATTCCTTGGCTACCTTACAATGAATAAAATTATGGGTACTACCAAAATCAATCAATACTATTACCTTTTTCTTCTTGATATGTCCTTCTATATTTAGAGTTTGAAGAGTGGTAATTCCTGCCAATGCATTACATGATATGGTCAGACTCATTTCTTCTTCTTCTAGGGTTCGTTCCTGGTGTATATCCTCTACTTTTGAAGTTTCTTCTTCATTTTCTTCCTCCTCTTCACAATCTATGTAAAAAAATTTCTTCTTAGTGCACTTATGACCTTTAGTGTATTTTCTATGACAACTGTAGCAAATCCCTTTTGCTCTTTTTTTTTCGAATTATTGTGTTGTCAACCTTGTAGGTTGTGGAAGTCTAGGAGTAGCAACACTTCCATATTTATAGATGTGAGTGGTAGGCTTCCTTATCACCATAATTTTAAATTCATTTTTTCTTGCCAACCTGAATGCCTTCTCCAATGAATCAGGTTCCCAAACGTGAACTTCATACTGGATGTTATCCTTTAAAGTCCCTATGAAGACATGAATCATGTGTTCCTCTGGAATATCAATTACCCTTACATTAAATTTTTGGAAGTCCTCAATGTGCTCCGCCACTAAACCCTTTTGTTTGATATTTATCAATTGGCTAAAGAAGGTGTTTCTCTTTGTATGTTCATAATGTGCTATCATTTCCTCTGTAAAATTTGACCAAGTGACAATTTTTTTACGGGAGCAAAGCCATCAATACCATACAAATGTATTTTGTTCTAAATTTAAAGTTGCAATGCATACCTTTTTGTGTGTATTGCACATTATTGAGATCAAAATATTTCTCCACCTGTAGTATCCATGTTACGGGATCGTTGCCATCAAATTTCCTCATATCCATCTTTGGAATATCGTGGTTCTTCAATCCAAGATTAGAGTTTATGAAATAACGATTAACATTTTTTTTTCCTCATCACGAGTTTCTTCTACTATATTTTCGCCATTAGGAATCATTTCTTGTATCAACTTTGACAAAACTTCCTTCAAACCTTCCATGTCTTCCTTCAAACCTTTCATTTTTTCTTCCATACCATCCTTCAAACCTTCCATCATAGCTTCCATACCTTTCTTCAAACCATCCATCTTAGATTCCATGCTTTTCTTCAAAACATCCATTTCATTTTTTTTTCTCTTTGAGAGAGTGAAATTTGGTGCATTTTCTCTTGTAATTTTGTTATGTCATGTTTCATTTCTTCATCTTCCTGAGCCATAGTAGAGCCTTCTAAAGGCTTAATGGATGTTGAATTATTTTTAGGAGGTATTTTAGAACCCAATACTAATATCTATTCTACAATATGCCCTTGGAATCAATTCAAATTGATTCTTCAAACAAAACTTATGCAATTCGGAAAAAAAAATACGCACCTTTTTCTTGCTTTTGAGGAGCTTGATATTGAAATTGAATTATCTCTGTGATTACAGATCTTCAATATCTGAAATTTGGCCCTACAGTAGCCCTTTGAATCCTCTTTCGAATGCCATAGGTCTGACCTGATTTGGATTCATCAAGGCAAAGTTATCTCCAATCTCCCACAATGACCTAATTATAGACTGGTTCAGTAGAGCAAACTTGTATGACTTGCCACGTGTCACTGTTTTCTCCTTTGGCCTTGAAATTGATAGAAAGGAAACTAGAGTCCGTTCACTTCCATGCACCTTTTATAGAATTAAAATCCGATGCTTAGAGAGAGAGAGTTATGAATATTTTCCCACAATCACCTCTTGCAGATGAAATTTGGGAGCCTGAAAAAGACCTAACTTCCACAGATCATATCTCAAAAATATTGTGAACCAAGCCTTAAAATTTTGCGACAATCTTCCTCAGGATTTTGTCTTTGCGCTCTAAAAATTTCATCTTTTGACCCTTCATAGAAAAAAATTTATAGAAAAAATGCCACGATGTCGTGTTTGGTGTAGCAAAACCCTAGAATCCAAAGCTCTGATATCAAATGTTGTGCAACCAGCTCCAAAAATAGAAGAAAAGAGATATCAATGCCTTAGAAATAAGCCACTTCGAGGGGGCAACATCCAATACATTACATGAATGAACAATTCTTGGATGATACAATTGACAAAACCTCCTTTCTATATATAGGAGTCCATGGGGGCACAATGTAATCCTAGTGGGGCCACAATGCAATCTTAGCCGACCTAACAATAATAATGTAAGGGCAGATGTAACACCCCCAATTTGTGTGTTGAATTTTTTAAAAGTTAGACATTTGAACTTTAATCCTAAGGGGGTGGACCCCAAGGGATAAGTATGGTGTGAATGTATTTGCATATTTTATTTGAGGAAATAAATAAAATGATTGTGCATTTTGACCAAGATGAGAATTAGAGATCACTTGCCAAATCCATGGGGATGGATAAGGCAACAAATCCCCAAAATCTTTCAAAAATCCTTGAAAGAAATTAATTTAGATTTGAGGAGGAATCTAAATTTCCCCAATGAAGAGGAGTAGTTGGGAAGAGGTAAGAAAAGCTGGAAAAGCTGAGGAAAAGTAGAAAACAGCTTTAAAGAGTCCCAAAAATGGGAAGCCTAGGCTAAACAGGAAAGAAAGCATCCTTCTATTCTGGACGTAGAATTAGAAACATGCTTTGGGGAATTATGAGCTTAAATAAGCTGCTCCTAAATAGATCAGGGGTTGATCTATTCTAGGAGGTGATCTCTGCTCGGGGGTGATTCCTGGGAGACAAAGAGGACTCTAAGGTTGGGAGGTTGGTCAAATTGCAATAGTGGTATGTTCCTGAAATTTTTGTTATTCTGCTGTATTATGGTATGAATTGGCTACATATAAATTTTAAGGAAAATTGTATTATTGATTTTAGTACTACATTTTACAGAGTCCATGCTAAGGCATTCACCTTCCAGATTCTGTTTAGTTGTAGACCAGAGATCCATAGAGTAGAAACTACAGAAAATCTAAACCAAGGTTAGTTTAAATCTGAAGTTACTTAGTCCCCATAGATAATTAAATATTATTTTGTTTCCTGTAGATACAAATGGGATATTTTATGCTCTTATGTATGCTAGGAAATTATTATAGCAGCACTGAAGTATACATGGTACATAGCAGAAAGGAAGAAAGCAAGATATTAGAATATGACCTTCAAAATGGTGCTAGAAAAAGAGTAATTCTACTCTATATGAGCATTATAACATTTATAAGGGTATAGATTGCATATCTAAATCTATTCTAACTCCTTGAAAACCTGTAGCATAGCAAAATACTTGACTTATAATTAAGGTTCTCTAGTCAAGCACCATTGAATACATATAGGTATACCTCAAAAGAAAAATATAATTTACGAGCAAGGATTTTGGAATATGTAGTTTGACTCTTGTTAAACCACAAAGTAAATCTACACTATAGAAGGGTTATAGCACTCATAGCAATTATAGAGTATTTTGTATTTTAACTTCATCTCTAACCCTTGAAATAAACATTAGGGAAATGGAGTTAATCTATGTTCAAGGTATATCATCAATTGAAATATCGAATACCTATATATATATGCAAAAAAAAAAACCAAAAATATATATATGTTAACAAGTGTCGAGCACTACACAATTAGGTCCTTGTTAGCCTCGACTACAAATGAGCCATATATATATATATACATGAATTTTATATGACACAAGGACGATATAAATCTAAATCCTATATTTAAACAATATATGGAAAAAGGAAACATACATATGAAACATATATATATAAACTTACATATCCAAAAGGGGATATAAAAACGAATCAATGATATATACATGATCATTATCGCTAATGGAACGAAAGTATAGTCAAATTATAATAATGCATGGTGAATAATTGACATACTATGTCCTTAACCTATATTAAACGAATCCAGCGGACTGTAGTGACAATTATACCTCACGGCACGGTGGGGATTTTTCCACGTTAATTTCAAAAAATGACCAGACGTGAAAAGTAAAACGATAATACGCGGCGTAAACAACTGTGTTAATCATAACTATTATGCAACAGCGTGGAGAGCTTCACCATTCTAACAAGAATTATTACGAAAAAGCGTGTAGTTATAAGGGGCCGCATATATGATTTCACATTCTATAGTAGTTGTTGTGCACAATATTGGGATTCCTTTGATATGCAGTAAGATAAAATGTTAAAAATAATACCGAGAAGCAACCTTACCCCCGTTCGCTGAGCACGCTATCATTATTACACCTGTTTGATCACAGAGTTAAATCTTGTTAGTGCACAGAGATTACCGATGGAAGAGTTCAATTCATTAGTCAGCCTGCCCGTAGAATGAAACGAAGCAAATCGAAAAATAGTGAGTGGAACTAGTTAGTGACACCCTTGACGACAGGCCTGAGGGAGACAGGTTAACAAAACATCTGACAGTAGACACGTTATTAAAACCGAGCTTCATCAGTTGCTCAGAATATAATGACTGAGAAATAGTAGAAAGCCAAAGCAACGGTATGATGAGGCACAGTTTGACAGGAATAGAAATCTCTGAATCTTTCCTGCAAACCCTAAAGGCCAAAGCCCAGCGCACTTAAGAGAGTAGAAAAGAAAACTTGTGGTAGTGGGCAACTGTATCCATGTCCAAATCGGTCCGGGAAAAATCGGTGCGTAGAAAGCCTGCACACCTGACCGTGGGAAACGCTGGTTAGCAGAACATGGGGATAATTATCTAAAGTGGGTATATAGAAACAGGACAAGAAACTAAATGCAGCCACACCCTGAACAGTTAGAGGAAATTGCAAGTTAAGAGTAGTCACAGGTTGGCGCTAGGGTGAGGGAATCCCGAAAATAGGGTACTCGCCATGGAATAAAACCTGGTGATACGACCACTGTCTTGCGGCTGGAGGATCGACATTCGTCACCCATCCTCAGAGTGAACCCCGAACACGTTCATTAACGACCCGAGACCTGCAACGCTGCCATGACACCAACAGTAAGGAGCGTCGTAAGAATAGCTGGTATAAAACAACAAAATGAAATTTAAAATGAAGAACACATCATACGTTGAAGGAAATCATAAATAGTTAAATGCAGAATACGAATAGCCAGGTAAAGTGGGTGGCTGTAGAGTGCGAGCCGGCTATGCCACTTCAGAAACCCTTAACTCAGAAAAACCTGAACCAACGAAATGGAGGAGACGAATAGTAAGGAGGTTCGGGGCCGGGGACGGTTAATAGTGAACACCAAACCCTAGAATGAAATTGCTGAACGTACTGGTAAAATCCTGCTCACGGATTTAATCAGGTACCCTCCGGCGAACTCGAGTTGTTACGAAATCTCGAAGAGGATTTCAAAGATCAACGCTGAGCCGCAACCTTGGTACCCTTCTGTCAGTTTAATAATATTTTAAGTCTGTTCAGAGTACCTAGGAGGCGGGCTGCCGGCGAATTCATGAGAAGTTTCTCATCGAAAAGACCTTCTCCCTTTCCCTCTCCAGCTATTGGGGAAACACGTTCTCAGTACAGGAGCGGTTGTGAAAATGGTAAAATGAGTTGTCACAGTTTTGAAACTGAAATACGCAACCGGAAGCTTGTAGCGATCTCGGTGTGTACCAGCTCTTTTAGGTAGGAACGCAACATGGTAGCGCCAATGAACCGTCATCTGTAAAACAAAACCGGAAACCGAGGTCGTTAATACGTGCGAGTATAAGTGGCGTAGTATGAGCAGGGCGCAGTCTAGGGTTTTGACCGAACCATGGTCAGGTGGAAGTGGTATTAGTAACCAACCCGGGTGGTATAATCGGCGTACTCACACGGACAAACGGCCACAATACCAGAGTTAAAATAGGTTCAAAAACCATAAAACGCGCAATGGTGAACGAGCAGGTAGGTTTTATCACATATAACCGGTATATGATATATCCACTCCAATACAAAGGATACTACACGTGACCGAGATATGTGTGAGGACCCAATGGAAATAATTCATGGGGTTATTTTAAATTATATGTAAAATATATATAAGGTGGCACTTCCAATTAATTATATAAAAGGTTTTGGACTTATATATGTTATATATAAATATAGGTGCTATATATATATATAGGTGCTATATATATATATACATATGCTCATGGAATTAATATTGCCCAAGGATATATATATATGCCAGATTTATTTATACAAAAGGTTTTGGAAATATATATGATATATATAACTATAGGAGCTATATATATATATACCTATGCTCCTTAAATTTATATTGCCAAAGGCTCTATATGCAAGTAGTGTATGTGGTATATATAGAGGTAAGTGGAATATGCATCTTATAAGTAAGGCTTGTATACTACTATCAAAAGAGAGGAATGTTGAATCATGTTCAGTACAAATGAAAAAAAAACTGATAGCAGATGGATTTAAGGTATTCAGGGGGAATACCAATGAGCTATATTGGATAATATTAAATAATAACAGGACCCCATGACATAGAGGAAAAAAAAATAAAAAAAATTCCTTCAACTGGAGGTGTGACAAATGGTATCGGAGCACCAGTTACAACAATTTGAGCTGTCAAATTTTGTGCTCACTAATTATTACATATTTTGTTTTCTGGAAATTTTATAAAAAATTCGCTAATCTGTGTTGTGAGTGTGTACAGTTGAAATGGCTGAAGGTGAAGGAATTTATGTGGATCTGCATGATGAGTTTGCGACTCCAGATCCCAATGCCCCGGTAATGGCTATGTTGCACAGGCTGCAACGAGAA
Source organism: Pinus albicaulis (assembly GCA_034641835.2). Classification (NCBI taxonomy): domain Eukaryota; kingdom Viridiplantae; phylum Streptophyta; class Pinopsida; order Pinales; family Pinaceae; genus Pinus; species Pinus albicaulis. The sequence continues at coordinate 1,161,176,643 of CM076570.1, read as the reverse complement.
TTGGCTGAACTGAGAAGCCAGAATGACATGTTGTCATCAGCCAGTAAGGAGCAGGAAAAGCTCATCAGAGAACTAACTTCTCAGAACAGCCAGGAAGGCGAAGGTTCCGGAAAGAGAAAGATGGACGAGTCTGATGATGATGATGCTGCTAGACAGCAACATAAACAGAAAAGAGAACTGCAGGGGGAGTTCAGAAAGATTAAACCTCCCACCTATGATGGGGAGAAGGAAGAGGATGCTGAAGCTTGGTTGCTGAACATGATCAAGTATTTCCAAGTATATGAATATGAGAGCAATCTGAAGGCCAGATTAGCTGTGTATCAGCTACAAGGAAAGGCTACATTGTGGTGGGAAGAGACAAAAATGGTGCATGCCATTGATGAAAAGACAGTTACTTGGGAGGATTTTCAGACTAAGTTCAAAAGTCGTTATTTGAATGAACGTTATTATGATGATAAAGAAAAAGAATTCCATGAACTTAGACTAGGACAGCTCACTATTGATGAGTTTGTCACTAAGTTTACTAATTTACTGAGGTATGTCCCTTACATTAGGGAAGAAAAGGCAAAAGTGCAAAGGTTTTTAAATTGTTTGCCTACGGTGTACAAGGAGAAAATTGAGTTTGACAATCCAAAGACAATGGATGAGGGTGTTAGAAAAGCAAGACTATGCTATCAGCAGTTTAAAGGTAAAGCTGAACAAGGGAAGAGATGGCTGAACAAGAGTGAGTTCAAAGGTAAAAGACCAAAACCAGCATATCTAAGAAATTTTGGTAGAGATCATCAGCGGAAAAAATTCAATAAACCAAAGGAAAGTCAAACTGCTCAGTCCCAAGTGGCTTCAAAACCAGTAGAAGGGAACAATAAAAAGGAAGGGACAGTCAGAATGAAGGAACCTTTGAAATGTTGGGGCTGTGGAGAACCCCATATGATGAGGGACTGCCCCCATCGAAATATACACATGATCAGCAGAGAGCGAGAGGCAACAACAGTAAATGACATAGCCAGAAATATTCCAACTATCAGTGCAGCCTTGGAAAATCGGCAAGCAGAATATCAAGCCACCATGGTGGAAATGTAGGGTAAGATTTCTGACCTACCTATTACTGTTTTGATTGATCCAGGTGCTTATTTGAGTTACATTAGTCCTGTAATTGTAGAAAAATGTAAAATTAAGCCTGAAAAATTTCAGCAGTCATGGTTGGTACAGCTGGCCACTGGAACTAAGAGAAAAGTCACACATAAATTGCCCAAAATAGCAATACAATTAAATGACTTTACAACAGAAGTAAATTTGAACATATTGCCATTAGGATCCTATGATCTGCTGATAGGAATGGATTGGCTGGAAAAGAAGAAAGCTCTGATGAACTGCTGGGATAAAACCCTGCATTGTGTGGATGAGGAAGGGAAACCTTTTACATTGAAAGGGAAACCAAAATCCATTTCGATAAGACAAATATCAGCCTTACAATTAAAAAGAACAGCTAGAAAAGGATACCAAGTCTATGCAGTGCATGTAGAAGAAATAGAACAGCAAACTGAGGAAGAGTTATTGGATGCTATACCAGTCATCAGAGAATTTAAGGAAGTCTTTCCCAAGGAAATCCCTCATCTTCCCCCCAAAAGAGAGATTGATTTTTCAATCGATCTGGTACCAGGAGCAACACCTGTTTCCCGAGCACCTTATCGAATGAGCCCTCCTAAACTAATGGAACTGAAAATGCAATTACAGGAATTGTTAGATAAAGGGTATATCAGACCAAGTGTGTCTCCTTGGGGAGCCCCGGTTCTATTTGTGAAAAAGAAAGATGGAGCTTTTAGGATGTGCATTGACTATCGTCAACTGAACAAGTTGACCATTAAGAATAGATATCCACTCCCTAGAATTGATGATCTTTTTGATCAAGTGAGAGGAGCTTCAGTCTTTTCCAAGATAGACCTAAGGACTGGTTATCACCAGCTTAGAATTAAAGAAGAAAACATCAGCAAAACAGCATTTCGAACCAGGTATGGGCATTACGAATTTGTAGTCCTACCTTTTGGGTTGACAAATGCCCCTACCACATTTATGTGCCTGATGAACAGTGTGTTGAATAAGTATTTGGACAAATTTGTTCTTGTGTTCATAGATGATATCTTAGTTTACTCCAAAAATGAGGAAGAACATAAGGAACACCTGAGAATAGTGTTGCAAACTCTAAAAGAAAATCAGCTATATGCCAAGTTCAGTAAATGTGAATTTTATAAGGATAGGATTCAATATTTGGGTCATATTATTTCTGAACAAGGGCTTGCAGTTGACCCTGAAAAGATAAAAGCAATTAAGGAATGGCCAGTCCCAACTGATGTTTCAGCAGTAAGGTCATTCATGGGAATGGCAGGCTACTATCGTAGATTTGTGGAAATATTTTCGGCCATAGCACATCCCATCACTTCATTGCAACGAAAGGGTGTCAAGTTTGTGTGGACTGAAAAGTGTCAACACAGTTTCAAGCAGTTAAAACAAAAACTTATTTCAGCCCCTATATTAAGAATTGATGATCCTGATAAAGAGTTTGTTCTATGTACAGATGCTTGCAGAGATGGACTGGGAGGAGTCTTGTTGCAGGAAAATTCAGTTATTGCATATGAATCTAGGAAACTGAAAATGCATGAACAGAATTATAGTGCATATGATTTGGAATTTGCAGCTGTTATCCATGCTTTAAAAATGTGGAGGCATTATCTTCTGGGGAAGAAATTCACATTGATGACTGATCATATTAGTCTTAAATATTTCTTTTCTCAAACTGATCTGAATGCAAGGCAAGCCAGATGGCTGTCCTTTTTAAGTGAATTTGATATGAACATAAAACATATCAAGGGGAAAGAAAATAAAGTTGCTAATGCATTAAGTAGAAATGCTTGTCAACATTTAAACAGCATTGGGAGTAGTGCCCAGATGGAGATAGAGGAATTGGTAGGAAAAGCAGCAAATCAAGATCCCAACTATGAAGCACTCTTGGTGAAATTACAGAAAAAGGATAAAACTGATTTCACAAAAAACCAAAGAGGGCTACTATATTACAAAAACAGGTTGTATATTCCAGATATAGAGTCATTGAAAAGAGAAATTCTAGATGAATATCACAAACAGCCCTATGCAGGACATCCAGGATACCAAAAGATGTTAACAGCCTTGAAGAAGAAGCTGTTCTGGCCAGGAATGAAGAGAGATGTGGCAGAGTATCTAAGTAGGTGTATGGAATGTCAGCTGGTCAAAGTTGAGCATCAACACCCAGCAGGGCTTTTAAACCCTTTGCCGATTGCAGAATGGAAATGGGACACGGTTTCCATGGATTTTATAACAGGATTACCCAAAAACAAATATCAGCATGATTCGGTAATGGTAGTAGTAGATACTCTCACCAAATCTGCCCACTTTATACCAGTAAAATATACCTTTGGAACAGCTCAGGTAGCAAATGTATTCCTAAAGGAGATAGTAAGGCTTCATGGAGTTCCCAAGGTGATTTTCTCAGACCGGGATGCTAATTTTACAGCAGCATTTTGGAAAGGATTGTTTGGAGGGATGGGTACTAAGCTGAATTTTAGTACTGCCTATCACCCTCAAACAGATGGGCAGACAGAAAGCACGAATCAAATTCTAGAGGATATGTTGAGAATGTATGTGATGGATAGACCCTCAAAGTGGGAGGAATATCTGCATTTAGCTGAATTTGCCTATAATAACAGCTACCAATCTTCTATTAAGATGAGTCCGTTTGAGGCACTCTATGGGAGAAAGTGCTGTACTCCCTTGAGTTGGAGTCAACCAGAGGATAAACTGGTGTTGGGACCAGATGCACTACAAGAGATGGAAAGAATTGTTAAACAAATACAGAAAAATATCAAGACAGCACAAGATCGACAGAAGAGCTATGCGGATAAGAAAAGAGTGCACCGAGAATTCAAAGTGGGGGATCATGTGTATTTGCACATCAAACCCAAAAAGAGCACACTTTATGCAGGAAGTTGTGCAAAACTGGCTCCTAGATATTGTGGTCCTTTTGAAATTTTAGAAAGGGTGGGACCAGTGGCTTACAAGCTGGCCTTACCACCCCATGTTAGAGTGCATGATGTGTTTCATATTTCATTATTAAAAAGATATGTACATGATGCTTCTCACATAGTTGATTGGAATGTTGTGCAGGTGGAACCAGAAGGGGAGTTTCTGCCAGAACCACTTCAAATATTGGAGCGGGAAGAAATTGAATTGAGAAACAGAAGAGTGGCCAGAGTAAAAGTGCAATGGAAGCACTTTACTGCTGAAGAAGCCACCTGGGAAAGGGAAGCTGAAATGATGGAGAAATATCCATCTTTGTTTAAATGAACTCTAGTAGTTGAATAATAACACCGAGGACGGTGTTTATTTTCAGAGGGGGAATATGTAACACCCCCAATTTGTGTGTTGAATTTTTTAAAGTTAGACATTTGAACTTTAATCCTAAGGGGGTGGACCCCAAGGGATAAGTATGGTGTGAATGTATTTGCATATTTTATTTGAGGAAATAAATAAAATGATTGTGCATTTTGACCAAAAAGAGAATTATAGATCACTTGCCAAATCCATGAGGATGGATAAGGCAACAAATCCCCAAAAATCTTTCAAAAATCCTTGAAAGAAATTAATTTAGATTTGAGGAGGAATCTAAATTTCCCCAATGAAGAGGAGTAGTTGGGAAGAGGTGAGAAAAAGCTGGAAAAGCTGAGGAAAAGCATAAAACAGCTTTAAAAGAGTCCCAAAATGGGAAGCCTAGGCTAAACAGGAAAGAAAGCATCCTGCTATTCTGGACGCAGAATTAGAAACATGCTTTGGGGAATTATGAGCTTAAATAAGCTTCTCCTAAGCAGATCAGAGGTTGATCTGTTCTAGGAGGTGATCTCAGCTCGGGGGTGAGTCCTGGGAGATAAAGAGGACTCTAAGGTTGGGAGGTTGGTCAATTGCAATAGTGGTATGTTCCTGAAATTTTGTTTATTATGGTGTATTATGATATGAATTGGCTACATATAAATTTTAGGGGAAATTGTATCATTGATTTTAGTACTACATTTAACAGAGTCCATGCTAAGGCATTCACCTTCCAGATTCTGTTTAGTTGTAGACCATAAATCCATAGAGTAGAAACTTCAGAAACTCTAAACCAAGGTTGGTTTAAATCTGAAGTTACTTAGTCCCCATAGATAATTAAATATTATTTTGTTTCCTGTAGATACAAATGGGATAATTTAGGCTCTTATGTATGCTGGGAAATTATTATAGCAGAACTTAAGTCTATATGGTGCATAACAGAGAGGAAGAAAGCAAGATATTAGAATATGACATTTAAAATTGTGCTAGAAAAAGAGTAATTCTACCCTGTATGAGCATTATAACATTTATAAGTGTATAGAGTGCATCTCTAAATCTATTCTTACTCCTTGAAAACCAGTATCATAGAAAAATACTTGACTTATAGTTAAGGTCCTCTAGTCAAGTACTATTAAATACATATAGGTATACCTCAAAAGAAAAATAGAATTTAAGAGTAAGTACTCTAGAACATGTATTTTGAATTCTTATTAAACCACAAAGTAAATCTACACTATAGAAGGGTGATAGCACTCATAGCAATTATACAGTATTTTGTATTTTAAATTTATCTCTAACCCTTAAAACAAACATTAGGGCAATGGAGTTAATCTATGCTTAATGTATACCATCAATTGAAATATCGAATACCTATATATATATGCAAAAAAAAAAACCAAAAGTATATATATGTTAACAAGTGTCGAGCACTACACAATTAGGTCCTTGTTAGCCTCGACTACAAATGAGCCATATATATATATATACATGAATTTTATATGACACAAGGACGATATAAATCTAAATCCTATATTTAAACGATATATGGAAAAAGGAAACATACATATGAAACATATATATATAAACTTACATATCCAAAAGGGGATATAAAAACGAATCAATGATATATACATGATCATTATCGCTAATGGAACGAAAGTATAGTCAAATTATAATAATGCGTGGTGAATAATTGAAATACTATGTCCTTAACCTATATTAAACGAATCCAGCGGACTGTAGTGACAATTATACCTCACGGCACGGTGGGGATTTTTCCACGTTAATTTCAGAAAACGACCAGATGTGAAAAGTAAAACGATAATACGCGGCGTAAACAACTGTGTTAATCATAACTATTACGCAACAGCGTGGAGAGCTTCACCATTCTAACAAGAATTATTACGAAAAAGCGTGTAGTTATAAGGGGCCGCATATATGATTTCACATTGTATAGTAGTTGCTGTGCACAATATTGGGATTCCTTTGATATACAGTAAGATAAAATGTTAAAAATAATACCGAGAAGCAACCTTACCCCCGTTCGCTGAGCACGCTGTCATTATTACACCTGTTTGATCACAGAGTTAAATCTTGTTAGTGCACAGAGATTAGCGATGGAAGAGTTCAATTAATTAGTCAGCCTGCCCGTAGAATGAAACGAAGCAAATCGAAAAATAGTGAGTGGAACTGGTTAGTGACGCCCTTGACCACAGGCGCGAGGGAGACATGTTAACAAAACATCTGACAGTAGACACGTTATTAAAACCGAGCTTCATCATTTTCTCAGAATATAATGACTGAGAAATAGTAGAAAGCCAAAGCAACGGTATGATGAGGCACAGTTTGACAGGAATAGAAATCTCTGAATCTTTCCTGCAAACCCTAAAGGCCAAAGCCCAGCGCACTTAAGAGAGTAGAAAAGCAAACTTGTGGTAGTGGGCAACTGTATCCATGTCCAAATTAGTCTGGGAAAAATGGGTGCGTAGAAAGCCTGCACACTTGACCGCGGGAAACGCTGGTTAGCAGAACATGGGGATAATTATCTAAAGTGGGTATATAGAAACAGGACAAGAAACTAAATGCAGCCGCACCCTGAATAGATAGAGGAAATGGCAAGTTAAGAGTATTCACAGGTTGGCGCTAGGGTGAGGGAATCCCGAAAATAGGGTACTCGCCATGGAATAAAACCTGGTGATACGACCACTGTCTTGCGGCTGGAGGATCGACATTCATCACCCGTCCTCAGAGTGAACCCCGAACACGTTCATTAACGACCCGAGACCTGCAATGCTGCCATGACACCAACAGTAAGGAGCGTCGTAAGAATAGCTGGTATAAAACAACAAAATGAAATTTAAAATGAAGAACACATCATACGTTGAAGGAAATCATAAATAGTTAAATGCAGAATACGAATAGCCAGGTAAAGTGGGTGGCTGTAGAGTGCGAGCCGGCTATGCCACTTCAGAAACCCTTAACTCAGAAAAACCTGAACCAACGAAATGGAGGAGACGAAGAGTAATGAGGTTCGGGGCCGGGGAAGGTTAATAATGAACACCAAACCCTAGAACAAAATCACTCAACGTACTGGTAAAATCCTGCTCACGGATTTAATCAGGTACCCTCCGGCGAACTCGAGTTGTTACGAAATCTTGAAGAGGATTTCAAAGATCAACGCTGAGCCGCAACCTTGGTACCCTTCTGTCAGTTTAATAATTTTTTAAGTCTGTTCAGAGTACCTGGGAGGCGGGCTGCCGGCGAATTCATGAGAAGTTGCTCATTGAAAAGACCTTCTCCCTTTCCCTCTCCAGCTGTTGGGGAAACGCGTTCTCAGTACAGGAGCGGTTGTGAAAATGGTAAAATGAGTTGTCACAATCCTGAAACCGAAATACGCAACCGGAAGCTTGTAGCGATCTCGGTGTGTACCAGCTCTTTTAGGTAGGAACGCAACACGGTAACGCCAATGAACCGTCATCTGCAAAACAAAACCGGAAACCGAGGTCGTTAATACGTGCGAGTATAAGTGGCGTAGTATGAGTAGGGCGCAGTCTAGGGTTTTGACCGAACCATGGTCAGGTGGAAGTGGTATTAGTAACCAACCCGGGTGGTATAATCAGTGTACTCACACGGACAAACGGCCACAATACCAGAGTTAAAATAGGTTCAAAAACCATAAAACGCGCAATGGTGAACGAGCAGGTAGGTTTTATCACATATAACTGGTATATGATATATCCACTCCAATACAAAGGATACTACACGTGACTGAGATATGTGTGAGGACCCAATGGAAATAATTCATGGGGTTATTTTAAATTATATGTAAAATATATATAAGGTGGCACTTCCAATTAATTTTACCAAAGGTTTTGGACTTATATATGTTATATATATACACATAGGTGCTATATATATATATATTCATCTGCTCATTGAATTAATATTGTCCAAGGCTATATATGCCAGATTTATTTATACAAAAGGTTTTGGAAATATATATAATATATATACATATAGGAGCTAGATATATATATATATATATATATATATGCCCGTTAAATGTATATTGCCAAAAGCTCTATATGCAAGTAGTATGTGGGTTACATATAGAGGTAAGTGGAATATGCATCTTATAAGTAAGGCTTGTATACTACTATCAAAAGAGAGGAATGTTGAATCATGTTCAGTACAAATGAAAAAAAAACTGATAGCAGATGGATTTAAGGTATTCAGGGGGAATACCAATGAGCTATATTGGATAATATTAAATAATAACAGGACCCCATGACATAGAGGAAAAAAAAAAAAAAAAAATTCCTTCAACTGGAGGTGTGACAGCAGAATAATAACAATATGGGGGTTACATGGGTACAATAATAACAGTAAGGGGGTTACACTAACCACAATAAGGGACTATACTAGTAATATAGGGACCTAACATGTGCTAATACCATAGCTTATCAATACCACATGTTCAAAAAATCATAAATAACTTCACATGCCACTTCTCCACATGGCATTATTTTTAGTTAATCATTCAAGGATAGAAAGGGCATAACTACTTTTGAGATCAATATAGGAATTGTAACTGATATTAATAATATTCTAAAATATTCTACGGAGGTTAAACCATTACCATCATCCTAATAATTATTGGTAATTAAGTTAAAATTATAGAAATATTATTGCAAAATAAAAAATACCTATTAGAGTAGTTATATAAATTACAAATAATAATAATAATAATAATATTAAACACACACATGAAATTATAAAAGTACAATGGTAGAAGCTCTATTCCAAAATAGACACGACTTTGAAGTTAATTATATAAATATTCAAAAATAATTTGAAAAATAGTTTAACAATAATCGTTGGTGCCCACACACATATAAACATCTTGGTCTAACTAATTTATGTTTTGGAGGCTTTGGAGGTTTAGGTTTTAGTCTAACTATTCTTTGTTTTGGAGGTTTTTTTGGCATATCTTTTGATTAAATTTATCTTAAATCTAAATATTTTTTCATTATTATGTTTTTATTAAATCTAATTTGTGAAATTTACATTATTTAAACATGTAGCTGATTTTTTAAAATACTAAATCTATTTATACATTTAAAAATAAATTCCCACTAAATTTATCTTTTTCATAGATTTAAATCCAAAACTTCAAAATATAAAGAGATAAACAACACAATAAAAATACTATATAATAATAATAATAATAATAATAAAATCCCCCAATATAAATAGTTAAACACAATAAAGACACTCTATCATCAAATAAAAACAATGAAATATCCCATAAATTAGAAAAACAAAATGATTATCAAAAAATATTTCTCACGTGACACATTGTAGTTTTTACTCGTGCAAATTTTATTGTTATTGTTTCCACGATTTTCCCATTAACAAAGCTGTGTTCGTCGTTCAAGTAGCCACCTCGTCAATTTTGGTGAACCATCAATATCAATACCGAATATCATGGTTTTGGACTTTTCCACGACAATTATTAATATCTCCGACAACAATTATCGATATCTCCGTTCTGCGTACTTTACGCTGGTTACTATTTTTGGAGTTAATATAATATTTATAATGGTTACTATTTTTGGAGTTAATATAATATTTATAATTTTAATTTTAATTTCAGTGTTTATAATATTAATTTTAAAGTTTAATATTATTTTTTCAGTTATAATATTAAATCCCACTATATTATAAATAGTAATTATTCCTCGTTTTACATACCTTAAATATAATTAAATTAAATTAAAATAAAATAGGTGATGGTTAGATGAATAAAATGGGAATAATTTTTTTTTTTTTTTGTGATTTTTTAAAATCTCAATAAATCTTATTTTTTTAATATATATATATATATATATATATATATATATACCAAATTTTAAGAAAGATATTATGCTTATTGTAACTAAAGAAAATATTGCAAACTATTTATATTATGCTACATAGAATTATATTATGAAAATGTTGTTTGTGCTATTGTTATTACTATAGTACATATGTATTTATTACAAAATAACATGTAATGATTATAAAATAAGAGATCAATCGATTAGGATAAATAAATTAAAATATTAACAAAAAATAATAAAATTCAATTAAGTGTTGAGGGGTTTATAGAGTGTATTATATTATATATCATTTTTTGGGGATTCAACTGCTTTAAGTAAGTCATTCATCCATTCATTTATGACTATTTTCATGAGAGGTAGTCCTAACTCACTACTTTCTCATCAGTATTAAATAGTCCATTTAGCACTCATTGTATCACCTTGGGTTGAAAATTTTAATCTCTTGCTTTTATAATATCAGCAATCCCTTGGGTTTATTAATTGCTCGAGTTTATAATATTTTTAATCTCTTGAGTTTATTAATCCAATAGGTTTATAATATTTATAATCTCACGAGTTTATTAATCCTTTGGCCTTCTAATATTAACTTCTAATATGTATAATAATATATTAAGATTTACAATTAAGGTTTATAATCCTTTGGGATTGTAATATTAATATTAGGATTTATATTCCTCAGTTTAATACTAATCCTCAGGTTTATCATAATATTATGGTATCAATAATATTATCATATTATTACAATATAACAACACTTATTTTAAATTATTATTCTAATTATTATCATAATTATAATATAGAAATATTAATATTTTATAATATAATTATTATTGTTCTTATTATAATATATCGATCACATTTACATGTAGTTGTGCATGTGATTGATATTGGTTGTGGTAGTTTATTATTAAGGAAGTATGGCCAAAACTATAGGAAACATATCATTTTTTGTATTATTTTAGTAGCATTTTGTAATTACTTCTTTAATAATAAACTAATACAGTCACATTATAATGTTGTTAATATATTATGATACGCACATATCAATCACATGTCACATTAGTAGGGAAACATGTAAATAATATGGATTTAATATGAATATCTATATAATAATAATAATAATAATAGAGAGATAATTCTCATTATCAACATTAGAATATGAATTTTACCCAATTTTTGAATCCCAATGAAGATTCATATTGATTGACTGTTGTGATAATGGATGCTCTTTCTAATTAGAAAAGTCTACAAAATTTACATTTTACTGTGGAAAATCACAATTATATATCTCTATTATTTTATTTTTTAAGTCACAAGAATCGGAAACATCGAACAGCGTGAGGTGCGGGGTCAAAACCCCCAACTACCACTATAACCTCTCAGGGACTGCCCAACCTACAACTACCACTATAACCTCTCAGGGACTGCCCAACCTACAAGAACGACGAGGATCAAACTCATTACTTGCTTAACAACATGAATGACTTAACAATGTGTTTGTTGGCCACTAGACCATGCCACTACAGGAAACTATTTATCTGTATTATTATTATTATTAGAATGTGAATCTTATCCAGATTTAAATCTCAATGACGATTCATATTCATTGAATGTTGTGAAGATGGATGCTCTTTGGGATTATAAAATTCTAAAAAATATACATTTTACTATGGAAAATCACAATTTTTTATCTCTATTATTATTATTATTATTATTATTATTTGAATTATCTCTCCAAAACCACAAAATTTTAAAATATTACTATTATTATTATTATTATTACTAACAATAGGGATTAATAATATAAACCAAGTAACTAATAGAAAAAAAAGAAAATGAAAGGTCCTACCAAACTTACAAGAAGAAAACTATAAATCAACTATTTTTTATTTTTTATTTTTTTTTAACATTTAATTGCATTATGAGATTGTTATAATTCTATAATATTTTGTTATTTTAAATGGGCATATAAATATTTTATGTTTGGGTAAGAGTGAGAATGATATATTGTCATGATAACCATTAAAGAGAACACAAGAAGGCCCATATTATTAAAGATTTTAACTAAATCTAACCAAGTCTGTATATTCCTTATATTCATAAAGCTAACCAAATTTGGTATTCCTTATATTCATTTTTTTTTAACTCCAAGTTGAGCACATCTCTCTCAACATGGGATGTAGAATGCTCAAACTAATAATTTATACATAATTGACATTGAAATATTTGATTTATGATTTAAAGAAAAAAATTCTCTCTATATAACACACACACACTTGTATTTTTTAAAATATGATGTCAACTTCATATTAAATATGGAAAGAGTTCCAAATATATCTCATAAAATATTCTACTTTTTACCCACATTAAACTTTTTCTTGTCATTTATATTTTTAAATGTTATATATTAACTCCATATTAAGAATAAAATTAATCATACATTTTCATTTTTTTTTCAATTAAAATTCCATCATTATACTATCATTGAAGTGAAAAGTACAAAAAGCATCTTAATGGGCCTCTCTCTCTCAACCTCACAAGACTTTTTAATATTGGGGCCTCGAGGATAACATGAGCTACCAACTTCATGCGTTATTTTTCGACGGCCTAGAGCCTATGACATAGAAATTGTAAACAATAAGAGAACCACAACATAAGGTAACATATTAAAAGGGGCGGGGGGAGGGTTTACATGGGGAGCTATCAAATAGCCAACATATTCATGCATATGGAAATCGATATGGTCCACCCTCAGTTCTAGAATGAAAAGGTGGTCATTAGTGTGCCTTTGCTAGCGACGTAGATTTTCCAATTGCTCCATAATTTCACTGTGGTGAAATTGAAGGTCATTGATGAAAGATATGAGCTCATTACAGTCATCATACCTTTGATTTATGAGGCTTTCCATGTTTATTTGAATGTTCCAAATTTGAGGAGCAACAAACTCTAATGACGTTGGAGCTTCCACATGCCCTAGGGAGCCATCAACTCGCTCCTCTGTCTCCCAACTATCCAACGAACCTAACCAGGCATCTGCATCCCTTACTAGTTGGGCTTATCTTCATGGAATTCCACCCCCATTACACGACCTCTCACATTGTTGTGACATCCCTGCATGCCCCAAATAACTGAGCGGGCGCCAGATGAAAAAACCCGCCGAATCCCACACAAAAACAAAAAATAATTTGGCTAACAAAATTTCCTCCTAAGTGACCTATGGGGCTATCCAGCACTGCTCGTCTCCAAAATCCACTGCCCACATCTAGGAAAATTGGAAATAGCGTTCTGGAGCACATAGCTTCAGAAATTGTGCACGACCACTCAAACCCTATACTGCAAATTCCGCAACATAATTCAACTAGTTTACCGCATCTTGCCCAGAAGTGCCAACTCTCAGGGACAGAGAGAATCCAAGGATTTTCTTTTGGTGCCTCGCAAGCACGAACCACTAGACGCTCGAGCAACTTGTCCAAGCACACAAGCCCAAGAGGATTTTCCTTCAAAGTGTGGCCAAGGTTTTTCTACCATAGTGTTTATCCTATCAACTTAATTGCATCATGCACACTAGCTGGACCAACTAGAATACCAACCGATTCCTTGTTTGTGAATAGTATAGTGTCCCAGGGGCCTTCCAAAACCACCAAACACCATGCTGCATACTAGTCTCTAACTTCTCTCCCTCTCTCCGAAGTCCTAGACCTAAACGAGGTGTAAAAGAACTCCAACACCCTTACATCACTACAGAGCTCTACCATTTCCCACCTCAACCAAGCAAAAAAACACTAGCTCTAGGAACAAGTTTTAGAGACCATATTCATGTGTGGGTGACAGCCTCGCAATTTAACCCATGCTTTCATATTACTTAAACACGAGGGTGGGGCATGCGTGTAGGGCGGACAAGGACAAGCTCTGTCAGCATCTCTCCCACCACTTTTCCCGTAGTTAAGACAACCCACTAGGAATCATACATCTCCTTCATAACCAAAAAAAAAAAAAAATCAGTTTAAATCGATTTAATATTCATCGTATAAAATTGATATAAATTTTATTATTTAATATGGTTATTAGAATATTTTATTTATTCTTGTCATCCAAATAATTTTTCATACAATATTTATTTATAATTCAGATTAAACTTATTTTTACTATTCATATTTTTAAATTGTATATATCTACTTTTTATTAAGAAGAAAATGAATTGCAAATTTCTATTAAAATTAAAATTAATTTTCATTATATAAAATTAACACAAATTATGTTATTTAATAGTGATCAAACTATTAATTACTATTTTACTTGTTTATGCCTTTATTTTTTTATTGATATATATGTTTTCCTAGATGCTATATAAAAAAAATTATATAATAAATAACTAAAAATTTATATATATTTCCTTTATACTTGATTTTTTTTTATAATTATTTTGCATTCAATTATTTAATATTTTTATATAAAATTAATCTAAGAGATTTTATATCTAGTGAATATTGATTTATTTATTATTACCATATTTTAATTTATTAATCCTTTACTAATTTTAAATATAATTTTGTTTTACAACATCTCCATAAATTTTTAAATATATATTAAAAATAATCACTAATTAATTATTTTAAAATTTATTAAATATAAATATTTTATTAAAATAAAATAATATATATCAATATATAAAATATAGAAATCAACCATAACATAGCTTTGTGCTATGTTATTTAATGGTCTATCATTAATATACTAAAAAAAAAAGTCGTGGATGACGTGATGTTTAACTAATATGTTTACCTAAAATATATTAATATACTAAAAAAAAAGTCGTGGATGACGTGATGTTTAACTAATATGTTTACCTAAAATATATTAGTGTGATATTATTTTTGGATATGATTTCTTAAAATTAAAAATTTTAATTTCTTATAAATTCAATTTATATTATTGATATAATTATTTATATATAAAAATATTATTAGATTATTTTTTCATATATATATATAATAGAAAACCTATTAAAAAAATAGCAACAACAATATTTAAATTGTGTATAAATTAATATGTTAAAACAATTGTTGATAACATATGTTTATATTGGAGAATCAAAGTTTTTATAATTGGAATTGATTTGAAATTTATTTTCGATATATATTAAAAAATAATTTAATATATTTTTTAATTATGTATATATTAAATTATTTTTAAATATTTAAGTAATATATTTTTTAGAGTGATATAAAAATATATTAATTTATTATCTAATATAAGTTTAATTTGAATATTTTACTTAATATAATAATTTTAATTAATTTAGCATTTTATGATGGTGATTATGATTAAGGTTAAGTAAAACTAATACATTTTATTGGATCTAAAGAAAAGAAATAAAATTTAATTTTGATTCTTCAAAATCTTATTTTTATGATAAAAAAAAACTCGGAAAAAAGGGTTCCAAAATCTTCCACCTTTTTAGTATCTAGGGTTTCACTTCTAAGCTCATGAAAATTACTTCTTATCCTATCTATGTTCAATTTTTTCTTAGTGTTGGTTAACATAGAGAGATAATTCTACTTATCAAGCTTGCGGTTGATCACCTCCTTATAGTATCTTAGCTTCCTTTTACCCTCTAGCTCCTTGTCATCCCACAACTTATCCTTAAAATTGAAGGTAATAGTCTCTCTAACACTATCATAACTTTCCATAATGATCTCTTTCTTTATCCCCAAATAATTGAACCAAAAACTGAAATCCTTATGCCGCTAACCCTTAATCTAAATCTAAGATTTGAAATAAAATTGAAAACAATTTTTGAGAACCTCTTAATTTCCAGGTTGGCTTATACATAAATCAAATATGTGTAAAACATAGTCATGCTTTCAACAAAACAAAGGATACAATTACAATGATAGAATCAGTTTTGTAAATTATTTGGTCGGAGGTTTGTCTTTTCCTATTTAAACATGCGTCGAAACAGTTTTGTAAATTATTTGATTGGAGGTTTGTCTTTTCCTATTTAAACATGCGTGCGCGAAAGAACTAATTCAATCGAATGGGATACATATATTTCATTTTAAACGTGCTTATATACATCAGGATTGACGGATACATAATTATTTGAACAAATTTTATTTCGATTAATTTCAGAATCATTTCGATATACAGGGTAAATTTAGTTTTGATTAAGTATAGATTGCATTTATATTGATAATGTCGAGTGTCACGAGTGAGGTGGTATGACTATCTATACCGCTGTTAGGCTCAGTAGTATGGGATGGTCGAACTTGACGTTTCAAAACTCCAAGTTGGAATACGGTGCTCATGGCTGACGTCATTCAGTAACATCAGCTAAAAAAAAGAATGAGAGTAGTATGGTCGCATTTCATTTTCATTAAAAAGGTGCAATAACCCGCTTCTAGGTTTCGAAAAGAAAATAACGGAAATGAGGAAAAGACAACTGAAACAGGCCCAAAAAAAACCAATAATTTTCAGAGATATCCTGTATTAATCAAGCGTGTTTATCGCGGACGCCATCCTAGGATTTGCAACGATTGGTTAACGCTCATTTCACCGTTACTTGTCGATAATGGATTTATGTTAATTAACGTTGATCACAACGCAATTATAAATATTTGCGGGACGTGAGCCCAGATGCACCAGTGCAGTGGCCTGATTGTCTTGTGCGCAAGTGAGAATGGCGATTGGGTTGGGATCTGAATGGCCATTTCTGGAATGCCCCGAGTTTTATCTCAAACTCGCGGCATCTCTGCTTGCATTTGCTGGGGCATGGAGTTTCTTTGTTAGGGTAAGAAACAGAAAGCTGCCCCCGGGGCCGTTCTCCTTGCCCATAATCGGAAATCTTCACATGCTGGGTGAATTTCCACACCGGGCGATGGCAGCTCTTTCTCTGAAATTTGGGCCTCTTATGACACTCCGCCTCGGCTCCCGCCTCACTTTAGTTGTGTCTTCTCCTGATATCGCCCAAGAGTTTCTCAAGTCTCATGATCAGCTTTTCGCTAGCAGACCTCCCTTTGTGGCCGCCAAGTATTTGTGGTATAATTCCACCGACATAGGCTTTGCACCATATGGTCCTCACTGGAGGCAAATGCGTAAGCTGTGCGTTTCACATTTGCTGAACTCCAAATGCTTTGAATACTTTCGCTTTATAAGAGAGGAGGAAGTATTTTCAATGATTAGCGGTATTGCTAATTCAGATCATCCCGTAAACATTACCAAAGCAGTGTCGACCCTTGTTAGTGGTATAATGTGCAGGATGGCCTTTGGCAGAAAGTTTTCTGACGAAGACTCATTTGGTGGCAGAGGAATAATTTCAATTATCAACGAAAGTATTTTATTAGGAAGTACTTTTAATATTGGCGATTACATACCATTGTTGGCCTGGATGGATCCACAAGGTCTCAAGGGACGTTTGAAGAACATGCACAGCATAATAGACATTTTGCTAGAGCAAATAATAGAGGAACACGTCACGCAAAATGACCCCAAGGTCAAGCAAGATCTTTTAGATGTTTTGCTTGCAGCCTCTGCAAATCAAGATATGGAGCCCCAGATTACACGAGATAATATAAAGGCAGTTATATATGTATGTCAAGCTCGCATGTATAATATTTCAATAGAAAAATTTAGGTTAAAAACATGTTGCAGTATAGTGATTATGATACTAAATTGATGTGTTGTTGATGATGGCAGGATGTCTTGGCCGCTGGCACGGATGCCACGACTACCACCATAGAGTGGGGAATGTCCGAATTGTTCAGTAATCCCCGAGTCCTGAAAAAGCTCCGGGATGAGCTGGAACGTGTGGTTGGAATGGAGCGGATGGTGCGTGAATCTGATCTTCCTCGTCTCCCTTATTTACAAGCTGTGGCCATAGAAACGCTCAGATTCCACCCACCGGCGCCACTTCCGATTCCCCACTTATCCATTGAATCCTGCAATGTTTTGGGCTATGAAATTCCACGAGACACCCGCGTTTACCTCAACGTTTGGGCTATCGGGAGAAACCCTAAGGCATGGGAGGATGCGCAAAGGTTCGTGCCCGAGAGATTCATGCAACCTGGCTCCATGGATGAGAGAATGCAAAACTTTGGGTGGATTCCTTTTGGAGCAGGCCGGAGACGGTGCCCGGGAGAGCAGTTAGGAACATCTGTTGTAGAACTTGCTTTGGGGCAGCTGGTGCACTGCTTTGAGTGGACTCTTCCCGGTGGCATGAATGTGCGGGAAGTGGATATGTCTGAAACTAATAGCGGACTCACTGTCCACAGGGAAAAGGAACTCTTGGCTGTTCCGACTCCTCGAATCCCAGTGGTACTGTAATTTCGATTCAACTCTTCGTACTCTAAACTCACGTACAAACAGAACCCGTATAACCTGTGAAGATAGAGAACTTTTTATTTATCAACGTATAACCCCAAGGCAAATGATTGTCACTCGGTGCTAGAATGCATATGTAAAAGCTATTAGTGTTTTAATGGTGCAATCTTCTGCTTAATAGTTCTTAAGATCGGATTCGAGGCTCCATATATTTTTGCATATGCATATGTAAAAGTAAAAATGAGGAAATGTTTTTCTGTCATGAATATGTTTATTTATTTCCATTTCTCACCACTAATTTCCCTTTTATAGGTTTTTCTCCTTTATTCCCATCTCATTTTTCTTTTTTTCCTCAGGAGAAGAGCTGCCAAGAAGAAATATCTAATTAATTTGATTGAAACTTTAAATGTGATATGTTATTGATAACTTAGCAGTTTATTAATCAAGAATTTGAGATGTAGTATGTCATTAGTAACTTCAAATCCAGTGTTTTTTTTAAGACATTTGTAACTTCAAATCCTACGTTTTTTTGCAAGACATTTTGTTTTGAAGCAGAATAATTTAGAAATAAAAAACATGTGTTTTATGTAATTAGGGATTTAATTAATTTTTATATAATAATAATTATAATTATATAATTAATAATTTTATTAATTTTTAATTAATAATAATAATAATAAAATTTAAATAGTTTGACATTATCATTTATCATAACAAAAAGATAATTAATTAAATTGTTCTCTAAATTAAAAATTATTTTTCCTAAACAAAATAATAGCTAATTGAATTGCCTCACATATTACTAATTATTTGTCATAATAAAATAAAATCATATTGTGCAATTGTGACATGTTTGACATGTTTAAAGATGTTAACTTTTTCATTATATATTTTATAATTATCACAGTGTCCACTCACTTTATCTTGAATCAGAAAGGAGCTATATAATTATGACAAACAATAATTATAGTAAATAATTTATATTCTTTACTAAAAAAATTAATAATAAATTAATATAAATAGGTTATGTTACAATATCATAGTTTAATAATACGAAATGCCCAAAAACCATAACTCATTTTTATATGACCTTGCTATTTTAATTCACGAGTTTAATTAAAATGACACAAGGACATAACTACTTTTAAGATAAATTTGAACCTATGATTTGTGAGTACTAAAAATACTTTGGAATATTCTCTCCAAGTAAAATCCCCACCATACATGTAATAGTTATTGATAATTAAATTAAAATTCTAAATCACTTGGCCTAATAATTAGATAGATGATAGGGGTTAACCTCCATGAAATATTCTTAGTAGTACTCATGGTGTAGAGTGAAATTTTTATATGCATTACTTACATTGTAATATCTAGTGGTAAAGCTTCTAAATATTTATTTATTGTAAGTAAGAAAGAAACTATTTTGTTTATGGGTTAGGTGAATGTTGCATAATTATTGAAAGGAAACATTTGTTTCATATATTAAATGTATAGATGCTTTATGCATTTAGCCATAAAGTCACGTTGAGAAGTAATTCTCACAAAGTTCACATTCCAAGTTTTTGGAAACAATTATGGGCAAGGCATTTACATGCCCTCACTTTTGAGCATATCGCTTCCAATATATACAAAACCTGTTGCAACATTTTATCATTCTATCTAGAATACATTCCTTTCAAAAAATCGACTCCTCAAATCCCTTCACCTCCTCGTGACATCTGGCCTTCCTTCCCAATGGTTTTTCTAAATGGGGTCTCTTCTTTTTACTCCTGTGGAGGCGGCATGGTTATATACCTAAGTCCCAAGAGACTCTATAGGTTCCATTGGCACTGTAGTATTGGAATTAATTCATGAACAAAAATCCTGTCTCTATGTGGGTCCTTTTCTGTGCATTTTGGCTTGAAATATCAACTTTTTGCAGGTTTGAGTCTATGGGTGGCAGGATCAATAGTGGGTTGAATTAGTTTTTCAAAGCTTTTGAGTGTGGCGAGAACCTTGTAGGCATTTTTCAACCTTCATATGTTATCTGCAAAATTTATCACATCATGGTGCATATCAGGTTTCTATTTTCTTACTATGTCTTCTTGAGGAAAGCTTTCTTTTAGTACTTCAATGTGGAATTGGTGTACTTGTTATGCTGATTTTCAGATGGAGTACCATGTCTTTATGTGACAGCCCTTTTCTTATTGATTGTTTCATGATTGTCTATAGATTTCCATTCTTTTTAGAGCGAGATTTATTTGCACGAGAATGTTTCCTTGAAGGGGAAACTAGCCACTCATATTGTCAACATACTTTAGTACTATTTATCATTGAAACCTATGGAGCGGTCTAGCTATTTTACCAGATTCAGAGATGTAGTTAATGCGGGGTGAACTCTGACACAAAATTATGTGTTGTATCTCTTAATTATTTCCTTTATTTTTTAAATGATGATATGTTTCTTGTTTAGATTTTACATAAAAACTAAATAATTATCTTGGAAGAGACCATAATGCTTGTGCTTACATAAGACCCATTTTAACTTACAAAGCATTAGAGGACGATCAATTTTTAGGAAGGAAAAGTTCTCGTCCAATTTCATATCAAACCAACACCCCAATTTCCTTTACATAACTGAAATACAACTTCACTTTGACCCCCTATCCATTTAGAATCGCTCTCAAGGGTGACCAATAGCTATAGTCCCATATTAAGTTTAACCATTCGCTTCTTGCTAGTCCAAACATTTCTCAAAAATTTGGCCAAACCTAATTTCCATGTGCATCAATATTTTTTCTTACATAAATGATTGGTATAAAAACCTACCACCACCCTCTACTCCTTCAAATGGATCACAACATGATTGACAAAAGCATATATAGTCACATACTTCTACCTTCATTGGGGTCGCCATGCCACCCCTTCCATTTAATGATATCACCTCTGCAGGATGGCATGTACGAACCCCTAGGAAACCAATTTCCTTGAAACACAACACCATTGGGGATATTTTGTGTCAAATTTATCTGAAGTATAACAAAGATATGTTGGAATTGAAAGTCTAAGTTGTGTAATCTACATAATCTAAGTTCCCAATAGTATTTTTTTATTTTTTTAATCCAAAATTCACTTTAAACAATGAAAAAATAGACATGTTGCATGTGCTTGTTTATATACATATATAGTACCATGGATCAACCAAGTATTGTACCGTAAGAGAGATTTGCACCTTCAGAATTCTTTATCTCTCTTAATGCATGTTATATTCATGCTTAAGATGGATTTATATTAGTTAATTATATTATTAGTATTATGAAAATAATTAATATATAAATTAAACTATATGCATTTAAAATATCATGTAGCAAGATTCTTAACCATGAAAATTCATCCCCTCTTTACCATACATATTTTTCACTTATAAATAGGGTTATTAACAATGTCTCTTGCTAATACCATAGTTTATCAATACCACATGTTCAAAAAATAATAAATCACTTCATATGACACTTCTCCATATAACATTTTTTTAGTCAATCATTTTAATTGAAAGGATAGAGAGGGCATAACTACTTTTGAGATAAATGTGGGCATTGTGACTAATATTAATAATATTTTAAAATATTCTATGGAGGTTAAATCATTACCATCTAATTATTGGTAATTAAGTTAAAATTATAGAAATATTATTGAAAAATAAAAAAACCTATCGAAGTAATTATATAAATTACAAAACAAAACAAAAATTAATATTCAATACACACATATGAAATCATAATTAAAGAAAAATTGTAGAAGCCCTAATCCAAAATAGACATGACTTTGAAGTTAATTATATAAATTTCCAAAAATAATTTGAAAAATACTTTAACAATAATAGTTCATACACACATAAACATCTTGGTCTAGCAAATTTATATTTTGGAGGCTTTAGAGATTTAGGTCTTAAGCCTAACTATTCTTAATTTTGGAGGTTTTTTTGGCATATCTTTTGATTAGATTTGTTTAAATCCAAATAATTTCTTATTATTATTAAATTTAAATTAAGAATTTTATTTAAATGTATAATAATTTTTTAAAATACTAAATATATTTATACATTTAAAATTAAATTTTAAATAGTTAAAAAACACATTTCCACTTAATTTATTTTTCTACATATTTCAACAAGAAACTTCAAAATATAAATAATTAAACATCACAATATAAATACTCTATAATAATTTAAAAAAAACAATGAAATATCCCTCAAAATATAAATAGTTAGACAACACAATAAAAACACTCTAATCAAATAAAAACAATGAAATATCCGTTAAATTAGAAAAAACAAAATGATTATAAAAGAAATTTCTCACCTTAGACAATGTGGCTTTCTTGTTGCCTCGTTGATAGACACACATTGTAGTTTTCACACTAGATTCGGTGACACTTTCCTTTCCACGATTTTCGCTTTAACAAAGTGTTCGTCGTTCAAGTAGCCAACTCGTCAATTTTGGTAAACCATCAATATCAATATCCAATATTCACTTTATTAGACATCGATATCATGGTTTTGGCCTTTTCGCCGACCATTATTAATATCGCCGTAATGCGTACTTTACGTTGGTTACCGTTTTTGGAGTTAATATAATATTCATAATTTTAATATTAATTTGAGGATTTATAATTTTTGGAGTTAATATAATATTCATAATTTAATATTAATATGAGGATTTATAATATTAATTTTAAGATTTAATATTAATATGAGGATTTATAATATTAATTTTAAGATTTAATATTAATTTTTTTACTTTAATAGTTAGTAATTATTTACTAATTATTACCTCAAATATTTTAAATATAATATTCTTAAAAATATTTATTAATTATTTATTTTAAAATTTATTAAATATAAATATTCTACTAAAATAAAATAATATATAGAAAATATAGAAAATATAGAAATCAACCCTAACATAGTATTGTGTTGTGGTATTTAATGGTCTATCAGATTAATATAGTAAAATAAGTCATGATTTTTACATAAAATATGTCAGTGTGATATTTTTTTTTTATATGATTTTTGTCAACTTACAAAAATTAATTTCTTATAAATTCAATTCATATAATTATTTATATATAAAAATAATATCACATTATTTTATATATAATTTATTTTAATTTTAATATTTTACTTAAATTAATATATTATTTTAGTAAATTCAAAAATTTAAAATATCGATTTATTATAGTTTATTTAACTTTAAAAATTTGTATTTAAAAACAGAATAATATAACTATATTGAATATAAAAAATAGCTACAACATTATTTAAATGGTGTATAAATTAACATGTTAATTTTTTTTTTTGGCTTATAATGTAAGTTTATATTTGAGAATCAGAGCTTTTATCATTGGAATTTATTTGATTTTTTGAGGAACATTAGTATCTTCAAATATCATTTAAATTTAAAAATAAATTAATATATTTTTTAATTAGGTATATGTTAAATTAATTTTAAGCATTTAAGCAATATATTTCTTCTTATTGATAGTAGAAATACATTAATTTATTATTCAATATAATTTGAATTTAAATATTTTATATGATTAACGTTCAGTACAACTAATGTATTTTATTTGATCTAAAAAATGAAACAAAATTTATGTTTGATTCTTCAAAATCTTGTTTCTATCATAAATATAAAAAATATAAACCCTCCAAAATCGCTATAGTTTTAATTGATTTGTATAAATTGCATTTATATTGATAATGTGGACAGTGGAGTGTCACTAGACAAGTGGTATGACTATCTATACCGCTGTTAGGCTCAGCGGTATGGGATGGTCGAACTTGAAATTTCAAAACTCTAAGGTGGAATACGGTGCTCATCGCTGATGTCATTTAGTAAATTAGTAAAAATATTGAGAGTCGTATGGTCGCATTTCATTTTCATTAAAAAGGTGCAATAACCCACTTCTAGGTTTCGAAAAGAAAATAACGGAAATGAGGGAAAGACCACTGAAACAGGCCCCAAAAAAACAATAATTTTTAGAGATCTCCTATATTAATCCAGAGTGTTTATCGCCGACACCATCCTAGGGTGAGAAAATATTGGTTAACAGTCATTTCGCAGTGACTTGTCGATAATGGATTTATGTTAACTAACATTGATCACAACGCAATTATAAATATTTGCGGGATGTGAGACTAGATGCACTAGCGCAGTGGCTTGATTTCCTTGTGCGCAAGTGAGAATGATGATTGGGTTGGGATCTAAATGGCCATTTCTGGAATGCCTCGAGTTTTATCTCAAACTTGCGGCATCTCTACTTTCATTTGCTGGAGCATGCAGTTTCTTCGTTAGGGTAAGAAACAGGAAGATGCCCCAGGGCCGTTTTCCATGCCCATCATCGGAAATATTTACATGTTAGGTGAATTTCCACACCAGGCAATGGCAGCTCTTTCTCTGAAATTTTGGCCTCTTATGACACTCCGCCTCGGCTCCTGCCTCACTTTAGTTGTGTCTTCTCCTGATATTTCCCAAGAGTTTCTCAAGTCTCATGATCAGCTTTTCGCTAGCAAACCTTCGTTTGTGGCTGCCAAGTATTTGTGGTATAATTTTGCACCATATGGTCCTCATTGGAGGGAAATGTGTAAGCTATGTGTTTCACATTTTCTGAACTCCAAATGCTTTCAATACTTTCGGTATAGAAGGGAGGAGGAATTATTTTCAATGATTAGTGATATTGCTAATTCAGATCATCCCGTAAACATTACCAAAGCAGTGTTGACCCTTATTACTAGTATAATGTGCAGGATGGCCTTCGGCAGAAAGTTTTCTGACGCGAACTCATTTGGTGGCACAGGAATAATTTCAATTATCAACGAAAGTATTTTTTTAGGAAGTAATTTTAATATTAGTGATTACATACCATTTTTGGCCTAGATGGATCTGCAAATTTAAGAGAGGAGAGAAGAACACAGGAGAACACGAAAGCAATGATTTTCATTAAGGGAGGAAATATATATATATATATAGACACACACACACACATTCAGAAACAGTGATTTCAGGAACTGATTCTTTAATAGAAACAGATTTGTTATGTAGATTAATCTCTAAAACTTCCTCTTAATTTTGAGGGTTGCATTGTTTTATTCCTAACTTTTGACATTGAAACTCTAAATTAACTTTTCCTAGTGGTTTGGTGAAGATATCCGCTAACTGTTCCTTGGATTCACAAAACTTGAGAGCAATATCACCATTTTTTACGAGTTCACGAATGAAGTGAAAAAAAGTGTCAATATGTTTTCTCTTTTGATGAAAGACATTGTTCTTTGATAAGGAAATAGAGGAATTGTTGTCACAAAGAATTGAAATTGGTTCATTTTCTGTATTACTGAAGTCAGAGAGAAGTCTCTTTAGCCACATTGTTTGACATGATGTTGAATCTACTACAACGTACTCGGCCTCTATTGAATATAGTGCAACTATGTGCTGCTTTTTTGGATGACCACAGGATCAAGTTCCTGCTAAATAGAAAAGCATAGCCAGAAGTGCTTTTCTGATCATCAATACATCCTACATAATCACTATTTGTATAACCAACAAGCTTATTGTCTGCAGAGGCTACATACGATTTACCATAAGTAGATGTACCTGCAATGTATCTTAACACCCTTTTTCTAGCCTTCCAATGACAGTCTTTAGGAGATTCCATAAACCAAGAAATATAACTAGCTGCATATGCTATATTAGGTTTAGTAGTTGTAAGATACATAATACTACCAACAAGTTGCTTATACAAATTCACATTAACAATAGTACCCACATCATTTTTACTCAACTTTGTACCAGCTGCAATAGGAGTATCCACTGGTTTACACCTGTCCATCTTAAAAATTTTCAAAATGTTAGTAGCATACTTCTGTTGATTGATAAACATACTTTCGTGTGTTTGTCTCACTTTGATACCTAATAAGTATCTCATTAATCCAAGATCTGTCATTTCAAATTCATCTTTCATTGTAGCTTTAAAATCATCTAACTACATGTTACCTTTATAAATTATGTAATCAACATAAAGACACAGTATCAAAATATTACCTCGATGATCATTCTTGATATACAAAGTGGGCTCATGGTCACTTCTTCTGAAACCATCATTCAGCAAGTAATGGTCTATTCGGCTGTACCAAGCTCTTGGAGCTTGCTTCAAGCTATATAATGCTTTCTTCAACTTGTACACCTTATGTTCTTGATTTTTTATCTCGAAACCAGGTGGCTAATCAATGTACACTTCTTCATTCAAAACACCTTTCAAAAAGGCAGACTTTACATCGATTTGGTAAATAGGCCACTTGTTTTGTGCTGCAATAGCTAATACAAATTGAACTATATCAATTCTTGCTACAGGTGAAAAATGTTTCACGATAATCTATGCCAGGTTGCTGCGAAAAACCTTTGGAAACTAATATTTCTTTGTGTTTATCAACCTCACCTCTCTCATTTAACTTTGTTTTAAAAACCCATTTGAAACCTATAGAATTGTTATCATCGGGTAGATTAACCAAATCCCAAGTTTGATTTCTTTCAATTGCATCAATTTAATTATTCATTGCATCTACCCATTTTTGTCTTTTATAGCCTCTTCAAAAGATATAGGTTGAAATGAAAGAAATGAAAAATTTACGATATCATCAACATCATCTTGTGCATAAATATCACTTAAGTTTCTCATTTTAGGATTATTAGAATGAGACTCAAAATATGATGAACTATTACTACTTCATGAACTACTGCTGGTTTTTTTTGAACTTGTAATCTTGGAGTGCTTGTTGTAGGTGCTTGATGTTCATCTAACAAAATAAAAGGATTAGGACAATTATTGTTCTCCATTTCATTCCAAGACTTGTCTTCCAGAAATTTCACATCTCGACATATGAAAAATTTCTTAGATATAGGATTAAACAATCTGTATGCCTTAGATTGATCACTATACCTTATAAAAATATACTTTCGCTCCCATCATCAAGATTTTTTCTCAATTTTTCTGGAACATGAGTGAAATAAATACAACCAAATACGCTAAAGTGTGAAACAGTTACCTTTTTTCCACTCCATGCTTCTTCTGGCACAAAAATTTGAAGAATAGAAGTTGGCGATCTATTCAAAATATATATCGAACATGCAACTACTTCAGCCCATAAATCTTTAGACAAATCTCGTGTTTTAAGAACACTTTGAGCCATATTAACAATTGTTTGATTCTTTCTTTCTGCTACTCCATTCTTCTGCAGAGTATAACTAGTTGTCGTTTGTTTTTTAATACCATGTTGTTTGCAAAAATCAATGAATTCGTTAGATTCATACTAACCTCCTTTATCAGACCTCAGAACTTTAATAAACTTGTCGCTCTGTTTTTCAGCCTCAACTTTGAACTCTTTAAACTTGGAAAATGATTCAGATTTGTATTTAATGAAATACACTGAAATTTTCCTTCTAAAATCATCAATGAATGTAAGAAAATAGAGACTGCCGACAACTGATTTTTCTTGTATTCCACCGCACAAATATGTATGCACTAATTCTAGTTGTTCTTTGGCTCTATTAGAGGCTGACGCAAAACTATCTTCCTTATGTTTACCCATTATACAACTTCTACAGGAACAAATATTATCAGACAAAGTAAGCAAGCCTTTCACCATAGACTGTCTTTACAACAAAATTATACTTTTTATAGATAAATGACCATATCGCAAATACCACAGATCAGATTCAGTAGGTGTTGAAACATTATGTGCATAGAACTTCTTAGTTATCAATTGTAATTGATACAACCTGTTCTTTGTCATAGGAATCTTTGCAACAAGAGACTTATGTTTATCAAAAATCGTGCAAGTAGTGTTATGAAATATAACATCATAACCATGTTCATATAACTGACCATCACTAAACACATTATGCTTGAAATTGGGCACATAATAAACATTATAGATATTCTTGACAACATTTTTTTTTGGTTAAGACAGGTACAACACCCTTTCTTGAAGCTTTAACCTGGTGATCATCACCCGAACCAATAGAGGAACTGAAAGATGTATCAAGATGTGAAAACAAATCACTATGACCAGTCATATGATTACTACATCCAATTTCAACCAACCAAACATCTTTATTAGGTACTTGCACAGTTACTTGGCATGCCAAAAATAAAGCATCTGATGTTTCACATTCATTTCTTATGACATTTTCTTTGTTTTTACTTAAAACATACTATAATTTTCGACATTCAGACTTATAATGGCCATATTTTTTGCAATATTGACATTGAATTTTTTATTTATCTATACACCTATGACCATGATCAGTTTGAAACTGCTCTGAATGTATTTGAGTTACCTGTGATCTATCATAAGACTGAGACTGTCCTCTACCTTTTCCTCTCCTGCCACGAAAACCTCTTCCTCTACCTCTATCCATAGAAGCTTTATATTTGAAATCATGCTCTAAATTACTAACATCTAAATTAATTCTTACTTCATGAGAGAACAAAGAACTAGTTAATTATTCCACAGACAATTTTGTTAATTCTCTCGACTAAAAAACAGTAACTATCATGTTAAATTTTTTAGGAAAACATCTAAGAATTTTTTCCACAATTCTTTGGTCATTAATTTCTTCACCATTAATTTGAATCTGATTAATAACTGCCATAGCTTTATTCATGAATTTATCAACTGTTTCTGATTCATTCATTTTAAGTGTTTCAAATTGTCTTCTGAGAGTCTGTAATTTTACCATTTTTACTTTATCATTTCCTTGATAAGAAACCTTAAGCATATCCCATATTAATTTAGCATTCTTAACAGCAGTGATTTTAGGGAAAATAGAGTCATCTAAGGAATTTAAAATGCACAACTTTGCTCTACTTTCTTTTTGTTTAATTTCATCAAATTGTTTTCTTTGAGTAGTACTCATTCTAGCAATTGTATTTGCATCAGGTTCTGTGAACCCCAATTCTACTGATTCCCAATAACCTAAACCTTGTAAGCATGCTTGCATTTTAAGGCTCCAGGAATCATAATTCCTCCCAATAAATAACGGTGTAGGGATTGAAAACTGGCTTGCGAAGCCATGTTTAAAAACAATCAGAAATCTGACAACTTTTTACAACAAAACTTGTATTGTCTTTAGCGGAAAACAAGAGCCTCTACACTGCAAACATTACATCTTAACTTGACATCTTTTTGGCTTGATTATTAAAAATAAAGCTTCTTTGAAGAATGAAGAAAACCAAACGCCTTAACCAAATAAATCCAAATCTTTTCCAGCAAATTGAAGATCGGGGATTATATATTTAACAAATTACCAAATTTCAGATATCATGATCAAGATTCCTTTCATCGAACACAGAAACAACATACTCATTTTCTCGAATAAAACAAACAAATATCGAGCAAAAAACTTCAGTGAAAAAACAAAACTGGGTCTACACACTTCGAACTGTCGTCCTCTTCATGCAGGCAACAACAAAAACTTTAGCGGCGGATCCTCTTGATGCACGTAGCAGAAAAAGTAAAAAAATTAGTGTATCAAAATTTGGTGAAAGAAAGTACCAAAAATTTCTTAGCAAGAATTCCTTAAACTCCTTTGGCTGCGGCTCAACTACAGTTGTTGCCAACAATGGCAAATAGAAACTGGGCACCCACACAACTAAAGCTACTAACGCTGCAATAGTTCGCCCAAGAAGAACCAATGCTTTGATACCATGACATATTTAAGAGAGGAGAGAAGAACAGAGCAGAAGACGGAAGCAATGATTTTCATTAAGGGAGGAAATACACACATACACACACACACACACACATTCAGAAACAGTTAAACTTGAAACTAATTCCTAATGAATTTCAGGAACCGATTCTTTAATAGAAACAGATTTGTTATGTAGATTAATTTGTAACAGGATCCACAAGGTCTCAAGTGAAGTTTGAAGAACATGCATAGCATAATAGACATCTTGCTAGAGAAAATAATAAAGGAACACGTAATGCAAAATGACCCCAACGTCAAGCAATATCTTTCACATATTTTGCTTGTAACATTTGCAAATCAAGATATGGAGCGCCAGATTACACTAGATAATGTAAAGGTCATTATATATGTATGTAAAGCTCACATGTATAATATTTCAATTGGAGAATTTAGGTTAAAAAACATGTTGCAGTATAGTGATTATTTTACTAAATTGATGTGTTGATGATGATGGCAGGATGTCTTGGCCACTGGCATAGATGCCATGACTACCACCATAGGGTGGGGAATGTCGAAATTGTTCAGTAATCCCCGAGTCTCGAAAAAGCTTCGAGATGAGCTGGAATGTGTGGTTGGAATGGAGTGGATGTTGGGTGAATCTAATCTTCCTCGTCTCCCTTATTTATAAGTTGTGGCCATAGAAATGCTCAGATTCCACCCACGAGCTCCACTTTCCATTCACCACTTATCCATGGAACCGTGAAGTGTTTTGGGATATGAAATTCCACAAGATACTCATTGGAATTACTCCCAACCACTGCCCTAAATAAATGTGGCAGTAGCCCACGTTTCATTGAATTCTCTATGTAGGGAAGGACAAGACTCAAGCTTCAAACCCGAAGGCGTTTTCATGAAATCCATGCAAAAATCAAATAGAGTACCTGCAACCCATATCCTGTGTTTATTTATTACCTTCCACGTTGACTTACCATTTTCCCGCAACTTCGCACCCACAACATTTTTGTTTTACCTCTTAAGCCTTCCACCGAAATTTATTTCCTTGGCGATGCGATATTGGCAGGACTCAGCACTTACCTCCACCACATTTGAGAAACCGTGAAATCCTTAGTATTCTACCATTTTTTTTGTTTTATGCACTTTGAACTTACCGCACCTTTTCGCATCACTGCCCGCACTTCGCAGGATTTAAGTTTTAACCCTTAAGGCTTCCACCAATGTGATTTGGCGGGACCCACCTCAAACCTTTCCCACACTTGCCACCGCTTTAGTGCCCACAACTCGCACTTCTCAAGTTATAATTTTTAACTTTCAAATCCTCCCGCAAGTTATTTTGTTTTGTTTGTGATGCAATCACAAAGGGGGCACATGTCAAGCTCAAGAGGATAGTGCATATCGACGCCCACAAAGCTCACAATTTAACAGATAAGAACCCAAAAGTTAAATTGTTTGTTTTGCAATGCGATATGTGCCACGTCACATTGAACATCACAAAGTTTTGAGTTTACTCGTAAGCGCATATGGTAAATGTTAAGATCGTCGATCTGCAATCTGCGATGGAGCACCAGATGTGATGTGGTTTCGCAAGCAAAACCAATAAAACTTAACGTCTGCGATTCTTTGTTCTTTGTATGTGTTTTCGTGTGTAAATAAAAAATTAGAATGGAAGGACGATATTGGTGATTAAACGTCGATCCCGCATTGAATTGCTTTAAACACTTGGGCTTCGACCATTTTTTATAAAAGACTATGTAATTTATAATATGTTAAAGAGTGTAGTGAATTGAAATAGAGAAGAGTTGAATAAATTTCCTCTTCTGTGTAATTCGTTTTCTACCTGTGTTTGACTATTATTTTTGCATTATTTTTGCATTCTCTATGTTGTGGGAGAAACACATATCCCTTTGTGGTGTGCTTGTTTATTCAATATTTCCAACATGGTATCAGAGCAGGTCTAGGTTCTCAGTCAAAGAACGAGTCTTTACTCAAGAATATGTAAGATTGTTTGTAGAAGCGGAGGTCTCTAGCAACGAGAAAGCTTTTAAAACAGAAGAAAGTTTTTGTTACATAGTCAAGATGGCAGCAGTAGGCACAAGCCTGACGAATCCCCAAATACCACAGTTAAATGGGAAGAATTATGATTATTGGAATATTACAATGAAGGCCTTGTTCTCTTCACAAGATATTTGGGAGCTGGTGGAAAATGGTTTCTAACAACGAGAAGATGCAGCAACCTATGATTCTTTGAGACAAGCACAAAGAGATTTTTTGAGAGAAAATAAGAAGAAGTACTCCAAAGCCCTCTTATATATTTTCCAAGAAGTACATGAGAGTATTTTCCTAAGGATTGCAACAACAAAAAAGTCTAAGGAGGCATAGGATACCCTCCAGATAGCCTATCAAGGCATGGCAAAGGTAAAGACAACAAGACTTCAAATGCTGAGAAGAGATTTTGAAAATATTTGCATGAAACAGTTTATAACATAAAATCATTCTTCAGACATGTGATTGGGTTGGTTACCCAAATCAGCTCTCATTGAGAGACATTTGAAGAAAGGAAAATAGTGGAGAAAGTATTAAGAAGTCTACCATCAAGGTTTGATGCCATAGTAATGGCCATAGAAGAGAAAAAGAATATCTCATAGTTTTCAGTGGATGAGCTTCATGCATCATTGATGTCTCATGAGCATAGAATAAACAAATAAATAGACTCCTCATTGGAGCACGCATTCAAGACGTAAATGTCTTATGGTTGAGGTAGAGGTTGAGGAAGATCAAACTACCGAGGAAGAGTAAGAAGCCCACACAGAGGCGGAAGAAGCAACCCTGCAAGCATAGGTGGAAGGAGCAGCAACCAGAATCCAAGTGAAGAATCAAGCCTAAATAAAGCACAAGGACATAGGTATCATAAATCTCAAATCCAATGTCATTATTGCAAAAAGTATGGGAATTATGCAAATGAATGTAGAAAGAAGCAAAATGGCATGGGTAGTAAACCTAGTGTAAATTTTAGAAAAGAAAATCAGGACGAAGGAAATGTGCATTTAACTTGTAATGTAGCACAAGAAAAACAAGAATATGTATGGTTCTTAGATTGAGGGTGTAGTAACCATATGACTGGAAACATACCAATGTTTTCCAATCTAGAATAAAGTGTAAAATCTAAAGTAGCAACGGGGACTGATAGCAAAGTCTCTGCCATGGGGAAAGGAAGAGTAAAAATATTGACAAAGAAGGGAGAGAAGAAGTTTGTGTCAGATGTCTATTATGCACCAGACCTGAAATGTAACCTTTTACACATTGGATAGCTCGGAAATAATGGCTACAATGATTTTTTTAAGAATGATGTGTGCATAATCATGGATATACCTCCAAGTAGACAGGTCATTGGAAAAGTGCATATGACAAGCAATAGGATGTTTTCCCTCAAGATCAGATCAGACTTGAAGGAAGGAGGTGTTGTAGTAGCTATCAAACAAAATTTCTTTCAAGAAGAAGTGAAATATGAGAACTAGTTATGGAATTTGAGATTTGGACATCTTAATTTTAGAGGTTTGAATTTGTTGCATATTATAGGCATGGTAAAGGGATTTCCACTCATAGAGAAACAATACAGCCTATGTGAAGGTTGCATCTTGGTCAAACAACATAGAGAATAATTTCCAATAGGAAAGAGTATAAGGACAAAGGAACCTTTGGAGATTGTTCACTTAGATTTATGTGGACCAATGCAAATGCCATCATTAGCTGGAAGTCACTATATGTTGAAATTTATAGATGATTACACAAGGAATATATGGGTCTATTTTCTAAAATATAAAAATGAAGTGTTTGAACAGTTCTACCACTTCAAAGCTCTTGTTTAGAAGAAAAGTGGACACTACATAAAAGTGTTGAGAACTGATATAGGTGGAGAATATATCTCCAAGTACTTCCTACGTTTCTACAGGGAGCATGGAATACACAAGCAGTTTACCATAAGGTATACACCTCAACAAAATGATGTAGCAGAAATAAAAACTAGGATCATCATGGACATGGTAAGAAGTATGTTGAAGGAAAAGAATTTTCTAAATGAGTATTGGGAAGAAGCTGCCAATTGTGCATCTTATATTTTAAATATATGTCCAACCAAAGCTATTATTAACAGAGTTCTAGAAGAAGCATGGAGTGGAACAAAGGAAGTTGTCACTCAAATGAGAGTGTTTAGATGTGTGGCATATGAAAATATGCCAAATCATTTAAGGAATAAGTTGGACATCAAGGGGGAGAAGTGTATATTTGTTGGATATAGTGATGAATCCAAGGCCTACAAGCTCTATAATCCATCAAATAAGAAGGTCATAATCATCGTAGATGTTCATTTCATAGAAGTGGAAGTTTTGGATGGAAGTTTAGAGAAGACAATGAATTTGAAGACATGTATTTCACATGAAGACAAAGAAGAATTGATTGCAGAAAATAATTCCTCAATGGTGACTCCTCCTCCACCTACACAAGCTCAACAGAGCACATTGCAAGCAAGCAATAGAATAGTAGTACAAAAACAAGGAAGTTCTTCTCCAAGCACACCACAGGGATTAGCAACTCCCTCAAGTTCAAGTGCAACTCCAACCACATCTTCAGCAAATACAAGAAGACCAAAGCTCCAAAATTTAAGTGAAATTTATGAGCAAGAAGAAGTTAATAGTAATGTTGGTTTGAATTATTTGTTTGCTTTATTTTTTTCATGTTGATGACCCAATCCATTTTGAATATGCAGTCAAAGAAGAGAAGTGGATTGAAGCAATGAATGAAGAGATAGGAGCAATAAAAAAGAATGACACATGGGAGTTAGTGGACCTCCAATAAGGACAAGAAGTTATTGGAGTGAAATGGGTGTATAACACCAAGAGAAACATCAAAGGCAAGATAGAAAGGCACAAAGCAAGGCTAGTTTTCCAAGGCTACAAGTAGCAGAAAGGAAGATACTATGAGGAAACCTTTCCACCAGTTTCAAGGATGGAGATAGAGTGGACAATTTTGTCCATAGCAACACGATAAAAGTGGAAATTTTATCAAATGGATATAAAGTTAGCATTATTGGATGGAGTGTTTAAATAGGAGGTGTATGTTTACCAACCTCCAGGCTGTGAGATAGAAGGCAAAGAACAGAAAGTGTGTAAGTTGAAGAAATACCTTTATGGGCTGAAGTAAGCACCAAGAGCATGGTACAACAAGATTGATGCTTAATTGATAGACAATGGGTTTGACAAGTGTGATGGTGAACCCACACTCTACATCAAAGAAAATGACAGTAAAATTCTCATTGTTGTTCTATATTTAGATGATTTTATTTTCACAGGAAATGATGTTTCTCTCATTTCTAATTTTAAAGTAGTCATGAAAAGTGAGTTTTAAATGACGGATTTGGGTTTGCTGAGAAATTTTTTGGGCATATAAGTAAAGAAAACATAAAATGGGATTTTCATCTCCCAGGCAAAGTATGTTGACGAAGTTTTAAAGAGGTTGAATATGCAGAACGACAAAGCAACAACAACTCCAACTATCATGGGGTTGAGGTTGAGCAAGGAAGATTGCAGCCAGAATGTTGATCCGACATTGTATGAGAGCATGGTTGGCAGTCTAATGTATCTGACTGCAACTAGGCCTGATATAATGTATGTTGTAATTTTGATATATAGATTCATGGAGACACCTAATCAGACACATTAGCAAGAAGGTAGGATAATATTGAGGTATGTGAATGGAAAAAAGGAGTATGGTGTTCTATACTCCACATATGCTAATTTTAAGTTAATTGGTTACACTGACAGTGATTGGGCTAGAAGTGTAGATGATAAAAAGAACACATCAAGCTATGTATTTCATTTGGGATTGGGAGCCTTATGATGGGCTTCCAAGAAGCAGACAATAGTTTCATGATCAACAACAGGAGCTGAATATGTAGCTGCAACAATAGCAACATGCCAAGAAGTTTGGATGAGAAGGATTCTGAGAGATTTATGTCATGAGCAAGAAAAAGGAACCACAATTTATAATGATCACAACTCAGTAATAGCATTGTCAAATAATTCTATTTCCCACAAGAGAAAAAAACATATTGATGCCAAATATCATTTTATAAGGGAATTGGTTAACAATGGTGAAATTGTTTTGCATCATTGTAGGTCAGAGGAACAATTTGTTGATATCCTCAAAAATCCATTGGGACAGAGAACTTTTGTTTATCTCAGACAGTGTTTGGGAATGGTTGAAGGTGGCAGTTGTGATTAAGGGGGATTGTTGTAATTACTCCCAACCACTGTGATGAATAAATATGGAAGTAGTCCATGTTTCATTGAATTCTCTATGCAAGGAATGAAAAGCCTCAAGCTTCAAACCCGAAGGTGTTTTCATAAAATCCATGCAAAAATCAAACAGAGTACCTGCAGCCCACACACTGTGTTTATTTCTTACCTTCCACGTTGACTTACCATTTTCTAGAAACCTCGCGCTTGCAACCTTTTTGTTTGACCTCTTAAGCTTTCCATCGAAATTTATTTCCCCGCTGAGGCGATATCAGTAGGGCCGACTACTTACCTCCACCGCATTTGTGAAGTCGTGAAATCCTTTGTATTCTACCATTTCCTTTATTCTATGCACTTCGCACTTACCACACCTTTTCGCATCTTCGCCCGCACTACGCGGGATTTAATTTTTAACCCTTAAGGCTTCTGTCAAAACTAAGTTTCTACTGATACAATTTGGCGGGATCCACCTCAAACGTTTACTGTACATACCACCTCTTTAGTGCCCACAACCCGCACTTCGCAAGTTATAATTTTTAACTTTAAAATCTTCCTACAAGTTATTTTGTTTTGTTTGTGATCTGATTGCAAAGGGGACACGTGTCAAGCTTAAGAGGATAGTGATTATCAGCGCCTGCAAAAATCATGAGTTAATGGATAAGCGTCCACAAGTTAAATTATTTCTTGTGATGCGATATGTGCCATGTCACATCACACATCACAAAGTTTTTTGTTTACCCGTAAGCGCATATGGTAAATGTTAAGGTCGATGATCTGTGATTTGCGATGGAGCAACGAATTCAATGTGGTTTCATAAGTGAAACCAATAAAACTTTGCGATCACCATTAAGTGCTCTTTGTATGCATTTTCTTGTGTAAAAAAAAAAAATAGAACAGAAGGACGATTTTGATGATTAAATGTCCGATCCTGCATTGAATTTATTTAAATGCTCAGGCTTCGTCCATTTTGTATAAAAACCTGTGTAATTTCTCATATGTTTAAGAGTGGAATTAATTGAAATAGAGAAGAGTAGAATAAATTTCTTCTTCTATGTAATTCACTATCTGTTTGTGTTTGATTGTTATTTTTGCATTCTCTGTGTTGTGGGGGAAACACATATCCCTCTGTGTTGTGTTCATTTATTCCATATTTCCAACATTTGACTCAAAATTTAGGAAATCGGGAGAAACCCTAAGGCATGGGAAGATGCACAAAGGTTCGTGCCCCAGAGATTGATGCAACGTAGCTCCATGGATGAGAGAATACAAAACTTTGGGTGGATTCCTTTTGAAGCAGGTAGGATACGGTGCCCAAGAGAGCTGTAGAACTTGCTATGGGGTAGCTAGCGCACTACTTTGAATGGTATTTTCCCACTGGCATGAATGTGTGGGAAGTGGATATGTCTGAAACTAATAGCGTGTTGACAGTCCATAGGGAAAAGGAACTCTTGGCTGTTCCCACTCCTCGAATCCTAGTGGTACTCTAATTTTGATTCCACTCTTCTTACTCTAAAATCAAGTACAAAGAGAGCCTGTATAGAGAAATATATATATATATATATATATATATATATAGATATAACCCTAAGGAAAATCACTATCACTCAGTGTTAGAATGCATATGTAAAAGATGTTAGTGTTTTAATTTTGCAATTTTCTACTTAATAATTCTTAAGATTAGGTTCAAGGCTCCATATCTTGATTTGCATATGCATATGTAAAAGTATGAAGAACAATAAGGAAATGTTTTCCTGTCATGAATATGTAGTTTTATAGGATTTTGTTTATTTCCATATCGCACCACTAATTTCCTTTTTACAAATTTTTCTCCTTCATTCCCATTTTTTTTCTTGGGGAGAATAGCTCACCAATAAGAAATATATAATTAATTTTATTTAAACTTTAAATGTGATATGTTATTGGTAAAATTCATAGTTTATTAATTAAGAATTACATGTGTAGTATGTGATTAGTAAATTCAAATGCAATAAATTTTTTTTCAAGACATTTTGTTTGGAAGTAGAATAATTTTTTTTTTTTTTTTTTTTTGTAAATTTCGTAGAGCCTTACCATTTTCTATTTATCAAAAAATCAGATTGATATACATATACTGATGCAGTTAGTGGCCTCAACCTAATTGAATGAAAGCAGGTCTGTTGACCACCTAAGTGAATTAAAATCCAACCAGTATTGGAATTATTTCTTCCTTCTACTTTTTTCTATATCTACTTTACTATGTCCATCAAAGTTAAATTTTAACCAAAAGTAGTAAAGAATTTCTGCAAAAATCAATAAAAACTATTAAGATCAAATGTCACCCATCATAAGAGTCAATAGGAGCCGGGTATTTTGTAGTAGAACCTGACATATCTACTTGTTGCATTTATTGAAGTTGTCATTCAATTATCCCAATTCTTGTCATGGCATTATACTAAGACATGAAATTTTCTTGGATTTACTATTTGATTTGTTGTAGAACTGAAACCACGTTGGGGTTTCTTTCCATTTCTTGCATACTAGTCATGGCCTTCGGCAAAACATATTTAAGTATCAAATAGGTTTGAATTGATTGATGGAAGAGGGATAACCTCCCTCCTGTATTCCCGGGGTCCCATATGAAGTCCATGGTGGCTTCCCGCTGTTTGATGTATTCTTCCTCATGGTTGCTCTCTCTTTCCTAGCCTTGAATTGTGTTGCAGAACTGAGTTGGGTTTCTAGCTTCATAAAGATCAAAAATATTTTCCATAACTTCTTTTTTTGTTTTTCTTCCATGCTTTCTTGGTACCACATTCTCAATTGGTTGCTTCTGATTCCGTTTTCTGGTACCCTATTGTTTCCCAAGTTGACCTTTTGCCATCGTTTTGGATTGACAAGCAGACCTTGAAAGCTCTTGTAAAATCCATGTAAAACTATGAAACAATCCTATATATGGCAAATCAAAATCAATAATAGAATTCGGGTGAGATTTGGTGGAGCCCAGTACACCCTTATAAGCAGGTAGAACCTTAGACGTTGCCACGCGACCGAGAGCATGAATGGTAAACATAAAAAATACAGAACCATATTGCATAACAGAATTTTCCAAATATCTTTGCAACTAAAGGAGCGAGTAAGATAATTCAGATTACTACTGGGGTGACTAAAACACAGAAACTGAAGGTAGTATTTCTTGACACCAAACAACGGTGAATTATGCTGAGAAGGGAAAATTTGGGTTCATGATTTATCATTGCTGAGCATAAAAACCTGCTCATAGGGTCGATAGAAATCTTCATTGTTGGTGGCCCAGGAAACCCAGACTGTGAAACGAACCACCTGCAGAAGGGAGCTCAAGAGGACCTGCATTTGAACCTCATAGGGAAGCAAGGAAGGAAATTGTAAACATAGACCAACCGACCTTAAACCACTAGCTGACCTTTCTCTATTATGTAAACACCTATGGGTTTTTAACTGGGTTTCACCACAAAAAAGATAATTTTAATGAGCCACATTCATTAATAAACATGGGCTTCTAAAACAGGGATCAATTTTTGGGGCCAGAATAATCAAAACCAACAAGCAAGCCACACTAACAGACCCTTCGTTATCTTTGTAACAGGGAGAACGAAAGAAAATTCCATATTGATAAGAAAACCCGCTATAGAAAATAAAAACTTCATGCATGTCATAAAAACTGTCCCTCCAACTTGATGTCACCTTCATTACTAAGAACATGAACATGTAATTGAAAAATGAAGGTTGCAAGAGCCATGACATACCAAGTTACTCGTCGTCACCGTAGAATTTCCTCCATTTTCTCATACTGCTCTAAAAATCTCCTGCCGAGAACATTACCTCGATGTGCCTTCCTTTCTTGCCTTAACCCTGTCCATAAGAGTCGCTTTTTCCAACTATGTTCTGACAGGATTTGTTGGCAACCAGTTTTTTGCGTAAGCTTCCATAATGGTGGAGCGTGCTAGGTATTGTCCTCCGGCCTTTTATAGCTAGATCTGTTATTGGACGTGATGGATGATCAGGTGTGCGCCTCGGCATGGCATCAACCATTGCCTATTAACCTCATCGTGGCACCCCGATTGGGGGTTGTTAGCTCTCTCTTTCTCTCTTTGGATAATGAGCTGTAATAGGTGGAGCTCTACATTCCATGCCTGATAAGATTAACTAATTTCTAACTGTCGACCTTCATTCCTGCAACCCCAGTTAGCTAAATAATTTGCAGCCCCGTTGCCTCCGTTGCGGACATGCAAGGGAATCATGTAACCAATGTCTTTTATTACTCGGCCAATCTCCTGAATTAGTCTCGTTGTGCACCAGCTTTTACTTATCTTTTCCTAGGGGTTCCCTTATTGAATTTCTTGCAATACTCCTCTAGCCATCCTTGGATCACCTTCAATAATAACTCTATGATAGTTTTCCTGAACCACAATTGACAGTCCTCGTTTAACCACCATTAGTTTAGCTTCATTGTTTGTTGCAAACCCAACCTCCATCATGTATAGCCTACACACTAAGCCTTGAGAGTTTCTAAATAAACCTCCTATTCCTACTTTCCCTGGGTTTCCTTTGGATGCCCCATTATAATTTAGCTTCAAAAATCCCGCTTGGGGAAACTAGAAGATGTCTAATGCGTTTTTCCTCTGGGTTTTGAATTTCCATAAAGATTTTGCCGTAATTTGGGGTTTTAAATTCAAAATAGCAAGGATTCGACCTTCATTACCAGTCACCATACAATCTTCATTAGTCCACTGTTCTGCTAAGATTATCTCCCGAATATTATCCAAAATCACCTTCCATATCTGGTTTATATCCCTCGCTTCCTCCCTAAATATTCGATGATTTATTTCTTTCTAGATTCCCTAAAGAAGAAATACCATCGACAACCTCCATGCTCGATTCAAGACTTAACTTCTGTATCCCCCTTTTTGCTATCTTATGATAGTCTCATTTATACTTGTAATGTCTCTATCAGTTTTTTGAAAGATCACAACATTGTTTTGCCATAGATTTCCTATGAGGGAACAAGTGTTAAATAAATGTTCTATAATTTCTGCATTCTTATTACACATTTTTCAGAGTGAGGGACCCTGCATTCCTCTCTACTGCAGTTTATCCCAAAGGAAGTCTTCTAATTTAGGCCAAAATTTGGCTCCCCATTTTTTTTGCGATATTGGGATTGTCGTGTTTTGATGATTATTGGATTTGATAAAGTAGCCTTATTCTATGGCGAAAATAACTTTATTTCGATAGCCCCATCTTAGAATGTCTTCCCCATTTGTCGAAACCAATTTCCTGGTTTTCATTTCCTTCTAAAAATTATTCCATTGTAGTGTTTTTCGGGCATTCTACCATTTCCCTTTCCCCTTCCATTTCTGCCATTGCCCATCCTCCTCTTGACACTAGTAGTTGACAACTGACCTTTGGTTGGGTAAATTTGCGAAGAGAAATATTTCCCCCAGATCCAAATAGCTAAATAATATCTCCTTTTGTTGCCAGGAATCCTCCCAAAATCAGTCGTCCTCCCTCCTCGAACTTCCCAGAAGATATGTTGTCTTATAAGATCTCTGTTAATCGTAGCTACGTCCTAGATATTTGATCTTTTTGGAGTCACATCTACTTTCAATTTCCTTGTAATTGTTGTAGAAATATCATATTTTCTTTCCCAAATCAGTTTTCAAAGTTCGATTCCACCTTGGAGCCATCGCCACCATAACTTAGCGCCCATTACCTGATTTATAATTTAGAAATCATAAACATATATGTTTTATGTAATTATGTAATTAATAATTTAATAAATTTTTATGTAATAATAATAATACTTATTATTATTATTATTATTTTTATATAAAAAATTGTATAATTAATAATTTTATTAATTTTTAATTAATAATAATAATAATAATAATAGTAGTTATCACATTTTTCATTATCATTTATTAGGATAAAATGATAATTAATTGAATTATTATATAAATTAAAAATTATTTGTCATAAACAAAACTATAGCTAATTGAATTGCCCCACATATTAATAATTAATAATTATTTATCATAGTAAAATAAAATTAGACTTTGGAATTATGACATGTTTAAATATGTTAATTTTTTTATTTATATTTTATAATTATCAGAGTTTCCACTCACCCTATCTTGAACCATAAAGGAACTAAATAATTATGACAAACAATATTTATAGTAAATAATTGTTATTTTTTATTAAAAAAATAATAATAAATTGATGATTTCGATATGTTTTTAATAATTGATTTAAATAAAAAATAAAAAAATATTTAAAACTTTAAAATATATTTAAAAAAAATTAATTATAATGTATTTTATTTTTAATTTCACAAAATAATTAAATATAAATTTTCATATTTTTAATTTAATTATTATGGGTAGTTTATTTGCATCAAAACGATTAAACACTTTTCCAATTAAAAAACTATTAAAATTTATTATATTATTATTATTATTATTATTATTATGTGAGTGAAATATTATACATTTAATAATACATATAACAAGATTTTTAAAAGTGAAGGTTCACCCACACTTTACTATGGAGACTTTTTACATGCAAATAGGTCATGTTACAATACCATAACTTACTAATACCAGATGCCCAAAAAGCTTAACTCATATTCATATGACCTTGTTGTTTTAATTGATGAGTTTAATTAATATGGCATAAGGACATAACTCCTTTTAAGATAAATTTGAACCTTTGATTTGTGATTACTAAAAATACTTTGCAATATTCTCTCCAAGTGAAATCCCCACCATACATGTAGTAGTTATTGATTATTAAATTAAAATTCTAAATCACTTGGCCTAATAATTAGATATATGATACGGGTTAACCTCCATGAAATATTGTTAGTAGTACTACTCGATCAAAGGTTGAGATTTACCTCAAGAGTATGTATGTTCTTTCTACCATTTTCATTAAATTTATTAATTAAAAAATGACATATAAACAAACATCTAATGAAATAAATTATTGTTATTTTATTGTTCTTTCAACATCTCATACTGATAAGCCCTAATATTGTAACAAACCTAATTTATAGGTTAACAACCTTCACGATAAATTTGGCGTGAATCTTGTCACTTGTTTTTTCTATAATTAATAACCAATCCATTTTAAGAACATATATAAGCACACATATTTTAAGTTGTAATATTATTTTATAGTACAAAACACACACCTGCACACACACACACAAGATTGATTTGCACACATATTTTGAGTTGTAATATTATCTTATAGTACAAAACACAAACACACACACACACCAGATTGTTTTTTTCATTGTGTAGAGTGAATTTTTATATGCATTACTCAAATTGTAATATCTAGTGATAAAGCTTGTAAATATTTATGTATTGTAAGTAATAAATAAACTATTTTTTTTATGAGCTAGGTGAAGGTTGAATAGTTATTAAAAGGGAACATTTGTTTAATATATTAAATGTATAGATGCTTTATGCACTTAGCGATAAAGTCACTTTGGGAATTAATGCTGACAAAGTTTGCATTCCAAGTAGTTGGAAATAATTATGGGCAAGGAATTTACATCCCCTCGCTTTTGAGAATATCCCTTCCAACATATAGACAACCAGTTGCAACATTTTATCAATCTATCTACAATAATCTCCTCTCAAACAAATGACTGCTCAAATCCCTTCACCACCTCGTAACATCTGGTCTTCCTTCCTAGTGGTTTTTCTTAATGGGGCCTCTTCTTTTGACTCCTATGGATGT
Organism: Pinus albicaulis; assembly: GCA_034641835.2. Lineage (NCBI taxonomy): Eukaryota > Viridiplantae > Streptophyta > Pinopsida > Pinales > Pinaceae > Pinus > Pinus albicaulis. Next base: position 1,161,132,252 of record CM076570.1, on the reverse strand, counting down.
GGCATGGTTATATAACTAAGTCCTTAGAGGCTCTACACCTTCCATTGGCACTGCGGTATTGGAACTAATTCATGAACATAACTCCTTGTTCTCTGGGGGAGCTTTTTTGTGCATTTTGGCTTGAAATATTAACGTTTTGCAGGTTTGAGTCTACGGGTGGCAGGATGAATCACTGGGATGAAGTATTCTTTGAAATATTTTGAGAATGGAGAGTACCTTGTTGGGGTTTTCCAACCTTCATATGTTATCTTCAGAAGCTGTGACATCATGGTGCATCTCCTGTTTCTCTTTTCTCATTATGTCTTCTTGAGGAACGCTTTCTTTTAGTAATTCAATGTGGAATTGGTGTACTTTTTATGCTCATTTCCAGATGGAGTAAAACATCTTGATGTGAGAGCCCTTTTCTTATTGATTTTCTCATGAATCACTATAGATTTCCATTCTTTTTAGAGTGAAAGTTATTTGCAAGAGAATTTTTCCTTGAAGGGGAAACTAGCCACTCATATTGTCAACATAATTTATGTACTCTTTATCATTGAAATCTATGGAGTATTCTAGCTATGTTATCAGCTTCGAAGATGTATTTAATGCGGGGTGAACTCCTTCACAAAATTTTGTGTTGCCTGTCTTCATGATTTCCTTTATGAGTTAAATGATGATATGTGTCTTGTTTAAATTTTACATAAAAAAGAAATCATTATCTTGGAATAGACCATAAAAATTGTGTTTACATAAGACCCATTTTTACTCTCAAAGTGTTAGAGGACAGGGATTTTTTAGGAAGGGGAATTTCTCCTCCAATTTCATATCAAACCAACATGCAAATTTCCTTTACATAACTGGCATACAACTTCACTTTGATACATTATCCTTTTAGAATTTCTCTCAAGGGTGACCAACAGATATATTCCCATAATAATTTTAACCAGTCGCATATTGCTAGTCTAGACATTTCTTGAAAATTTGGCCATTCCTCATTTCCAGGTGCATTAAGCTTTTTCCTTACATAAATGCTTGGTAGAAAAACCTACCACTGCCCTCTCCTCCTCCAAATGGAGTAGAACATGATTGACAAAAGGATATATAGTTGCATGCTTCTACATCCATTGGGGTGGCCATGCCATCCCTTGCATTTAATGATATCACCTCTATAGGATGGAATGCGCAAACCCCAGGAAACCAATATCCTTGGAACGCAACACAATTGGGGATATTTTGTGTCAAATTTATCTCAATTATAACAAATATATGTTGGAATTGAAATTTTAAGTTGTGTAATCTACACAATCTAAGTTCCCAATAGGAATTTTTGATTTGTTTATTAAAAAAATCATTTTAAACAATGAAAAAATACACATGTTGCATGTGTTTGTCTATATACATATATAGTACCATTGATCAACCAAGTTTTGTATCGTAAGAGAGATTTGTACCTTGAGAATTGTTTATCTCTCTTAATTATTGTTATATTATTTCTTAAGATGGATTTATACTAGTTAATTATATTATTAATATTATTATTATGAAAATAATTAATATATAAATTAAACTATATACATTCAAAAAATCATGTAGCAAGATTCTTAACCATTCAAATTCAACCCCCTCTTTACCATATAGATCCTTAAGTTATAAATAGGGTTATTAGCAATGTCTCTTGCTAATACCATAGTTTATCAATACCACATGTTCAAAAAGCATAAATCACTACTAGATGCATTCAAGGAATCATGTAGCCAGATTCTTGACCATGCAAATTCACCTCCTTCTTTACCATATAGATCCTTCACTTATAAATAGCGTTATTAACAATGTCTCTTGCTAATAGCATAGTTTATCAATACCACATGTTAAAAAAATCATAAATCACTTCATATGACACTGTACTGTAAGAGAGATTTGAACTTTAGATTTGTTTATCTCTCTTAATGCTTGTTATATTCATGCTTAAGATGGATTTGTACTATTTAATTACATTATTATTATTATGAAAATAATTAATATATAAATTAAACTATATGCATTTAAAAAATCATGTAGCAAGATTCTTAACCATGCAAATTCACCCCCCTATTAACCATACAGATCCTTCACATATAAATAGGGTCATTAACAATGTCTTGTGCTAATACCATAGTTATCAATACCACATGTTCAAAAAATCATAACTTCACATGCCACTTCTCCATGTGACACTATTTTTAGTTAATCATTCTAATTGAAAGGATAGAAAGGGAATAACTAATTTTGAGATCAATATGGGCATTGTAACTAATATTAATAATATTCTAAAGTATTCTATGGAGGTTAAATAATTACCATCAGTCTAATAATTACTGGTAATTAAGTTAAAATTATAGAAATATTATTTGAAAATAGAAAAACATATTAAAATAGTTATATAAACTACCAAAAAAATAATAATAATAATAATAATATTAAACACACACATGTGAAATTATAAAAGTAAAACTGTAGAAGCTCTATTCCAAAATAGACATGACTTTGAAGTTAATTATATAAATTTCCAAACATTATTTGAAAAATATTTTAACAATAATCATTGAGGCCCACAAACATATAAGCATCTTGGTCAAACCAATTTATGTTTTGGAAGCTTTGGAGCTTTAGGTCTTAGTCTAACTATTCCTAGTTTTGGAGGTTTTATTTGGCATAGCTTTTCATTAAATTTGTTTTAATTCTAAATATTTTCTTATTATTATATTTTTATTAAATTTAATTTGTGAATTTTACGTTATTCAAAATTTGTAGATGATTTTTTACAATACTAAATATATTTATAAATTTAAAAATAAATTCCCACTAAATTTGTTTTTTTCATAGATTTGAACCCAAAACTTCAAAATATAAAGAGATAAACAACACAATAAAAATACTCTATTAAAAAAAAAAACTCTAACCAATACAATAAAAACACTTTATCATCAAATAAAACAATAATATATGCCATAAATTATTATTATTATTATTATTATTAACCCTAGGGATTATTATTATAAACCAAGTAACTAATCAAAAAATAAAAATAAAAATGAAAGGTCCTACCAAACTTGCAAAAAAAAAAAATTATAAACCAAGTAATTTTCTTTTTTTTTAACATTTAATTGCATTATAATTATGTAATTTTTTATTTTTATTTTTTTAATTATTGTTATAAGTAGATTGCTATAATTATATAATTTTTTTATATTTAAGATGGGCATATAAATATTTTATGTTTGGGTAAGTGTGAGAGTGATATACTGTCATGATAACAATTAAAGAGAACACAAGAAGACCCATATTATTAAATATTTTAACTAAATTAACCAATTCTGTATATTCGTTATATTTATAAAGCTAACCAAATATGTGTATTCCTTATATTCATTTTTTTTAACTCCAAGATGAGCACATCTCCCTCAGCATGGGATGTCGAATGCTCAACCCAATAATATATACATAATTGACATTGAAATATTTTATTTATGATTTAAAGAAAAAAATGATCTCTATACGCACACATACACTTGTATTTTTAAAATAATATGTCAACTTCATGTTAAACATAGAAAGAGTTCCAATTATCACTCATATAATATTCTATTTTTAACTCACATAAATTTTTTTCTTGTTATTTATATTTTCAAATGTTATATAACAACTCCATATTAAGAATAAAATTAATCATACATCTTCATTTTTTTGTGAGTTAAAATTCCGTCATTATATTATCATCGAATTGAAAAGTACAACAATCATCTTAACGGGCCTCTCTCTCTCAGCCTAATGAGACTTGTTAATATTGGGGCCTCATGGATAACATGAGCTATCAGTTTCATGCATTATTTTTCATTGGCCTAGAGCCCATGACATACAAATTGTAAACAATAAGATAACCAAAACATAAGGTAGCATATGAAAGGGGAATGGGGGGGGGAGGTGGGGTTGTGGATTACATGGGGAACTATGAAATAGCCAACATTTCCTGCATATGGAAATCGATCTGCTCCACCCTCGGTTCCAGAATGAAAATGTGGTCATTAGTGTGCGTTTCCTAGCGACGTAGATTGTCCAATTGCTCCATAATGTCATTGTGGCCAAATTGGATGTCATTGAAGAAATATATTAGCTCATTATGTTCATCATACCTCTAATTTATGAGGTTTCCATTGTTATTTGAATGTTTCAAAGTTACAGAATCCAACGACGTTGGAGCTTCCACGTGCCCCAGGGAGCCATTAGCTCGCTCCTCGATCTCCTGACTGCCCAACGAACCTAACCAGGCATCCACATCCCTTTCTGACTGGGATTATCTCCATGGAATTCCACCCCCATGACGTGGCCCCTCACAATGTTGTGACATCCCTACATGGCCCAAATACTTGAGCGGGTGACAGAAGCAAAACCTGGCCAACCCCACACAAAAACAAAAAACAGTTTGGCTAACACCATTGTCCCCCAAGTGAATTATGGGGCTATCCAGCACTGCTTGTCTCCAAAATCCACTCCCCACATACTTGAAAACTAGAAATGACGTTCTACAACACATAGCCTAAGAAATTGTGAACGACCACTCGAACCCTCTGTTGAAAATTATACAGCATAATTCAACTAGTTTACTATATTATTCCCAAAAGTGCCAACTCTTAGGGACTGAGAGAACCCAAGGATTTTCTATCGGGGCCTCGCAAGCATGAACCACCTGTCGCTCAAGCAACTTGTCCAACAACACAAGCCCAAGAGGATTTTCCTCCAAAGCGTGGCTGAGGTTTCTCTACAGTAATGTTTCTCTAATCAACTTCATTGCATTGCACACACTAGTTGGGCCAACCAGAATACCAAACACCGCGCTGCACACCAGTCTCTAACTTCTCTACCTCTCTCTAAATTCCTAGACCTAAACGAGGTGTGAAAAAACTCCAATGCCCTTACATCACTACAAAGCTCTACCATCTCCCACCTCGACCAAGAAATAAAACACTAGCTCTTGGGGCAAGTTTTAGAGACCATATTCATGCGTGGGTGACAGCCTCGTAATCTAACTATCATATAACTTAAACCTAAGGGTGGGGCACGCATGGGGGCCACACAGGCTCCGTCACCGTCTCTCCCACCACTTTTCCTACTGTTAAGGCACGCCCATTGGGAATCATACATCTCCTTCATAACCAAAAGAAAAATAAATCAATTTAATATTCATTGTATAAAATTGATATAAATTTTATTACTTAATATGATTATTAAAATATTTGATTTATTTTATGTCATCCAAATAATTTTTCAGATACTTTTTTATTTATAACTCACATTAAACTTATTTTTACTATTCATATTTTTAAATCTTACATATCTACTTTTTATTAAGAAGAAAATGAATTACAAAAATAACATTAATTTTCATTATATAAAATTAACACAAACTATGTTATTTAACAGTGATTAAACTATTTTATTTGTTGATGCCATATTTTTTTCTTAATATATATATTTTCCTAAATACTATATTAAAAAATAATTACATAATAAGTAATTACAAATTTATATATTTCCTTCATACTTCATTTTTTTTTAATTATTTTACATTCAATTAATTTATATTTTTTATAAAATTAATCTAAAATTAAAATATTTTATATATAGTAAATATTAATTTATTTATTATTACTAAAATGTACTAATATAAATATTATTTAATATTTTTAAATATAATTGTATATTACCACATTTCCATAAATTTTTAAATAAATATTAAAAATAATTAATAACTAATTATTTTAAAATTTATTAAATATAAATATCTTATTAAAATAAAATAATGTATATCAATATATAAAATATAGAAATCAACCATAACATAGTATTGTGCTGTGGTATTTAATGGTCTATCATTAATATACTAAAATAAGCCGTGGATGAGGTGATGTTTACACTAAAATATATTAGTGTGATTATTTTTGGATATGATTTGTAAAAGTTAAAAATTTTAATTTTTATAAATTCAATTCATATTATTCATATAGTTATTTATCTATAAGAATAATATTGTGTTAATTATATATATATATAAACAACATTATTAAATTGCGTATAAATTAATATGTTAAAAAATTGTTGATAACAAAAGTTTATATGGGAGAATCAAAGCTTTTATAATTGGAATTGATTTAAAATTTATTTTCGGTATAAATTATGTTTAGGAACGTTAGCATGGTAAAATATGATTTATATTAAAAAATAAATTAATATACTTCTTAATTATGTATATATTAAATTATTTTTAAATATTTAAGTTATATATTGTTTGAGAGTGATATAAAAATATATTAATTTACTATCTAATATAATTTTAATTTTAATATTTTACTTAATACAATAATTTTAAATAATTCAGTGTTTTATGATGATCATGATTAAAGTCAAGTAAAACCAAGGCATTTTATTGGATCTAAAGAAAAGAAATGAAATATAATTGTGATTCTTCAAAATTCTTGTTTCCATGATAAAAAAGAATAGGAAAAAAAGTTTCCAAAATCTTCCACTTTCTTAGTATATCAAATCTGATAGATTCTAAGGTTTCACTTCTAAGCTCATGAAAATTAGTTCTTATCCTACCTATGTTCATTTTTTTCTTAGTGCTGATCAACACATAGAGATAATTCTATTTATCAAGCCTCTGGTTGATCGCCTCTTTATAGTATCTTAGCTTCCTTTTACCCTATAGCTCCTTGTCATCCCACAACTTATATGACATTCAAGTGGGCTTTACTAATTCCAAAGAAAAGACTTCGATGATGGAAAACATTTCGATAGTGAAATATTTTATGGACATATTTCCAGAAGAAATACCAGGCTTCCCACTGAGAAGGGACATTGATTTTACTATAGAGTTAGTGCGAGGAGCCTCACCAATTTCAAGGGCACCATACCGAATGAGCATACCAGAATTAACCGAATTGAAGATGCAGTTACAAGAACTATTGAATAAAGGGTATATCCAATCAAGTGTATCCCCTAGGGGAGCACTAGTGCCATTTGTAAAGAAGAAACATGAAACCATGCAAATGTGCATGGATTATCGAAAACTCAGTAAGTTGGCTATAAAAAAAAAAAACCTCTACCACGGATAAATGATTTTTTTGATTAGGTGAAGGGAGCTACCACATTTTTAATGATAGATTTAAGGTCAAGATACCATCAGATCTAGATAAAAGACGAAGACATATACAAAACTGCTTTTCGTACCAGATACGAGCACTACAAGTTTGTAGCGTTACCATTCGAATTAACTAATGCACCAACAACCTTTATGAGGTTAATGCATGGTATATTTCACCCCTTTCTGGATAATTTTGTGTTGATATTTATTGATTACATCTTAGTTTATTCCAATAATGTTGAAGAGCATAAAGAGCACTTACGAATAGTGTTGGAGATGTTACAGAAGCATCAACTATATGCTAAGTTCATCAAGTGTGATTTCTTCAAGGAAGAAATACAGTACCTTAGGCATGTTATTTCTATTGATGGAATCACAGTTGACTCGGAAAAAATCAAGACAATTATGGAATGGAAGGTACCCCAAAATGTGGCAGATATCTGATCCTTTATGGATTTGGCTGGATATTACCGACGGTTCATTGAAGGATTCTAAAAAAATTACTTTCCAATTACTTCCTTACAAAGGAAGGAAAAAATATTTAAATGGAAAAAGGAATGTCAAAACAGTTTTGAAAAGTTAAAACTTTTATTGACTACAACTCTAGTGTTAAGAGTAGTTGATCCCAATAAAGAGTTTGAAGTCTGCATGGATGCATGTAAAGAAGGAGTTGGGGAAATTATGTCACAAGAAGGTAAAGTAGTTGCCTATGAGTCACGGAAGCTAAAAGAACATGAACAATGGTACTCAGCTTATGACTTAGAGCTTGCAACAGTAATGCATGCCCTCCGAGTATGGAGGCACTACTTACTTGGAAAGAGATTTGAACTCAAAACTGATCATAGAATCCTAACCAGTTATTTTAAGCAAGATGATCTTAATTCTTGCCAGGCAAGATGGAATGCTTTCCTAAGCGAGTTTGACATTGATATGTAGCATGTGAAGGGTACAGAAAATAGAGTAGCAGATGCATTGAGTAGAAATTTTCTTGGTTTTTATGAATTGTACTACAATCAGATTGAATGAAAGTTCTTGGAACAAATAAAAACATAAGCTAAGAAAGATCCTAAATACTAGTTTATGTGGCAGCAAGCAGAGGAGACCAGAAAACAAGGAAAAGCTATTGATTACAGAATTAACAAGGATCAATTGTTAATTTTCAAAGAAAGGATTTATGTTCCAAATCAAATGGAATTGAAGGAACTGATCTTGAATGAATACCACTGGAGTAACTATTCTGGACATCTCGGGTATCAAAAAATGCTAACCACAATTAGGAAGAACTACTTCTGACCAGGTATGTGAAGAGATATTGCAGAATATTTGTACAGATGTTTCGAGTGTCAGCAGGTAAAGGTGGAGTATCGACATCCAACCGGATTAATGGAACCCATACCATTACCTAAGTGGAAATGGGAGGTAATATCCTTAGACTTCATTACTGGGTTACCAAAGTCAAAGTAGCACAATGACTCCATTATGGTGGTAGTGGACCGATTAAGTAAAGCGAAACATTTCATACCAGTACAGTCCACTCATAAAATGGTGCAAATAGCAGATATCTTTATGAGATAAATTTTTAGGTTGCATGGAATTCCAAAAACTGTCATATCTAACATGGATGTGAAATTTACTTCAACATTCTGGAAAATGTTATTTATGGGTTTGGGAACCCAAATTAATTTTAGTATTTCCTACCATCTATAGACTAATGGAAAAACTGAGAGGCTGAATCAGATCTTGGAGGATATATTATGCATGTACGTAATGCAACAACCAACTATGTGGGAAGAATAACAACACCTAGTATAATTTACATACAAAAACGGTTATCAGGAGTCCCTTAAGATGAATCCTTTCAAACAATTATATGGATGACAGTGTCGATCTCCTATTAACTGGAGTAGTCCAGCAACCAAGTTAATGCTTGGACCAGAAATGTTAGCTGAGATGGAGGCAGAAGTAAGAAGGATCAGAAAAAAAATTTGAAAGCACCTGAGGATCAACAAAAGTGTATGCAGATAAAAAAATGACTTATCATGAGTTTGAAGTGGGAGATGATGTGTATGTAAGGATCAAACCAAAGAAGAGCACTTTAAGGTGGGCCTCTTGCATGAAATTGGCTCCCAAGTTTTGTGCGCCTTTCCAAATATTGGAGAGAGTAGGACCCGTGGTTTGTCGATTGGCTCTTCCCAGTCATATATGTGTACAAAATGTCTTTCATGTATCATTACTTAAGTGATAATTACGTGACCCAAAGCATGTAATCCACTGGCAAAGAATTTAGGTAGGATATGAATACAGAAACTGATTAGAAATATTGAATTTTATGAGAAAATTAATTTAAATTTTGCTGACTGTATCTTGAACCGGACGACGATTTCCTGGTCAAGCCTCAACGTATAATCGATTAGAGATAAATCATTCTCCAGAGGCAAGCCATCACCCAGGTTAAGGTGCAGTGGAAGCACGTCAACCCAGATGAAGCCACCTGGGAAGATGAAGGTTTTGTTCAAGATGCTTACCCAGAAATGTTTGCTGAGTTTAAATGAAACACCGAGGATGGTGTTCACTTCTAAGGGGGGAAGTTGTGACAAATAGTTTAAGTGCTAAATAATGATTATTTTATGTTTGTGAAGTCACTAAGACATTTATTTGTTATTTTTCTTTGGAAATAGTACGTGATGAACATAAATTAATTTTAATTAAATAAATTAATTATGGAGGTGATTTCCATAAAAAATAATAATAGACTAATGGTAAAAGTATTTCAATAACTGAGAGTTAGTTGAACAAAAAAATTTCAAACAGTTACCCCAACCTCTAAGGATAAAGGCATATCTTAGTGAGGAAGAGGGATTCTATTCAGTAACTGGAGGTAAGAAATTGGAGAGAAGAATTCCCGAGCTGGTGGTGACGAGTGGAATTACTAAGATTCCTGAAAATTTTCTGGAATTAGAAGACTAGACCTGAATTTCACGAGGTCTCTTCCAGAATATTTGTCAACTCACATAGCTCAAACTTAGATCACGGGGGAGACAAGAGGATGTAATTACCTCTCTCGAGGTAGGGGGGACAACATCATTTAGGAATTGAAAGACATATAAGTTTATCTGTCATTGGAAACCTTCGTTTAGTTTTTGAAAGATATTAATAGTTTGTATGTAATGAATCTGTAGTAGTTACAGTACCTTATTATGGAAAGAGAAATTTCTGTGTATGTTTTGTTTTACAAACAAGCTGGCCAGATAGAAGTAAACTCAACATTAATAATTGTACGATGGAGAAGTATTAACATAAATACCGCAAGGCAAAGGCTCCGTGTTGGTTGTTTTATATATCTATGATAAAAATAGAGAGAGAATGGTCCATCCATTTCATTGCTAAAACAACAGAAAGAAAAGAAAAAAATATGGACAAAAAGGAGTATTCTGTAGTTAACTATATAACAGGATGACTGTGTAAATACTGAACTTTAGAAAAACAGAAAGCTGTAGAGGGCATCGTACTGAGAATTTAGATATAGTAATAGATCCATGTAGAACAATACAACTAAAAATCAAGAACTATCATTAAAGATGATTGCTTCTAAATTTAAAATATATTTGTCAAAATAGTACAAGAAAGAAGACTAAACATTGGTGTGGAAGGAAATAATATTTTGCTATAAATTTCTAACCCTGACATTTAAAGAAATGAATTACATAAAACTCTTTCTTGATTCATAAGTATAGCAACAGTAATGCTAAACAGTGACAGAACTAAATATAGATAAGACATATTAAAAATGCCAAAAAAAAGCTTTACCTTGAACATAGCAAAAGAAAGTTCCACTATATAATATATTTTTGTGAAATCTAAAAATATTATATTCAACACTAAAAAAACCTAGTAGTCCAAAGATAACAGTAAGACAATAAATATATAGAGCAGTGCTAGGGTAACAACTCTCATATAAGTTTTTCTACAGACAAAACAATATGGTACAATAAGGTAACCATAGATGTGAAATGATTAACTCATAATTATAAAACAAGAATTTGATTCATGAAATGTTCCATTTTAAACTATGACTCACATTGAGCATGCCTCGCCCAGTGAGGAAAAACTCATTACAAAACCACAGTCTAAACCTTGAGGTTTTTGAGGACATAAACCAAGACCCAAATGTAAACACGCATGAACGCGAGTTTAAGAAGGAAAATAAACATACACCCCTGGCATACATAAGCAACTACAACATGTCCATAATGGGAAAAATTTGCGGAAAAAAGTTCCAAAAGCTACAATAACCATAACAAGACGGGAAAACTCTGTTGAGAGCCGAAAACACCTGTAACTTCAAGGTCCCATGACCAAATCATAACCAGAGAAAAGTACCTGTTGGAGTAGGTTTTGGAAGGTTAGAAAAATTAACAAGCCAGGCTTAACGAAAAACCCCCACTGCAATGCTAGACCCATAAATTACCTGCACGAATAAACAAAAGGAAGTTAAATAAATGATTTTTCAAACACCCAAACACTAAAGGAGAAATTGATTCAAAGAATGGGATAACCTTACTAGTGAGAAACATTACCAGAAGTAGAAAGTAAAACCTGCAAGAGGAACCAAAATAAATGATGGTAAGAATAACTATATACGTCGTAAAACACGGGCTAAATAATTCAAAGTTATATATGCTACTGGTAAGGGTTTTACCGAGGCTTTTGTCTATAACAGATCAAATGCTGAGGGAATTCCATCTGAAGGAAGGATTCTGATGCGTCGTTGCAGCCCTTGTCAAGATGAGGACCGGATCTTAGAAGCAAGGAGATTGGGTATTAGAGGAAATGACATTTAGGAAATTTCAGAACCAAAGCTACATTCACGATCGATCATGTTAAACCTTCCTTACTATAAATAATGCCAGTAATCCAACAGCAAAAAAATGAAGGTTCACTTACTAGATGATTTGAAAGACAGAAACCTCATCGACGCTGGGTAGTATCCTATTGAGGGATTGGCACAGAGACCGCAAGGCTCTCCGGTGGAGCGTTGAGGACAAGCACTGAATCTCAAAGAATGGTTAGAGGAAGGAGGTCAATACCTTAGGTTTTAGAACCCTAAACAAAAACAACCTTGGGATCCCGATGCAATTAGATCGACAGTGAAGGGGGACATTCCAGCTGTCCACCATAAAGTTAGATGCCGGTACTAAGAGTCGACTTTCCAAAAAAAAAAAAAAAGTGATTTGCAAGATCTCACTACGGTGATAAGGTTGAGCATAAAGATCATAATAATTAAAATCAATTAATAGTTTGATAAATGCAAGATACATGATAGCAAAAACTGAGGGGACAGATATCACATTTGAAACCAAATTGATTTTTTGTCAGATCATTCACCTCGTTCCATGGGAAATTTTTAATTCTTTGTTGTATATAGGGAAAACTTTTAATATGTGAAATACTTGCATTTCTCATGTAGAGTGAGTTTGTATGAAGGTTAATAGGAGACTGATATACTTGGGGGTAAATTTGATTATATTTATTTTAACTATGCAATGTAAAAAAAATATTGAGTATGTTGATGTATGTTACATATATCATGGTTTTAGACTTTTCGACACCATTATTAATATCTCCATTCTGCGTACTTTACGTTGGTACCATTTTTGGAGTTAATATAGTATTTATAATTCTAATAATATTAATTTTTAGATTTAATATAATTTTTTTATTTTATAATATTAACTAGTGTTATATAATGGGCAATAACACTAAAAGGGAAATAATTAGAAATAGAAAAGCCGTTATTTGAGATAGAAACCAAAAATATAGTAATAAATAGAAATTCAACATGCTCCGAATTATTTCTTGGAATTGTCAGGGCTTTCCATGGAACAAAGGCCCCAAGCTAAGTTCAATCTCAAACGATGTTGATATTATATTGCTTGTTGAAACTTGGCAGCACGAAGAATATAAAGTCCCTAACATAGATGGGTTTTCACTATGGTCTACCTAGAACAAGTGATCCTCCCGTAGAGGCATTGGTGGCATAGCTTGCAAAATTTTCTCGATTAATAATTGGGTTTGCAGTGAATTTTCTCGATTAATACTTGGGTCTACAGTGATTTTTTCTCCATAAATTTTAGGATCTAGGAACTTGAGGTCTTCTGTCCGGTTTGATGATATTCAGGTGTAGACATTCCTTATCCTTTTCTAATACATATATTCTCATATATTCTCAAGTATGAATAATTCAACACAGCTACCAAAGATTACCAAAGGTAGACCTAGCACAGTTACTCTATAGGGCCTTTATGAGTATGTAGAGTCTTTAGAAAATGTAGAGAAGAAAGAGAAGTCAAGCTACAAACCCAGTTAGAAGCCATGTTGGAAAAAAAAATCACATCTCTTGAATACAAGATCCAAAAACAAATATAAAATAAAACAGAACTATTGGAGAATAAAATGGAGGCAATGGAGACTAGGTTGCAAGTCATAGAAAAGAAAAACCAAGATACAAAACAAACATCCTAGCAAGGAGATGCTCATAATATAGAGAGTCTTAAAATGAAGGACATGATTAAATACTTTAGCCATAGCCTAGACAGAATTACATAATAGATTACAAATTGAAACCGCGTGTCTTACAGAAGCAACAAGGTTAGGGAAATTAACTGAGAATAAAGGAAGGTCAATCCAACTAAAGGTGAACTCTACTGGCCATAAGTATGACATACTTAGTAAAACCTCAAGTCCAAAAGGAACGGGAATATTTATAAATGAAGATCTCATTCCATAAGATCAAGTAGAATTAAGAAAGGAGGTTCAAAAGGTATCATAAGCTAGGAAGGAAGGGAAATGGGCAATAATCAGAAATAGAAAAGTCATTATTCAATATAGACACCAAAAAGATAGTAATAAAAAGCAGTTCAACATGCTCCAAATTATTTCTTGGAATTGTCCGGGCTTTCCATGGAATAAATGCCCCAAGCTAAGTTGGATCTAAAATGATGTTGATATTATATTGCTTGTTGAAACTTGGGAGCACGAAGAATATAAGGTCCCTAACATAGATGTCTTTGCACTATGGTCTACCTGGAACAAGAGATCCTCCCGTAGAGGCATTGGGGGCATAGCTTGCTACATTAAGAAGAACATCTCCCCCCATGCTAGGATTTATAAAACTGACCCTTACAACCAATATAGTTGGATTGAGATTACTGACATTAATGATAAAAAGACCTACATAGAAATTTGTTATTTCCCCCCCATTAATTTTAACTTCTATAAGAAAAATAATCTAGATAAAAATATTCCTTACAATGGTTTTGAGAATGATATTTCTAGCCTAAGGAATGAAGGTAATATCCTTTTAATGGGTGACTTTAATGCTCGAACTTCAAGCAACCAAGCTATTATTATAAGAAATCATTCCAACCCCAATCCTCTTTGGTTAGACAAAGACCTTAGTCTGGCTAGCCGGTAGAAAAGGAGCTCTAAAGACCTTGGGGATAATTTGTTTGGGTCAGAGCTAGTCAAGCTCTTTAGTTCTCAGGATCTCATAATTTGCAATGGTCTAAAGAAGTGGCACTATTCTAGCTAGATGACCTGCATCCATGGGCTTGGTAGCAGCGTGGTAGACTATGTTATTTCTGATCTCTCTTTATATAATGAAATAATAAATTTTGACATCTTAGATGACCACGAGCTTGACTTTGATCATATGCCTTTACTCATAACTCTCAATTTTTTCATGCATAGAGATCTCATAGAAGATAATCCTTATAGTCAAAAGAACTTAATCTTTGATAGAAAAAAAAACAATCTCTTTCTAAATGAATTAAAAACTAATTTTCTTCCTTTTTCTAGTATAGACAACATAGATGACCTATATCATAATTTTACTATAACCCTCTCATATTCTGTTAACAAGTTCTCAATTGAAGTCTCAAGTAATAAAAGAAATAACAAAACCAACCCATGGTATATCAAAGATTGTAAAAGTGCGAGGAGAGAAATTAAGGAAGCTCTTAATGAATCTCTCAAAATTGACAAGACAAAAATATACAAAGCCCTAACTAAAAGGAATAAAGGAAATATATGCGTAAAAAACAAGAGAATCTCTTACACCTCTCTAAGGTGGCTCCTAAGAAATTCTGGAGGCAGATTCTAACTAAGAAAACTAAAGATAATAATAGAATTTCTTTACACGACTGGAATTCTTATCTTAAAAAGTTTTATGAATCTCTAAATGCCAGGGATAACTTTGAAACCCTACTCACAACAAAATATGTTTTCTCATTCGAAGAAATTGATTTTGGGGTTAAACGCCTGGAAAATGGGAAAGATAAAGACGTTGAAGGTTACGAGGCGGAAATCTTAAAAATTAGAGGTCCTATCCTCATCCCCCACATCCACAAGCTTTTCAACCAAGCGGTCAAGCAAGGGTTCCCTAAACCTTGGACTCAGAGCCTCATTATCCATATTTTTAAAAGTGGGGATACAAATAACCCCTCTAATTATTGGAAAATTATGATCAGTCCTCCCTTAGCCAAGTTATATGGTATTATTTTGGAAAATAAGTTGAGCATTTGGCTTGAAAGTGAAGGTAAGCGGGCTAAAGGCCAAACGGGTTTTAGAAAGTAGCACTCAACAAGGAACCACCTCATTACACTTAGGATCATTGTGGAGGAATACCGCAATGACAAATCGAATCCCTTGTGTTGCTTTGTGGACTTTAGAAAGGCTTTAGATATGGTTCCTAGTTGGGATAGTCATCATCCTTCTTCTCTATGCTGACGATATTGTTCTTCTCACAAAGTTCCCATTTGATCTTCATAAGCAACTTAGAATTCTTAAGGATTTCTACTCTACCATGGGTATGTCGGTTAACACTCACAAAGAAAAATTTATGATTATCAAATCCAAGAAGGACAATTACGCTAATTTTAGGTATGACAATAATAACTTAGAGGAAGTGTCTTCTTACAAGTACCTAGCAATTGATATTCATCACAAGCTCAACTGAAACTATAGCATTCAGAAAAGGATTAATGGGGGGTGGAAAGTTTATTTTGGTCTTGAAAATAATTGTAAAATGACAAACATCATAATGTAGGATAGAAAGAAGTTCCTCTTTGAAACTTTAGTCACTCCTGTTATCTTATATGGATGTGAGGTTTGGGGTTGCAGCATCTATAGAGAATCCTAGAGAAATATTGAGCAAATCCATAAGCGTTTTATAACGTATAACCTTAAAATTAAAAGTGATACACCCTATCCTATTCTCCTTATAGAAGTGGGTCATTCCCATATCGAGATCCTAGCTATGACTAGGCTTCTGTTGTATAAGCATAAGTTCAATAGCATAGGAGACCATAGACTTCCTAATCTAGATTTAAATTCCATCCAAAACCACCTAAGGCTTAAATGAGGTTGGTATAAAGACACCAGGGCCTGGTTAAACCATTGGGAGATTGACGAGAATGTTGCATTGCAAAACATTAATTACATTAAGAATATTGTTACTTCTAAGTTCAAAAAAAAAAGTGGTGTGAGAAAGATCTAGCAGCTAAAATAAAACTACGATATTATAAGGAGGTCACCAACCCCACCCTAGAAGATCAAAAGTATCTTTCTGTTTTAATTAGCTCAAAGAACAAAATTAATATAGCCAAGATTTGAACGAACTCTCATGAGCTCCATAGTGAAACGGGTCGTTGGACAGTTCCTAAAACACCATGGATGGAAAGGATCTGCCATCTCTGTGAGAATATGAACATCGAGGATGAAAATCACTTCCTCTTAGAGTGCCCCGCGTACAACCACATTGGAGCTCAATTTCATAATCTTTGTTGCAATATTGACCTTCCTATCCTTTTAAGATGTCAAAATTATAGTGAGCTGGGGAGGTTTCTCTCCAATCTTTTTGAGAATAAGAATAAAACCTTAAATCAAACTAAATGATTCTTTTTTTAGGTCCGATAGACCAAAATTGGTCTCAGTGGACGTTCACCATCATCATCATCATCATCAATAATTATGTGTTACATAATAGTTAGTAGTTATTTAGTAATTATTGTGTGTTTTAAATGCTTTAAATATAAAGATATTAAAAATAATTATTAATTAATTATCTTAAAATTTATTAAATAGAGATATTTATATATAAAATATAGAAATCAACCATAGCATAGTATGTATTGTGTTGTGATATTATTATTAATTATAGTATACACTGTGTCGTGGTGTTATTATTAATTATTTTAAAATTTATTAAATATAAATATTTTATTAAAATAAAATAATATATATCAATATATAAAATATAGAAATCAACTATTGTGTTCTGGAATTTAATGGTCTATAAGCCTCGATGATGACGTAACTAAAATATATTAGTGTGATATTATTTTTGGATATGATTTCTTTAAATTTATAAAAATTAATTTGCTATAAATTCAATTCATAGTATTTATATAATTATTTATATATAAAAATAATATTGAATTATTTTATATTACAATAATATTGAATTATTTTATATTAAAATAATTTATATATATATATATATATATATATATATATATATATATAATTTTAATATTTTATTTAAATTAATATATTATTTTAATAAATTCAAGATTTTAAAATTTTAAATTATTATAATTTATTTATAAAAAAAATTAATATAATTATACAAAATAATAAACATATAAAAAATAGCTACAAAATTATTTAAATAATATATAAATTAATATGTTAAAAAAATTTGTGGATAATGTAAGTTTATATTGGAGAATTGAAGTTTTTCTAATTGAAATTTATCTTTCGCATAAGTAAAGTTTAGAAATTTTAGCACAGTCAAATATGTTTTATATTAAAAAAAATAATTAATATATTTCTCAATTATGTATATATTAAATTACTTTTAAATATTTAAGTAATATATTTTTTTTTATTGATAGTAAAAATACATTAATATCATAGATTCTATAGTTTTCGCCACTCTTGGGAGTAGACTATTCCGGGTTTTACTTAGAAGCTTATGAAAATTAGTTTTTAACTTAGCTATGTTCATTTTTTTTCTTAGTGTTGATCAACACAAAGATATAATTCTATTTATAAGTGTGGGGTTGATCCACTCTTTATAGTATCTTAGCTTCATTTTACCCTCTAGCTTTTTGTCATCTCACAATTTATAAAATTGGAGGTAGTAGTATCTTCTGCACTATTTTAGCTTCCCATAATAATCTTTTCCTTTATCTTCAAATGGGTGAACCAAGAATTAGAATGGTTATGCAATTAACCCTTAAGTCTAAATCTAAATTTTGACTAAAATTAAAAACAATTTTTAAAAATATATTAATTTTCATGTTGTAAAACTTATACATCAATCAAATACATCAATCAAATATGTAACACATAGTCATGCTTTCAACAAAGGATACTATTTTCATGATAGAATCAGTTTTGTAAATTATTTGGTTGGAGGTTTGCCTTTTCCAATTTAAACATGGGTCGAAACAGTTTTGTAAACTATTTGGTTGGAGGTTTGTCTTTTCCTATTTAAACATGCGTGCGTGAAAGAACTAATTCAATCGAATCGGATAGATATACTTAATTTTAAACGTGCTTATATACATCAGGATTGACTGATACATAATTATTTGAAAGAATTTTGTTTCGATTAATTCCAGAGTCATTTCGATACCTACGGGGTAAACTTAGTTTTGATTAAGTATAGATCGCATTTATATTGATAATGTCGAGTGTCACGACACAAGTGGTATGACTATCTATACCGCTGTTAGGCTCAGCGGTATGGGATGGTCGAACTTGACGTTTCAAAACTCTAAGATGGAATACGGTGCTCATGGCTGACGTCATTCAGTAACATCAGAAAAAAAAAAAAAAAAAAGAGTATGGTCACATTTCATTTTCATTAAACAGGTGCAATAACCCGCTTCTAGGTTTCGAAAAGAAAATAACGGAAACGAGGAAAAGACAACTGAAACAGGCCCAAAAAAAACCAATAATTTTCAGAAATATCCTGTATTAATCAAGCGTGTTTATAGCGGACGCCATCCTAAGGTTAGCAAAGATTGGTTGACGCTCATTTCGCCGTGACTTGTCGATAATGGATCTATGTTAACTAACGTTGATCACAACGCAATTATAAATATTTGCGAGACGTGAGACCAGATGCCCCAGTGCAGTGGCTGTTGTAGAGCTTGCTCTGGGGCAGCTGGTGCACTGCTTTGACTGGACTCTTCCCGGTGGCATGAATGTGCGGGAAGTGGATATGTCTGAAACTAATAGCGTACTCACTGTCCGGGCGCAACAACTCTTGGCTGTTCCCACTCCTCAAATCGCAGTGTTACTATAATTTCGATTCCACTCTTCCTACTTTAAACTGAACTACATATAGAACCCGTAGAACATGTGGAAATAGAGAACTTTTTATATATCATCGGATAACCCTAGGGCAAATCACTGTTATTCGGTGTTAGAATGCTTATGTAAAAACTGTTAGTGTTTTAATGTTGCAATCTTCTGCTTAATATTTCTTAACATTGGGTTGGAGACGCATGACACCAAATACTTATTGAATTCGAAAAGTATGAAGAACAATGAGGAAATGTTTTCCTTATGAATATGGAGTTTTATAGGTCTTTATTTATTTCAGTATCTGACCACTCATTTCCTTCAACCATTTGGGCTTATTTTTATATAGGGTTCTCTCCTTTATTCTTATGTCTTTTCGTTTTTTCGTAACGAGAAGAGCTCCCCTTTGCTCATTAGAAACTTTAAATGTGATATGTTATTGATAATTTCACCTTTTTAGTGAGTAACGAGAATCAAATTTATGAAATTGATATTAATATAAATTACTTAAAATATATTTTTAAATAGTTTATTTAAATTTTTTGATGAAATATTTTTGAAAAATATACATTATTTCTCTATTTAAAATATAATTTTTAATTATTAATTTTATTTAAAAAAATACAAATAAATGAATAAACTTGCACATCTCTTACTATAAAATAAACTTATGATCTCATTGATCTTCTAGACTTTAAATATTTAAGATATAATATATAATTAATAACTTCAAATACATAATTATTTTTTTATTTTTTAATACCAAACATTTTTTTACCACTAAAATAATTTAATAATAATAATAATTATTATTATTATTATTATTTAATTTTGATTTATAAAAAACTAGATAATTAATAATTTAATTAACTTTTAATTAAAAAATAATTATTATTATCATTTATTTATATAAATATAAATATCAATTTTCACATTTTACACAATACTTTACAATAAAAACAATAACAGATTAAAGGTCAATAACTCGATTTGTAACTGGAAGGGATGCAGCGGGCAAAGACTGAACCAGATCTATATATATGCTTCTGCTGGAACATATTCTTATTAGTGTGGTGCCCCTTATGGATGGAACGAAAGATATTTGTCTGGATGGATTTAATTACTTAATACCATGAGTGGATGAGTTAAGCCTTCTTATCCAGACTAGAAACTTCTAAGAGAAGCCTTCAATTAATAATTATTTGTCATAATGAATAAAGATACAAATTTATTCTGATATTAGAATTGCAACAAATTTGCAATTGTGATATTAGAATTTTGCAATTGTGATATTAATTTTTTCATTATTTATTTTATAATTGTTTTAGTTTTCATTTTTCATTATATATTTTATAATTGAGACAATCTCAATTTTCGTTTGGGTTGTCTCATAGTTTAATAGTTATTTGTTTTAACGAAATAAAATTAGAACTTTGCAATTGTGATATTAGAATTTTGCAATTGTGATAAGTTTAAAAATATTAATTTTTTTAATATATGTTTTATAATTATTACGGTTTTATTCACTCTATATTCAATAATAATGTAGTTAAAAATTTATGAAAAAAAATATTTAAAATAAATCATTATTATTCTTTATTAAAAGAAATAAATAATAAATTTATAATTTTGATAAAAGATTTAATAATTAATTTTAATTAAAAATAATTAAATGTTTTAAAGATTAAAATATATTTAATAATGATTAACTATAATGTATTTTATTTCTAATTAACAAAATAATTAAATATATTTTTTCATATTTTTAATTTAAGTATTAATATATCTATATAAACTAAATGAAATAATTTATCCACATCAAAACGCTTAAAAACATGTACCATAATATGTAATATGTTCAAATTAAAAAAACTTTAAAGTAAATTAAATTAATAATTATTATTATTTTTATTATTTTACTGAAACATTATACATTTAAGAACATATGTAACAAGATGCATAAACATAGAGATTCACTAGCATTGTATTATGGAGACTTTTCACATGCAAATAAGTTATATAAGAAACTTATGACTTATAAATACCATATGCCAAAAAACACATAACTCATATTTATATGATTTTATTTATTTATTTTAATTCATTGGTTTAATTAAAATGACATAAGGACATAGCTACTTTTCGGATAAACTTCAAGCTTTGATTTATGACTACTAAGAATATTTTGGAATACTTTGTGCAAGTTAAATCTCCACCATTCATGTAATATTTACTGATAATTAAATTAAAATTCTAAAGCACTTGGCCTAATAATTAGATAAATGATAGGGGTTAAACTCCATGGAATATTCGTAATAATAGTCATAGATCAAATGTTGATACTTACCTCAAGAGTAGTTATGTTCTTTTTCATTATTTAGAAGGATTTTTTATATGCATTAATTAAATTGTAATATCCTCTAGTAAAATATGTAAATATTTATTTACTGTACCTAAGAAAGAAACTATTGTGTTTTATAGGCCAAGTGAAAGCTGAATAATTATTAAAAGAAAACATTTGTTTAATATATCAAATGCATAGATGCTTTATGCACTTAGCCATAAAGCCATCTTCCTAAGTAATGTGAGAAAGTAGACATTCTAGTTACTTGGAAACAATTATGCCCAGGTAAGAATGAAACTATTTTGTTTTATGGGCCAAGTGAACACTAAACAATTATTAAAAGGAAATATTTGTTTAATATATCAAATGTATAGATGATTTATGCACTCAGCCATAAATTCAACTTTTGAAGTAATGCTCATAAAGTTGACATTCTATTTACTTGGAAAAAATTATGAGAAGGGTACAGACCAGCCCAAACTCTGCCTTGAGAATAAAACTTCTCAATGGGAAGAGGGAGCCAAGAGGGTAAGAGAGGAGTGTGAGGAAACATAGAGGAGAGAGACTACAAATTGGAAAAACTTCTAACATGAAACTTTTAACTTGAGGAATTCTTAAGCAGGTTGGCTAGTTGATTTCCAATTAAAGAATGTCTACTGAGTTTGTGGGAACCCTCTAGTAAGTCTAGTTGGGATCAAATAGTCTTTGGAATTGAATGTGCGCTTAGTTTGAGAACCAGAGACTGAGTCTTGTTGGGATCAGATAGTCTTTGGGATTGAATTTCTATAGGTCATTGTTCTAAACTATACTGAATGTGAAGCTTGCTGGGGGGAGACACATTGTTGTAACTTGTCTCATTGGTTGAGAGGAGCATTATTTCCCCTGTGACTTTGTTGCTAGCTTGAATAAGTAAAGGAAGGAAAACAAATAAGTATTGAACAAGTTTTACATTACTTGTTCGCTAGTAATTTAGAAATTATGATATATTATATTGAGTTATGAAATGGCTTAGGAAATCATATAATTGTTCTTTGATAAATTAAATTTTTCATAATTGAAACTTATGCAAACTAGAGGTAAGACATTATCATTGGGATTATTGTACATTATTATGACATTTTCATTGCATTTGAATTGTTACTTATTTTCCCTACAATTCATATATGATAATAATGAAAACCGGGTATAACTTTGTGATAGAGTTAGGTTAGATCTGAGAGCAAGTTGACAGATTCAATAGCCTAAATTTAGTCTCTATCTCCCTAAAATATCATTCCATAAAACTTATTATTCTTGGAAAATATTCACTAAATATTTCAATATTGTTGATAATTGATGCAAGTATAATAAAATCATTTTGTACTTAAGCGAACCGAACCTTAATACTAGAGGTTAATAATATTACAGAAAATTGCACAAGAAAATAAAAACAAATAAATAATTCATAAACCTCGAATTGGATACATAATTAATTCAGCAAGGCAAAAATTGTTGAATGCAATTGAAAGCACGAAATAAGTTATGTAAATCACTAGACTTAATAGCCTTAATAGTTGTATAAAGACTTTAGTTTGTCGAAAGTGGAGCATTATTCTAAATTGTTGAATGCAATTGAAAGCACGAAATAAGTTTATGTAAATCACTAGACTTAATAGCCTTAATAGTTGTATAAAGACTTTATTTTATCGAAAGTGAAGAGCATTAGTCTAAGGGATTCAGTAACAACAAATACCAATGATAAAATGTGTAGCAATAATGAAATAATTTCATAGTAAAGTCGGCCCTCTATAGAAACATATCATTCATCGATATAACCAGTTCCACAGCTCAATAAATTTATCGCACCTAGATAATAATTGTTGATCCAATCATATCATAACAATTTTTTGTAAATAACTCTATAATAAGAAACAAAAACTATTTAGGACGAGTAAATATAATTGTTAATAGTGTTGTATGAATGGGAAAAATGAACATATTAAATAATAAGGTTCTTTATTTTAACACTAGACAGGGTAATCAGGGTAATCATCGTAAGTGATCTAGATTTGATTATTATATTATTTTATATATTATTTTCCATTCATCATGATGCATTTAGAGTGGAAAAAGTTGAGGAATTATCTCATGGAACCATTTTTATTGATGAGACCTAGTTCGGCAAAACTAGGTCTGAAACCTTCTAGGAGCATTTTGAGGCATCAAGGGATATTTTCTTTTGGGTGAAACTTTACCAATATATATTTGCACAATTTTTTATTATTCTACATATAGGTATCTTTCCAACAACACACGAAGTGCATCAATTAGAGTGAGCATTTTGAGGCATCAAGGGATATTTTCTTTTGGGTGAAACTTTACCAATATATATTTGCACAATTTTTTATTATTCTACATATAGGTATCTTTCCAACAACACACGAAGTGCATCAATTAGAGTCTGTACGAAAACGTTATGCCACTTAGAAGTTGACCTTCATATTTTGACACCTATATTTTGGGAGGATTCTTCCTGAACCCCCATTATTCATGGAAAAAGGGATATCCACGTGATTATTATGTAAAATACTCTAGAAGAGTGTATATTTTAACTATAATAAAGAGTTGGTTTAGTCAAAATTAATCACTAATAGGCTACCGGGTTGTGTCATAATCGAGCCATTAAGAGAAAGAGGCATTCTATTCTTTCGAGAGAATTTTGTTCTATAATTGAGAAAAAATAGGAAAGAGAGAGAGGAGATAGAACAAACAAAAAGGATATGTGCAATGTAGCAACCCATGGGCCACATACATTACTTATTTGTATGTACAACCATATTTCAAGGTAGAAAAAGGGAGCGAAGTGACCTATGGTTTCCGAGAGACAATATATTTTGTATCATTTGTGTGTGTATGAGCTTATTTTGTAGTTTTATACCTTTTACATAATTTCCATTCGCATGCATGCATTAATTACAATTAAATCTAGAAACTTAGAATTTTAATAAAAATGTAAGTATAAAATTTCAATATTTAATATACTATTTATATATTTGTTTTGAAGAAATGTCTAATGAAATATCCGTGATATTTTATGTATCAATAGACTTTTAGCTAAACAAAAATAAAGTATATTTTTACATAGATTATAAAACAATTTTTAAAAACACCTTATTAAACAACCCAAAAAACAAAGAAAAAAAAAGGGTGTGTAAAACAAACATAGTAAGAGTAAATATAATTGATACCATTAACTTGAATTAAATTCTATATTCAGTAAATATGTGAATATGCTTAAAAATAGAAAGGCCGTATCTCGTACTTCACATACTCTTTACATTAAATTAAATTTATTTTTTCGACGGGTTCCTAATGTTATGCATTTAACCTAAAATATGTTTTCCCAAACCCTAGCTCATGATGAGCTCCAAACTCAATATTTTGAAATCGTAAAGTTTGAAAAAAAAAACCTAACATGGAATTTTAGTTAAGTAATTTTCATGTGTATCTCGAAAAAAAGGATAAAGATAAGTTATTAATTGGGAATATGAAAATACGGGGCTTCACTCAATTAATTTTTGATATAGTGGAACCATTTATGACATATTAAACAATATTCTTAATTTGACTAAATATTGAGAAATACCTCTAAAAATCCTACCAATATGAACCTAATATATGTTCTCAATTTAAAAAACTATATTTTAACTATAGATTTTAAGTATCCAATTTTTCATTAACATTTTTTATACCCTCTTATATTGTTTCAGTAAATTTGAGCTCCATTTTTTATACACAACATATAAAACCCTTTACCCCATACCCCATATTATATGTTCAATATATTATGTCATTTTTTCTTAAATATATATCTCTCAATATGAATGCACATGGTATGATATTCCCCAATAAAACCCCATTCCTAAAAAAAAACTTTAAATTAGTTAATGAAAAATTGAAGACCACCACTGAAAATAATACCTGCAAGTGAAAATACTAGTAGATATGAGATTAATATAATTCAGGAGTACATATTGATTAAAATGAAAAGAAAGTAGTTGTAAGAGAAAAACAGAAAAATGATTTATCTCGAAAGTCTGCAGTTTTCCCTAAAGACAACCAAAGATAACCCCAAGAAAGAAACACAGGGCTACCGGTAAAACCACGAAAACTTAAAAAATGAAATATATAATTAATCTGACAATAAGGTCACCTAAAGGAGAGGGAAACCTTAGTGGGATTGACCGTTGTTCAATCCTTCTGGCCTTCGAAAGGAATTCAAAGGAAGTACCATAACAAGAATTGGTCTTTCTTTAATTATTTACCTCTAGAGCATCTATTTCAGGGAATAGTTAGTGTCAGCAGAGCTGGTCAAGGGAACCAATAATAATAATTCTCAACTACTACCATAATTCCTAATAAAATTTTAGATCAATTCTGGGAAGAAAGTAAGGGACAACTAAGGGGCTCGCGATGCTGGGAGAGGAGGGTAGTTACCTATGTAACTACCTCATTTACATCAAACCTTTCATCAAATCCTAACAGTTCTAAGTCATAGATCAGGTATCACTCCTACCGTGGTTATCATGCCACCAAGTGGCACACAATAGCGTGCCTTCGAGATAATTCCAAGGGTATGAAAGGTGTAACATATAGCAAAATATTTTGTATGTGTTTCTATGTGGAGGCATTGAACAATAAATTTAACTGTAAACCTTAATTAAATATATATGATAATTAGATGATATTCAACGATTAGGAACATGCATATGTTATGATTACAACTAAAACCTTTAAATTCAGATTCAAAACATTTATATAACAAGAAATAAACAAGGGGGCATTACCAATGTGATTAAATAATAGGAGTATGTGTCAAAGTGGGTTTAAAAAAAATAATAGGGTATGTTACAATTTTTTTTTTCATCCCACAAGGCCACGCCTACTAGAGTTTTCATCTATCAATCTAGAGTAAAATAATTAATATACTCTTTCAATTTTCCCCTGGTATTCCTAGGGTCAGGAACCAAAGTCGACATATCCTCCAAAGCCTCCTAGCTAAAGAGATATTCTCTCTCAACCCCCATCTTTATCTCCATATTTTAAAATTCTCTATGTGTTTCTAGTAATACATCATGAAAAGTGGTGGTGTCAAGTCGTGGGAAAAAGGAAGAACCCCATGTTTCCCCATACGGGCATGACCTCCACCTTTCCATCTAATCCTCCTTGTTTTACATGATGATGTGGATGAATCAGGACCAAAATAACAACAATTGTAATGTGAACCTCTAATTCAAAGGAGTAGAACAGTAGACTAGACCCAGGGCCAAGACAACTAGGATACCAATAAGCCAAATCATCACAATAAGTCCAAGAATTTATCCTTCACTCAACACACAACCCAAAAATGAGAACGCGGGATCAAATGACCACTCCCTTGACTTTTCAGTTATAACCATCAAGTCATAACGTGGCCAAGTAGGAACAGAGACCACAAAAAACCACAAGGAGCACAACCCACGTACCAATTTCATGCCCCTAAGATGACCCCCTAGAACCAGACCATAGCCTACCAATAACTAGAGGAACTCTCCAATTAGGCTTGTTGAACCCAATATTGAAACTATCCCTTGAAAATCCAACTAAAAATAGAGGACAAATATACCCACAAACCCGAATTAAGACACACTTTTGAATGCCAAAATTCCCTCGAGCTTCAAGGGAAAATAATTTAGAATCAAAACTCTAAATATTGTTGAATAAATAAACTAGGTTGAACATAATTACCACCTAATAGTTCCCTCCACGAAATGTGGTGAGCACCATCCATGGCCTTCTAGCATAGCTGAACTCAATCAACCATTCAAAAGAGTAGTCAAACCTAACTGATGGCTCCTTCAAACCCTGTTTTTAACCACATGCATGATAATCAACCAAGTTTATGAGAACATACTCCCACCACAACATATATTGAAATAAGTTTTTCATGTCAATTTTTTTTTTTTTAATTATAACAATTCTGTCTTTTTTGCATGCAAAAGACAAAATATAAGGATTTTTTTTATTTTACTTTTAATTAAATTTTCTTTCTATCGTTAATATAAAATTATGTTATTTAACATGGACACACAAATATTTCATGTATTATAGATAGTGTCAATCAAATACTTCTACCAAATTT
Organism: Pinus albicaulis; assembly: GCA_034641835.2. Classification (NCBI taxonomy): domain Eukaryota; kingdom Viridiplantae; phylum Streptophyta; class Pinopsida; order Pinales; family Pinaceae; genus Pinus; species Pinus albicaulis. Next base: position 1,161,104,214 of record CM076570.1, on the reverse strand, counting down.
CCTTCATAATGCTTGTAATATAAACCAATCTAGATCCATCTTATCTCTTGATATATCAGGTATTGTGAGGGATCAAATATTTAGAGGTGAATGCTTTTTCTTGGGTGAAAAAATTGAGGAATTTTTTGCACCTCAAGAGATATAATCCCTTTCGGAACTTTCTAGATTTCGAGTTAAGATGGATGGATCTAGTCTAGTTTCTGTCAATCACAAACACATGATTTATTTCTAATATATGAGCCTCATACAAATGACATGTTTAAATTTGAGCTAATTGATAAATATTTCCATGAAATTTTTGGTGTGTTGTATTTATATCAATGAGAATTATAGGTTGAGGTTCCACATATAAATTTTTTAAACATCTCATGTTCACAGATTTTCTTTTGGATGTTGTACTATGCCTTGGTGAATATTTTTTTCCTTATTGATATGATTTTAGTTATTTATCTTTGTTTTTGTATGTTCTTCATGCTCTTCCATTGTCTTTCCCTCTACTTTATTTTTTCGATATCCTCTTAATTTTGCATTTTATTATATTCCTTACACTTGATGCTATTCGGTTATCATTTTTTATATTTTTCTTTATTGATATTCTCTTTTATATGCTTTTTATCATACAAATTTTTCCTTCATATGTTCTTGCTGTTGTTAAATATTCATTCTTTATGACTATATCTGTTTATTTTCTCTTTTATTCTCCCTTTATTCTTGACTCACCTCGATAACTACCATTTATTATGCCTTTCTCTATTGACTCTCTCTTTTTTGTTCATTTATATTGAATATGGATCTAATGTAACACCCCTAGTTTATGTGGTTGAATTTTAAAACTAGACATTTGAACTTAAATCCTAAGGGGAGTGGACCCCAAAGGACAAGTATTTTGTGGATGTAATTAAATATTTAAATTGAGAAAATGAATAAAATAATTTTGTGCAGATTGACAAAAATGAGAATTATGAGATCACTTGCTAAATCCATGAGGATGGATAAAGGCAAATACTTTCCCCACAATCTTTCAAAAAAAAAAAATCCTTGAAAGAATTTCTAAATTAGATTTCGAGGAAAATCTAGTTTCCCCAATGATGTGGAGAGTAGTTGGGAAGAGGTAAAAAGATGGGAAAAACATAAAGTAGCTTTAAAAGTCCCTAAAATGGGAAGCCTAGGCAAACAGGAAGAAAAGCATCCTGATATTCTAGACGTGGAATTAGAAACAGGCTTTGGGGAACAACAACGTAAATAAGCTACTCCTAAACAGATTAGAGGTTGATCTGTTCTTGGAGGGATCTCAGCTCAGGGGTGAATTCTGGAGATAAACGAATTCTAAGGTTGGGTGGATTGGTCATCTAATTAAGTGGTATGCGCAGTTCAGTTATAATGTTCTGGTATAATGTGTAGGTATAAATTTTGTGTTGTATGTAATTTGAAAGTATTAAATGTGCATGTTGTGTGTGACAATATTCCATACATTTAATAGAAATCTCAGCAGAATTATTCTTGAATTTATGTACAGTTGTAGGATTCACTTCTAAGCGAAGGAATTCATCAGAATCTCTAAACCATAGCTAGTCTAAATCTGAGAATTCATATTTCCCAAAGATGATTTACAGTGAAATTTTAATCTGCTTATGTTTCATGAATTAAACCCAAATTATAGCAGAAGGAAACCTAGTACTCTTACGCACATCATAGAGGAAAGAAAACTAGACATCAAAGATATTTACTTGAAATAAGCAGTAAAATAAATAAGCAGATAACACATAGTAGAGAATTGGTAAAATACCATGGACTACTAGTATAGCATACTGCACTCAATACAGTTACAACAGTTTGAGAATGTTATAGGTACACCTATAAATTTAGTCACAGAATTAAATTCATTCAAACTCTAAGCATAGAGATATAGTTAATACCTTGCATAGTTATCTATATTGAAAGGGTGATGCATAGTTGGTTATAGTACTGATCAACTTAGCATAGTGTACCTGAGAACCAATCTAGTTACCAAAAAAATTCTACCCAGTAAAGTAGGCTATCTAGAAATTTAGTCAGTCAAAGTTGCATTGGAAATATTAGTGTATACATAGTTAATTAAAAATGAGACAGTTATCTAAGATTTACTATAGGAGAATTCTCAGACCACACATATAGTTATTATGACCAAATTTGGTGAACCAAATAATTATATCTATCTCGGTAGGAGAAGAACGATAAATCTCACACAATGAAGTTTACTATGTATATAAATGCACTGTTAAGACCTGCATATAGAGGGATGACATGCAATAAAACTTTCTACAGAGTTGTCCATAAAGGAATGAGAATGAGTTGTCCATGAATGAAAGAAACTGGGAAATTTATAACATAAGAATAACAACAAAGTAATATGAGTTATATTAAAAATTTACCACAGTCGAAGCTACATTCCTCTTGAAGAAACACTATATATATATATATATATATATGTATAAATAGGAATATGATAATATACTGGAAGAATAATTCTAGTTAATAATATTTCCTGAGAAACTTCGAGCCTAACCAATATGGAAAGTAAGTGAAGTGAAACTAAAATTTCTAGACGAAATCCTTTCGACGAAATTCCTACAGATGAACCAATAGAGAATATATTTATATATCTATAAATATATATAACAGTAAATTCTGTTCCCGAAACTTGAAAATTATCCCACAGTCCAGACGAGAAGTCAGGTAAAAAACAAAAAAAGGTCATTGTTCAAAATTATTACAAACTTATAACAACGATACTCAAAATTCTCCGGATGGGGATAAAGAGGGCAAACTGATCTATTTTTCCCTCTGGTGGATTTGAACGAGGCACCAACCTATGAGTGCGAGATAAGCAAGGTTAATAGTCAAGCTGAAGACAAAAACCTTGTAAATTTATTAACAGAGAGCACTATGGTTGCCATATACCTGCAACGACAAGAGATAAGGAGCATGAGGAATTAGGAATATACAACCAATATCATAGTTATAAAATGAACGGAAGGTTAAACGAAGGAAAAAGAAAGCAAGAATCTCTGGACTACCTTCCATAGTACCCAGTGAGCGTGGAAACAGAAACACTCGAACAACCAAATACACCAGGACTATTAACCCTTAAGCTAAATTGAAAATTCAAAAACCAGAATGGGTAGCCATAATAATATTTCATTCACCCGATATAAACGGGATGGAAATACCTTCTCGGTATCGGAAGAACACTGCAGCGTCTCAGAGTCACAATGAGGGCGTCAAATATCCACGCATGAGAATGTCACCATCACCACGGTTATATCGAATTTACTGAGAATTGCTGAAGTAAGAGCGAAGATTGCACAAAAAGAAAATCAACTTTCGTATAAACCATACGATGAGCACTAAAAACGAAACAAAAATAATGGGGACTGAGCGAAAGGTTCTACTCCGTTCGATTCATCCTATCGTCGAAACTACAACTCTAAACTACAGTAAATACTGACATATTTCAGTCGCAGAGCAATGAAAATTGGAAATTCTAACTTGATGAAAGTCTTTGAGACAGAATACACGAGTGAAATAGAACGACGTTATAGACATCACATAGCTCCATGCTGCATGGGTAGCGAAACAGAGGAACGGTTTCACTGCAGTAGTAGTAGATAGAAATAAAATGCACTACAAAGCACCTCTGCGGAAACGCTCAGAAACAAAAGGAAAAAAGGAATTCACACATCGAACAAAAAAAAAATTTCTGCCCTTTGAAACCCTAATCTCGGGAAATCTCCATTGTACACATGCCTGGAGATGCCCAAATCTGAGCACTGGAGGGTAGGAGATCTCGGGAACGTAAACTAGTGTAGCAGCAAGAAATCTTGATGGATTCAAATTCAATGCCATCATACCATTCCAATGGACTTAGTACATGTAATAAAGGGCGAAGTACGCTATATCAATTTGGCAGATTTGGTCAGCAAAATAAGAGAAGAGAAATATGAACTGAAATGACAACTAACGCCAGCGTGTCTACAATTTCGAGAGGTGTGAAAACGAGCCCATAAATATAGGGTGCGTAGTACTCCAATCCAATTAATTGCATCAAAACTGGAGATAATGCTATAGCATGTAGAGTTGGTTAAATTGATGATGCATACACTTTTAAATAATAAGCGCAACCATAGAGTCCAGCTATAATGAGGTTATATGGGAAAAAAAAAACGAATATATGAATTTATTCCTAAACATGTCGTTGAAAACCCCACGTTACCCTAGTACGTGATGGAGGTATCAAAACAATGTTGTTATTATAGATCTTGAACGATAGATATGTATAGGTATATTGAAAATTGAAGAGGGAAATTGTATATCAAATACCTAAGGGTTAGATAGCCATATACCTTAACATGATTCACCACAAGAAGGTGGGGATTGTAGACCCAAAGTCAACATAAGGTATAGGTTGTACCCATAAAATCAAGGTGAACTCAAGGGGAAGACTTTCAGATACACTCTTATAAGCATTATGAATATAAACTAGTGGTTAGTACAATGAATTGAAAACAATGGTTATTTTGAGTGTAAGATTTAAAAAAAAAAGGAGCAGTAATGGATGTAACTAGAGAGTGATAACAAGGACCCTCCTATTTATTCGTAAGTTGAAATGGAAATATGTTCCGAAAAAAATAAAAAAATTGTGGAAATCTGAGAGGTGTGACAAATGGTATCAGAGCCCAAGTTATATAAAACTGGGATGTTGTCATTGTGCTCACTATTGCTGTGTGTTCACTGTATAAATTAATTTCTGTGGAAAAAATTTATTTTTACTGATCTGTGTTGTGTAGTGTACAGTGGTGCTGGAATGGCAGAAGGTGACGAAATTTATGTTGATCTACGTGATGAGGATAATACACCAAATCCCAATGCTCTAGTGATGGCTATGTTACGTAGGTTGCAACAAGAATTGGTTGAGATAAGAAGCCAGAATGACAGATTGTCATTAGCGAGTGAGGAGAAAGAAAAGCTCATCAGAGAACTAACTTCGCGGAACAACCAAGAAGGTGAGTGTTCCAGAAAGAGGAAGACTGATGATTCTGAGGATGAGGATGCTGTTAGGCATCAATATAAGCAGAAAAATGAATTACAGGGGGAATTCTGAAAGATCAAACCTCCCTCCTATGATGGGGGGAAGGAGGAAGATGTTGAAGCATGGTTGTTGAACATGATTAAGTACTTCCAGGTCTATGAATATGAAAGCAATTTGAAGGCCAGATTATCTGTCTACCAGCTACAAGGTAAGGCTACCTTGTGGTGGGAGGAGATGAAAATGGTTCATGCCATTGATGAAAAGACAGTTACTTGGAAAGATTTTCAGGTTAAGTTCAAAAACTGCTACTTGAATGAGCGTTATTATGATGATAAGGCAAAGGAATTTCATGAGCTTAGACTGGGACAACTTACTATTGATGAGTTTGTCACTAATTTTACAAATCTATTGAGATATGTCCCTTACATTAGGGAAGAGAAGGCAAAGGTACAAAGATTTTTGAACTATTTTCCTGCTGTGTACAAAGAGAAAATCGAGTTTGATAACCCAAAAACTATGGACGAGGAAGTGAGGAAAGCTAGATTATGTTACCAACAGTTCAAAGGAAAAACTGAACATGGAAAAAACTGGGTAAATAAGAGTGATTTCAAAGGAAAGAAACAGAAATCAGCCTACTTGAAGAACTTTGGCAGGGATCATCAGAGGAAAAAGTTTAATAAAATAAAATAAAGCCAAACAACTCAGCCTCAAGTTGGTTCCAGACAACTAGATGAAGGAAATAAGAAATAGGGCACAATGAAAATGAGGGAACCTTTGAAATGTTGGGGATGTGGAGAACCCCATCTGTTGAGGGATTGTCCCCATCGAAACATTCAGATGATTATGAGAGATCGAGAAGCTACAACAGTAAATGAAATAGAAAGAAATATACCTACCATTAGTGCAGCCTTGGAAAATTGACAAGCAAAGCACCAAGCTACCATGGTCGAAATGGAGGGTAAGATTTCTGACCAATCTGTCACTGTTTTGATTGATCCGGGTGCTTCTTTGAGTTACATTAGTCCAAAAATTGTAGAAAAATGTAATCTTAAAACTGAAAAATTTTAGCATTCATGGTTGGTTCAGCTGGCCACTGGAACCAAGAGGAAAGTAACACATAAGTTTCCCTGAACAACAATTAAATTAAATGATTTTCAAATAGAAGTAAATTTAAACATTCTTCCATTAGGTTCATATGAATTGCTGATAGGAATGGACTGGCTGGAAAGGAAGAAGGCCCTGATGAACTGCTGGGATAAGACCCTGCATTGTGTAGATGAAGAAGGGAAACCTTTTATTCTCAAAGGAAAACCAAAACCCATTTCTGTGAGACAAATATCAGCAGTGCAATTAAAAAGAACAGCTAGGAAAGGACATCAATTTTATGCAGTACATGTGGAAGAAATAGAACAGAAAACTGAAGAAAATCTGCTGGATTCTTTACCAGTAGTAGGAGAGTTTAAGGAAGTCTTTCCAGATGAGATTCCTCATCTTCCCCCCAAAAGAGAGATTGACTTTTCAATCGATCTGGTGCCAGGAGCAACACCTGTTTCCTGAGCCCCTTATCGAATGAGTCCCCCTGAACTCATGGAACTGAAAATGCAATTGCAAGAATTGTTAGATAAAGGTTATATCAGACTGAGTGTGTCTCCTTGGGGAGCACCGGTGCTATTTTTGAAAAAGAAGGATGGAACCTTTAGGATGTGCATTGATTATCGTCAACTAAATAAGTTGACTATTAAAAATAGATACCCCTTGCCTAGAATTGATGATCTTTTTGACCAAGTGAGAGGAGCTTCACTATTTTCGAAGATTGACTTAAGGACTGGTTATCACCAGCTTAGAATTAAAGAAGAAGACATCAGCAAAATAGCCTTTCGAACCAGGTATGGTCACTACGAATTTGTAGTCTTACCTTTTGGGTTGACAAATGCCCCTGCCACCTTTATGTGCCTAATGAACAGTGCGTTAAAAAAATACTTGGATAAATTTGTACTTGTGTTCATAGATGACATTTTAGTCTACTCAAGAAAGTGAGGAGGAACACAAAGAACACTTGAAGATAGTGTTGCAAACGCGGAAAGAAAACCAGTTATATGCCAAGTTCAGCAAATGTGAATTTTATAAAGACAAGATTCAATAATTGGGACATCTTATTTCTGAATAAGGGTTGGCTGTTGACCCTGAAAAGATAAAATCTATTAAGGAATGGCCTGTGCCAACTAATGTTTCAGCAGTGAGATCCTTCATGGGGATTGTAGGTTATTATCGCAGATTTGTGGAGAGATTTTCTGCCATAGCACATCCCATAACATCACTACAAAGGAAGGGTGTTAGATTTGAGTGGACTGAAAAATGCCAAAAAAGTTTTGACCAATTAAGAAAAAAACTTACTACAACCCCTATACTGAAGATTGCAAATCCTGATAAAGAATTTGTTGTATGTACAGATGCCTGTAGAGAGGGGTTGGGAGGAGTTCTTTTGCAAAAAAATTCGGTTATTGCATATGAATCTAGGAAATTGAAGATACATGAACAGAACTATAGTGCCTATGATTTGGAGTTAGCTGTTGTTATTCATGCCTTGAAAATGTGGCGACACTATCTCCTTGGAAAAAAAAATACATTGATGACTGATCATATTAGTCTCAAATATTTCTTTTCCCAAACTGATTTGAATGCTAGACAAGCTAGATGGCTGTCTTTTCTGAGTGAATTTGATATGGATATAAAACATATCATAGGAAAATAAAATAAAATTTTTGATGCCTTAAGCAGAAATGCTTGTCAAAATATAAACAGCATTGGAAGTAGTGCCCAGTTTGACTTAGAAGAATTAGTGAAAAAGGCAGCAGACCAGGATCCAAATTATGAAACACTACGGGTGAAACTACTAAAGAAAGAGATGAATGATTACACACAAAACCAAAGAGGACTAATCTGCTACAAAAACAGATTATATATCCCCAATGTGGAGTCCTTGAAAAGAGAGATTCTAGATGAATATCACAAACAGCCATATGCAGGACATCCTGGATATCAGAAAATGTTAACAGCTTTGAAAAAGAAGTTGTTTTGGCCAGGAATGAAAATAGATATAGCAGAATATTTAGCTAGATGCATGGAATGTCAACTAGTCAAAGTTGAACATCAGCATCCTGCTGGTCTTTTAAATCCTTTGCCGATTGCAGAATGGAAATGGGACATAGTTTCTATAGACTTTATAATAGGTCTACCCAAAACTAAATACCAACACGATTCAGTGATGGTAGTAGTAGACACTTTAACAAAAGCTGCACACTTCATACCTGTAAAGTCTAGTTTTGGGACAACCCAAGTAGCAAATGTGTTTTTGAAAGAGGTAGTAAGATTAGATGGAGTCCCTAAAATGATTGTGTCAGATAGAGATGCTAAGTTCACAGCAGCCTTTTAGAGAGGTTTATTTGGGGGCATGGGCACTAAGCTAAATTTTAGCACTGCATATCACCCGCAAACAGACGGGCAGACAGAGAGAACAAACCAGATTTTGGAGGATATGCTAATAATGTATGGGATGGATAGGCCATCAAAGTGGGAAGACTAATTGCATTTAGCTGAATTTTCCTATAATAACAGCTACCAATCGTCCATCAAAATGAGTCTGTTTGAGGCACTCTATGAAAGAAAATGTCGTACTCCCTTGAGCTCGAGCCAGCCAGAGGATAAACTAATGTTGGGACCAGATGCCTTACAAGAGATGGAAAGAATTGTGAAACAGATACAAAGAAACATCAAGACAGCACAAGATCTCTAGAAAAACTATGCTGATAAGAAGAGAGTACACCGAGAATTTAAAGTGGGAGAACATTTGTACTTGCGTATTAAACCCAAAAAGAGCACACTTTATGTTGGAAGTTGTGCAAAACTGGCTCCTAGATATTGTGGTCCTTTTGAAGTACTAGAAAGGGTGGGACCAGTGGCTTACAAGCTGGCCTTACCACCCCATGTTAGAGTTCATGATGTGTTTCATGTTTCATTATTAAAAAGATATATACATTATGCTTCTCACATAGTTGATTGGAATGTGGTACAAGTGGAACCAGAAGGGGAGTTCCTTCCAAAACCGCTTCAAATATTGGAGCGGGAAGAAATTGAATTGAGGAACCGAACGGTAGCAAGAGTAAATTTGTAGTGGAAGCACTTTATTGCTGAAGAAGCTACCTGGGAAAGAGAAGCTGAAATGATGGAAAGATATCCATTTTTGTTTGAAAAATGAACTCTAGTAGTTAAATAACAACACCGAGGATGGTGTTTGATTTCAGAGGGGGAATATGTAACACCCCTAGTTTATGTGGTTGAATTTTAAAACTAGACATTTGAACTTAAATCCTAAGGGGAGTGGACCCCAAAGGACAAGTATTTTGTGGATGTAATTAAATATTTAAATTGAGAAAATGAATAAAATAATTTTGTGCAGATTGACCAAAATGAGAATTATGAGATCACTTGCTAAATCCATGAGGATGGATAAAGGAAAATACTTTCCCCACAATCTTTCAAAAAAAAAAATTCCTTGAAAGAATTTCTAAATTAGATTTTGAGGAAAATCTAGTTTCCCCAATGATGTGGAGAGTAGTTGGGAAGAGGTAAAAAGCTGGGAAAAACATAAAGCAGCTTTAAAATTCCATAAAATGGGAAGCCAAGGCAAATAGGAAGAAAAGCATCCTGATATTCTGGACGCAGAATTAGAAACAGGCTTTGGGGAACAACAGCTTAAATAATCTACTCCTAAACAGATTAGAGGTTGATCTGTTCTTGGAGGGATCTCAGCTGAGGGGTGAATTATGGAGATAAAAGAATGCTAAGGTTGGGTGGATTGGTCATCTAATTAAGTGGTATGCACAGTTCGTTTATAATGTTCTGCTATAATGTGTAGGTATAAATTTTGTGTTGTATGTAATTTGAAAGTATTAAATGTGCATGTTGTGTGTGACAATATTCCATACATTTAACAGAAATCTCAGCAGAATTAGTCTTCAATTTCTGTACAGTTGTAGGATTCACTTCTAAGGGAAGGAATTTATTAGAATCTCTAAACCATAGCTGGTCTAAATCTGAGAATTCATATTTCCCAAAGATGATTACAGTGAAATTTTAATCTACTTCTGTTTCATGAATTAAACCCAAGTTATAGCAGAAGGAAACCTAGTACTCTTACGCACATCATAGAGGAAAGAAAACTATACATCAAAGATATTTACTTGAAATAAGAAGTAAAATAAATAAGTAGATAACACATAGTAGAGAATTGGTAAAATACCATGGACTACTAGTATAGTATACTGCACTCAATACAGTTACAACAGTTTGAGAATGTTATAGGTACACCTATAAATTTAGTCAAAGAATTAAATTCATTCAAATTCTAAACACAGAGATATAGTTAATACCTTGCATAGTTATATATATTGATAGGGTGATGCACAGTTGGTTACAGTACTGATCAACTTAGCATACTGTACCTGAGAACCAATCTAGTTACCAAAAAAATTCTACCCAGTAAAGTAGGCTATCTAGAAATTTAGTCAGTCAGAGTTGCATTGGAAATATCCGTGTATACACAGTTAATTAAAAATGAGACAATTATCTAAGATTTACTATAGGAGAATTCTCAGACCACACATATAGTTATTATGACCAAATTTGGTGAACCAGATAATTATATCTATCTCGGTAGGAGAAGAACGATAAATCTCAGACAATGAAATTTACTATGTATATAAATGCACTGTTATGACCTGCATATAGAGGGATTACATGCAATAAAAATTTCTACAGAGTTGTCCATAAAGGAATGAGAATGAGTTGTCCATGAATGAAAGAAACTGGGAAATTTATAACATAAGAATAACAACAGAGTACTATCAGTTATATTAAAAATTTACCACAGTCAAAGCTACATTCCTCTTGAAGAAACACTATATATATATATATATATATCTATATATATATATATATATCTATCTATATATATATATATATATATATATATGTATGTATGTATAAATAGGTAGATGATAATATACTGGAAGAAGAATTCTAGTTAATAATATTTCCTGAGAAATTTAGAGCCTGACCAATATGGAAAGTAAGTGAAGTGAAACTAAAATTTCTAGACGAAATCCTTTCGATGAAATTCATACAGATGTACCGATAGAGAATATATTTATATATCTATAAATATATATAACAGTAAATTCTGTTCCCAAAACTTGAAAATTATCCCACAGTCTGGACGGGAAGTCAGGTAAAAAAAAAGAAAATTCATTGTTCAAAATTATTACAAACTTATAACAACGATACTCAAAATTCTCTGGATGGGGATAAGAAAATAAAGAGGGAAAACTGATCTATTGTTCCCTCTGTTGGATTTGAACGAGGCACCAACCTGTGAGTGCGACATAAGCAAGGTTAATAGTCAAGCTGGAGACAAAAACCTTGCAAATTTATTAACAGAGAGCACTATGGTTTCCATATACCTGCAACGACAAGAGAAAAGGAGCGTGAAGAATTAGGAATATACAACCAATATCGTAGTTATAAAATGAACGGAAGGTTAAACGAAGGAAAACGAAAGAAAGAATCTCTGGATTACCTTCCATAGTACCCAGTGAGCGTGGAAACGGACACACTGGAACAACCAAATACACCAGGACTATTAACCCTTAAGCTAAATCGAAAATTCAGAAACAATATTGGGTAGCCATAATAATATTTCGTTCACTCGATATAAATGGGATGGAAATACCTTCTCGGTCCCGGAAGATCACTGCAGCGTCTCAGAGTCACAATGAGGGTGTCAAATATCCACGCATGAGAATGTCACCATCACCACGGTTATATCGAATTTACTGAGAATTGCTGAAGTAAGAGCGAAGATTGCACCAAAAGAAAATCAACTTTCGTATAAACCATACGATGAGCACTAAAATTGAAACAAAAATAATGGGGACTGAGCGAAAGGTTCTACTCCGTTCGATTCATCTTATCGTCAAAACTACAAATCTAAACTACAGTAAATACTGTCATATTTCAGTCACAGAGCAATGAAAATTGGAAATTCTAACTTGATGAAAGGTGCTGAGGGAAGTCGTTACCTGAGTGAAATAGAACGGCGTTATAGACATCACATAGCTCCATGATGCATGGGTAGCGAAACAGAGGAACGATTTCACTGCAATAGTAGTAGATAGAAATAAAACGCACTACAAAGCACCTATGCGGAAACCCTCCGAAACAAAAGGCAAAAAGGAACTCACACATTGAATGCAAAAAATTTATCTGCCCTTTGAAACCCTAATCTCTGGAAATATCCATCGTACATGTGCCTGGAGATGCCCAAATCTGAGCACTGGAGGGTAGGAGATCTCGGAAACGTAAACTAGTGTAGCAGCAGGAAATCCCGATGGATTCAAATTCAATGCCAGCGTACCATTCCAATGGACTTAGTACATGTAATAAAGGGCGAAGTATGCTATATCAAGTTGGCGGATTTGGCCAGCAAAATAAGATAAGAGCAATATGGATCGAAATGACAACTAACGCTAGCATGTCTACAATTGCCATAGGTGTGAAATCGAGCCCATAAATATAGGGTGCGTAGTACTCCAATCCAATTAATTTCATCGAAACTGGAGATAATTCTATATCAGGTAGAGTTGGTTAAATTGATGATGCATACACTTTTAAATAATAAGCACAACCATAGAGTGCAGCTATAACGAGGTTTTATGGGAAAAGAAAAACGAATATATGAATTTATTCCTAAACATGTCATTGAAATCCCCACGTTACCCTAGTACGTGATGGAGGTATCAAAACAATGTTGCTATTATAGATCTTGAATGATAGATATATATAGGTATATTGAAAATTGAAAAGGAAAATTGTATATCAAATACCTAAGGGTTAGATAGCCATATACCTTGACATGATTCACCACAAGAAGGTGGGGATTGTAGACCCAAAGTCAACATAAGGTATAGGTTGTACCCATAAAATCAAGGTGAACTCAAGGGGAAGACTTTCAGATGCACTCTTATAAGCATTATGAATAGAAATTAGTGGTTAGTACAATGAATTGAAAATAGTGGTTATTTTGAGTGTAAGATTTAAAAAAAAAGGAGCAGTAATGGATGTAACTAGAGAGTGATAAGAAGGACCCTCCTATTTATTCGTAAGTTGAAATGGAAATATATTCTGAAAAAAAAAATAAAAAAATTGTGGAAATCTGACTCTTTTTTGTTCATTTATATTTAAAATGGATATAGGATGATGATACTATAACACACAACAAAAAACCATTGAATCAATAATTACTTTATTCATACAATGAAATTTATACACACTTATAAATAATGAACCTCATCCATCTATTTATGTTATATAAAAAATTAACTTATACATTGAAATCAATGCATCCTTTGTTCTCCTTTTTTGTGCCTTTCCTTGTCATCTTGATCTGTGTAGTTCATTTCTATTTAATATTGATCTAGACCAATGACTAAGATGGATCTAGGCTCTTTGTTGTAAGAGTGTAATAATACCTATAGATAAGACCACAAAGCCTAATATTCATTTTATAAATAGATCATACAAACAAAGAATAAAGAGAAATTACTTCATTTCTTGAGAAAATATATTTTGCATGAACCTAATTTATAGGAATAATGGGATCTTATATGGATAGCTAGAAGACAAGACTGAAAACTCAGTTAATAACGATGCTACATAATATTATGAGTTCCAAGGATCTTTTATTGGAACTCTAACACCACTGAATAAGTGAAACTATGGAGTAAATTAAGAAAAAATAAAACAAGGAGTGGTTCTTGGAAACTATGCTAGCTTAGGTACCCATGTACAACTTCTCATAAGTGAGAAATATATACAAGAGATAAAAATCAAGAGATGAAGGAATGAATCAAGAATACCCCCAACACAACATCCTTCACTCTAAGCATGTGTTGTGACTAAAGAAAACTAGTAATGCAAGTACTTTGTGAAAACATATTCTATTTTTTGTTTATTAAATAAATTTTATTTGTTCTTTAGTAGGTGCATATTCCATCTAAGAATGTCATCTTCAATCATTTCATAAATTAAGTGCATATGTATCTAAATGTGTTTAGTGTGTTGACTCTCCATAGGATTTCTAGAAATATGTATTATTGTATTACAGTTTTGTAGTACCCCTAATTTACAACTTTTATATTTATGTAAATAAGACCAAATTCTAGGTGGACCTATGAAACAATTATGATCTTGGCAGAAATATTTTAATTTATAATTATTTATGAAAATTATGCCAAGTTTTTAAAGACAAGAGTAATTGAGATCTGGAAATTCTTATCCATGAGCATAGGATAAAATTGTATACTTTCCCAAAATTCTTCAAAAAACTCTTTTGGAGAAAAATAAAAAGAATATTAAATTAGAAGGGAGAAAAATATATAATAAAATCCCGAGGAAATTCTTATCCATGAGCATAGGATAAAATTTCATACTCTCCCAAAATTCTTCAAAAAACTCTTTTGGAGAAAAATAAAAAGAATATTAAATTAGAAGGGAGAAAAATATATAATAAAATCCCGAGGAAAGAATAAATTTACTGGGAAGAGGTAAGAAAAACTACACTGAGGAAAAGTGAGATTGAAAGCAAAATTTTGTGGAAAAAACAAAAGTAAATCCTAGGTTATGCGAAACAACAACCCATAATAATGAGACATTGTTATGGAAACTTGCTAGGGAAAGTGGGCTTAAGAGTGCCATCACTAGTGTGACAAGAGGTTGTAAGCACTAGGGAATATTGATCTCTGCTCAGGGGAGAGCTATGAGGAGAAGTTCGTGTTTGGGAGGAAAGTTTGTCCTTATAGAGTGGTCTCCCATGTGTTGAGATTTTATATTTAACTTTGTATGTTTAGTAAAGGCCAGATCATAATTTTGTTTAAGTTAGTAGGAAAAATTATACATTGAGAAAATGCATTAATGTTATGTTAATAGTCTATGCCTATGTAATGTCCCTAAATTGTTACTTTTAAAAATAGGAAGTTAAATACTTTAAGGGTCAAAGTCGACCCCAAAGAACATATTGAAGGTGGATATATCTTATTAAATTAAGTTAATAAAAAAATAAATTTATGTGCAATGACCAGATTGAAATTTGAGATCTAGAAACCCAATTCATGAGGATGGATAAGGTTGTAAGACTTTCTTAGAATCCATAAGAAGTAATAAAGTAAGATACTAAAATTAGATTTGGAGGTAAATATCTAAATATCCCATTAAAGAGAAAATTATTGGGAAGAGGTGGAATAAAGTTGGAAAGTAGAAAAGCTAGCTTTAAAAGTACCTTTATGTAAGAATCAAAGGGAAATCCTAGCCAAACATAAATAAAACATCCTTAATTAACTGGATGCAGTTAAGGGAAATAGGTTGGGGAAAGCAAGCTTATATAAGCAGATTTCGAATAGACAAGGTGTTGGATATCGCTGGAACAAAAGATCTACGCTCATGGGTGAGCTCGGGAGAGAGAACTCTACGGTTGGGAGGAAACTAGTCAGACCCAAGTGGTACGCACATTTATTTTAGAATAGTCTTTGATTTAATATTTATTCTGAATTTCAGGAAATGGAAAATTTATGAGTTTTAGTTATTTATTTACCAGTTTGTACATTTAAAAAAATTCACTATATAGGAAATAGAAAAATCTGTAATTTTGTACAGACATCCTCGGTCGAGGACCAACTCTCAGAGTGTCTAAAACCCGAAATTAGGTCTAGATCTTAGGTTAGGTACCTCAGAGGAAATGAACAATTCGGTAAATTAGTTATTTTATTATTATGTTAGCAACTATACATTTTATGTAAAAATATAAACTCTAAATAGAGAATGGCATGCAAAAATAAATATATCGATACTGAAATTTATAGAGACATAAATGTATCTAAAACTATATTATGATGCTGGAAACATAAATTTAAAATAGTTTTGGAAAGAAAAGACACTCTCATCTTGTAAGTACATAGAATTATAGATAGTTAGTAGAGTGAAGATAATTTAGATACTGTAATTCTTTCAAATCAAATAAATCTTTATCTCAGAAGTATTAGATAAGAATGTACATATTGACAAGTTCTAGATGCATGCAGATAATTGTACTCTAGTGAAAATAGTTTCTATAAAGAAAAATCTGACATCGAAATTATAAAAACACTGGTACACAATTCAAAACTAGTACATCAATAATTTTATTTTAAATATTTAAGTTCAAGAACAATACAGTGACACAGATGTTGTTATGGTAAACACAATAGTATATGTCACAATGAGGTATATATATTATAGATTTCCATAGTTATATATATAAAATTCAGAAGTTTATTCAAAAAATTTCCTCGCTATTTCATATAAATTATAAATGAAATAAATCCTAATTTACATGTAACTGTACACGAGACCTGGAAATAGATTTCATTAGACCGAATTATGAGCAGTAAAAAGGGAAGGAAGAATTCCATATTAATGTAATCGAATAATGTTATGAATTTATTCCATGGGTTTCAAACCCATAATCATTTTGTATAATGCTATAAATTTCAAAAATATGGGATTAAGAAGATAGTAAAACAGAGAGAACTATGTTCTGTTACAAGAGACCACATAGGTTACATGAGAATCGGATGCAGATTTTGCACAATTGAGTAATAAAAAAGGATTGGACCAACCTATATAACCATAGTTCTAATATTAAAAACAATTCATGAGATTTATGAAGGTCAATCCTTGCCCATAGAAGTAGTAGGTTAGAAAAACCATACATGTAAGGAAAACGGAGAGTAAGTTATGAAATCGTATAACTGAATGAAATCCTAATACTTAGATGAGAAATTAGATGCGAGAAAATGAAATTAAATACCTTGAAAAGCTCTGGATATATATATATATATATATATATATATATATATATATATATATATATATATATATATATATATAGAGAGAGAGAGAGAGAGAGAGAGAGAGAGAGAGAGAGAGAGAGAGAATGGCAATAGAATTAAATATATATCTAGTTACTGAAAAAAAAGAGTAACCAAGATTGTTGAAGTTTTTATGAAAGAAGGGATTTTATTTTAATTACCAATTAAAATAAAAGAAAACAAGGGAGGAAACAATTATTATTGAAATAAAATGTCATTACAGTAATAAATGAAATATAATGGAAATACCATGTCAAAATCTCAAAGGAGAATTAGTTTAGCTATGAATTAAGAAACAGGGTTATAATTACTTGATGGAAATAGTATCCATACGATAACTACAACCAATGAAGAACTATGAAATTTGAGTTAATATTACATATTGAGTCATTGAATATAATGGTCAAGATATTTCGTATAATCTCAAAAAAAAAGAGGGAACAAGACGTGGTATCTTGATGAAAATAGCCACTAGTATAATAAGCGGAAATGATTCCACTATCCTTCCAACTGAGAAAAAAAAAACAAAGATCTTAAAGGAAATGTATGAGTATTGCAAATAGGAAAATAATAACACTATATAGTTTTGTAGAGGAACATAATTTAACCCTTCATTTCTTGCTCTCAAATATGCAGTAGTATTTATCCTGAGAGGTATTTCATTACAATATTTTAAAATTGAGAATAAAAATTTATCAATTTATAGAAATTAGTGAGGGCCTCATGGGATACGAGATCATGTTAGTTAATCGACGCTATCTTGGGAAAAAATCGTGGAAATTCATATCAAATATGAACGCCTGAAAAAGGTCTATTAAACTTTGGACAAATTTCATTTGTTTCAAAGAAGATAACGCAAACTATTTTAAGATATAAGAGGTTGAATAAATTGACTTACTCATTTCACATACAATAATCAAAACGCCCTCGTAAAATTGAGAACCTGTTCTGGTATACAAACAAAAACCAGAAATTAGATACAAGCAATGAAACCAAATGAAGAAAGATACTACTGTAGTGAAAAACTTAAACAAGTTAAAGAAATTCATTAACTAAGGAACGTAAATCCAATATGTCACCTAGAGGGAAAGAGAAAACTTGTTTCATTGTGCGTAATTGTCTTTATAATCATGGACCGATATGGTTACAACGTTCCTGAGCGTAGCAGAGGTGAAGTGCACAAAAATTGCCAGAAATTTCATTCTCAAATGAGACAACAAAAGCGAAAACAGACAACTATATAACTTGAAAAAAAACCTAAAGAGGAATGCTTTGATGACCATCCACTTAGCATTAGATCTGAGGTCATCCCGCAGATCGATACTTGGAAAATTGGATGAATGAAACCGCGTAAAGTAGTACAAAAATATTGATGTAGTCATATTCCAAGCGATTAATTTGAGCTGAGAAATTAATACCTCGAGAGTCAAAGCTTATGGGAAATAGTGAATAGTACTAATACCAATCCTAGGGAAAGCTCATCATCGAAAAAAACTAGATATCAAATCTCCCAGCTCATGAGTAGGTACGGACTTGGTTAATGTAGCAATGTAATTCACGTAGGAAATGGGTTATTGAGTCATGACTGTAAGATTTATAAAGATATGGGTGATGGTATATATATTTATGTATACATTAAATCCATTAATATGGTAGGTTTGGAGAACCAATAATTTAGTTAAATATTACTGAATTTTTATGACAATATTAACATTGGAAGAAGTAGGGTAATATCAACCATGAAATAGATTTTTTTATGTTACGGTTTTTTAACAAATAATATATCGTTTTATATATTTATCATAAAGTGAATGTTTGGAATTATCACTTAGTGGAAATGTGAGGATAAAATGTTCATATTATAATACGTTCATAAGAACATGAGAAGCTTAGCACAAAAGTTCAATAAAGAAAGGTTAAATATATAAAGAAAATATTTAGTGTGAACTCCTAACGTTAACTATAATGGTATTAATATATATTAAAATCTTAGTCCTAGAATATTTATATATATAATAAAGTGAATGTGGAGAGATATACCGATTCAAATTGGAACGTAATACAATGTAAGCTAGAAAGAGGAGTGGAATTAATGCAAGTGGGTATATAAAAGTTATATAGTTGGGCCAAAGAAATATTAAACCATAGTATGGAAAATCTGATAGTAAGAGTATTTTCAAAAAGACTAGTTATGTATAGAAATTCAAAATGTTATATTTCTATGGGTTTAAATCCATTAACACTAGGAATAAAGAAATATAAGGGGGAAGTAAGAGTACACAGGAATGTTATCTTCGTAATTAAAAAGGGTGAGATGCAATAAAACACCAGCTTAGTAATTTTTGTGGATAAATAATATATGTTAAGAGTCAAATGTTAATGGATATTGTAAAGTAAAAAAAAATGTTCATGAGCATAAACCAACATGGTAAATAAAAGAAATTGTGAGTGACATAAGTACATCAAAATATGATGAATTTATTGAGGTTAATAAAAATGGCTAATCGTTGGGAATATACTCTACTATATGCTCAGAATAGTATTACTCTATTTCAGTTGTATGAGTAATAGAACTATTGTTTTATATTAGGTGTGAAAAGGTTAACTTCAAATATAACGTCAAAGTTGAACACTAGTATTTGGTAAAGTTACTAGGATTTCCTTCAAAACATATATATAGAAGTATTGAATGTTATATAGAGTATGTTGATGATAGCATATTTCCTAAATTACATTAACTCGTGTATATGGAAAATAACTTAGGCAAGGAAATGGTAAGCCTAAGTGCGAGTTATAAACACTATGTAAATATTAATGCAATATGCATAGGTGAGTAAAGGTTAATAAGGAGGAATGTAAATACAAATTCTTAAATAAATTTTGATGTACCATAAAATATATGTTCAATGGTATTGATTATACCTTTATGAATTTCAAAAAGGTACATATTGTAATTATTGCCAGATAACTAATGTAAACATATGTAGGGGACTAAATAGAGATAGTTTAATGCATAAAGTGTTAAAGTAATATGTTAAAGTAATAGTAAATTCATAAGTGAGAAGTGAGAGAATTATCACTTCCATAGTGAATGAGGGAAGAAAAATCAAATTCAAAATAAAATAGTCACTGACATAGTGAGTAGGTGAACTACTACCATAAAATGTAGCTAGTAATATAATAAACTGTTAACAATAGGAATACATTGAAATGTGATGAATTAGAGTCTAATATATTACTATATAAAAAATAAAATAAAAATCAAAGTGAGAGGTGTTACAAATGGTATCAGAGCCCATGTTAAAACACTAGGCAAAAATGTGTGCTCACGCCAGAAAATTTTTGTTGCTATAAATTTTGTTAAATTTAATTCACTAATGGATAAATTCGTGACTAGTGAAATAATGCTGAATCATATAACTACGAACCAGGAGAATAGGGGATGCATTGTATGTAACCTTGGCTGTGGAGAAAAACCCAAGAGATCCAAATACTCTACTGATGGCTATGATGCATCGAATGTAAGGAGAAAAAATAATTTTAAATTAATCAGAAGAATTCTGAGAAAGATGATGTCTCTAGACAACAGTCTAGGAGGAATAAAGAATTTCAGAGGAATTAAATTAGACCTTCCTCCTATGATGGGAAAGGTAGGAGTATACCAAATTTGGTTTCGAAAGAAGGTATTAAATTTTAAAAATGTGAAAGGAAGAAAAAAAGTGACAATGGGTCACGTATGCTTGTAAAACAATTCGTAAATTCAGTAATATTGAAAGCTAATAATGGCAGAATAAATTAACTTTGATTAACCAGAAAAATACTGATGAGAGGTGTGGAGTGGAAGAGACACAATTTGATAAGAAAACCCTCTCAAAGTTCCAAGAATGAAATAATGAAACATAAATATATACATAACTGCATTTTTCAGACATTCTATCAGTAGGAATATAAACTCTAGCAGGACAAAAGAGGCTAGAGAAAATTGAAAATAAATTTACAGATATGCAGGATAGACAACATGTTCTATTTTGGTTGATGAACTTGGATATGGTTTGACAAAAGATAGGAAGATTCCAGCAAGCTGGAATTTTGTACAGAATTGACATATGACTTTTCCTAAGATTATGGAAACGTAACCAAGTACAAAGAACCTTAGTTAAATTTAAATATTTCCATTATCGATATATATGTGGTAGAAATAAGAATAAATTAGGTATAATAACAATAAGGACCTACGAAATTATTGAAAGGAAACACTACAAGGTATATGTAGTGATGGAAAACCAGTGAGATTATAAAAGCCAGCTAGAAAAGGGATGAAAATTATATGATGTGAAATGAAGATAGAAAACTGAAACAATAAAAATTACTGAATAGAAACTATCCCTACTGGGAGTGCCAGTCATGTTGGTCAAAATGAAATATGGAACCTCATGTACATATAGATTTTTGAAAAACTAAATAAAGAATGAGATACAAAAATTATGAATTTGGAATTCTACAAGATTAGATTGGTCCTATTTTATCCCTATATATGTCAAGTAAAGCATAATATAAAAAAAAAATTAGAATGGTTTTTCAAATTCTGTAAAATTAAAGAGGACGTAAATGACATCATAAACTTAACAAAAAGGAAAAGTATATATAAAAAAAAGAAAAAAAAATCTCTACAACCACAAGGAGAGAAAAATGCATAGACTAGAAAAATGGTCAAAATAGCTTGAACAGTTAACAGACTCCACCTAATCCTGGTTAATATTTGAAAGGTATGTGATACTATGGATGTTGCATAAGCAGTAGAGGTTATAGTGTATGATTGAAAAAAACAGAGGATATTTTGGGATGTTATGAAAGAGGAATGTCCCTAAAACTGTGAATAATATTCAAGTAATAATTTTTTTTTGGTTGTGTATAAGTGAGACAAGTAAGATGAATGTAGCAATAAAGCAAGAAAATACCTCCAGGTAAAACTATAAAATACCAAAATATTGATAGATATTTCCAATCAGAAAGAGCTGATAATTGAAAAAAGAGAGAGGGTACATTAATAATGTTACCTCCGTACAACGTAAATGGTAGAAAGTTACCATAATATGTCCTTAGTTTAGACATACTGATGACTCAATTTAAATTCAAGGTTTAAAAACAAGACATGTATGATTTTATAGGAGGAAAGAGTAATGAAAAACCCTATGTAAACTATTGCTGAAAGACAATGAAAAGTAGATATCAGACAAAAATCTAGATCCCATGCATATTTCAGAATATAAATAGGAAGTTGATTGAGTAAAGAAAGTTTAAAGGGTTGGTTTAGCAACGATGTGATTTAGAAACCGATGTTAATAAAAAAAAGTGGTCAAAGTGTGCAAGAGCGAAACTATAAATCGATATAAAATTTCTAGATGTAAAGTAATATCTGATACACATGATGAGGAAAAATTCAAGTGGAAATTGAAAATTGAGTTATAGACCTTATTATTGAACATGGTTATTACTATCTGAATGGATTGATAAAATCAATTAGTTGGAAAGTACGTGAAGTGCATGTATGAACTGGGAGAAAGGTAAGAAAAACCTCCGCAGATAATAAAGTTGGTTTTCTAAATTCATAAATTCTAATGAGAAGATATTGTTTTTGTTTGAAGTGTAAAGTGTGTAACATGATTTGTACACTTTGATTAAAGGAGTCAAAGGTAAAAATATGTGAATAGAAATCACCAAGAATGTCAAACTAGACCATGTTTACCTGAGGAGGAAGTCTTGCCAAAAAACATGGAATGATAAGTAGTTGTGCTAAAATTGCACTATACTACTATGAACCTTGAAGGGTTTTGCTAACAAGTGAAATAATTAAAATTTTAAAGTTTAGATTGTTGTTGTGATTATTCTAATCAATATATGTGTATGATACTACTCATGTGAATTGATACGAATTGTGGATAGATGAAACCAGGAGTAAAATATTCCTCCAAATATACTTGTTATAAGGAAGTGGGAAGAAAAATCAAACTCCAAAGTATAGCAGTGAGTAGAAAAAAATCCAAGGAAGGTGTTTGTGCTCCAAAAGAACTACTGGGAGCCAAGAGAAAAGATGAAGGAGGAATCCTCTTTTCGAGTTGAGAAATCAACATCGAGATTGATAACACCAGGGACGGTGTTCAGTTTTAGGGGGTGGAATATGTAATGTCCCTAAATTGCCGCTTTTTAAATAGACAGTTAAATACTTTAAGGGTCAAAGTGAACCCCAAAGAACATATTGAAGGTGGATATATGTTATTAAATTAAGTTAATAAAAGATAAAATTTATGTGCAATGACTAGATTTAGATTTGAGATTTGGAAAACTAATACATGAGGATGGATAAGGTTGTAAGACTTTCCTAGACTCCATAAATAATTGGAAGTAATAAAGTAAGATACTAAGATTAGATTTGGAGGTAAATATCTAAATAACCCAATAAAGAGGAAATTATTGGGAAGAGGTGGAATAAAGTTGGAAAGCAGAAAAGCTAGCTTTAAAAGTACCTTTGTGGAAGAAACAAAGAGAAATCCTAGCCAAAAAGAAATAAAACATCCTTAATTAACTGGACACGGTTAAGGGAAACGGGCTGGGGAAAGCAAGCTTATATAAGTAGTTTCTGAATAGACAAGGGGTTGGCTATCACTGGAACAAGAGATCTCTGCTCAGGGGTGAGCTGGGGAGAGAGAGCTCTACGGTTGGGAGGAAACTAGTCAGACCGAAGTGGTACACACATTTGTTTTAGAATATTCTTTGATTTAATATTTATTCTGAATTTTAGGAAATGGAAAATTTATGATTTTCAGTTATTATTTACCGGTTTGTACATTTAACAAAATTCACTATAGAGGAAATAGAAAAATTTGTAATTTTTTACAGACATTTTTGACTGAGGACCAACTCTCAAAGTGTCTAAAACCCAAAATTGGGTCTAGATATGAGGTTAGGTATCTCAGAGGAAATGCACAATTCGGTAAATTATTTTTTTTATTAGTATGTTAGCAACTATACAGTTTATGTAAAAAGATAAACTCTAAATAGAGAATGGCATGCAAAAATAAATATATCGATACTAAAATTTCTAGAGACATAAATGTATCGAAAACTGTATTATTATGCTAAAAACATAAATTTAAAATAGTTTTGGAAAGAGAAGACAGTCTCATCTTGTAAGTACACAGAATTAT